>CAMXCT020000955.1:123491-192926 GCA_947184155.2 Cladocopium goreaui
ATTTGGACTTCGAGCTGCCAGTTAAATCAGCTTTGAGCTATCGCAAAGTACAGGGAAACATAGAGAAACTCCAAAAACTCTTCACCACCTCACGGATCTCACCAGGTAAGTCAGGTAAGTTTCCAAGCTTTGTAATTCTTCTTTGGCCTGCGACTTGCACATACTTGCACGGGGTATGCAACATGCGTTTTCTTTGCTGTGACTCAGCTCAGTAGCAAAGGTTCAAAGTCCCTATGGCACGATGAGATCAAACGAGGGAAGATGTTCCATTTTATGGGATATAGTCTGAAAATGTCTGAAACAAAGGAACCTGGCACACTGGCCATCGATTTCTTCCTAACCAAACGGAAGGTTCATGTTTTTTGCAGTGAATCGGTCACAACTCTGTGGCAGTGCCTGCTTCAGCTGCAGGCTGAACTGCTTGTTCTCATTACGCAGCGATTCTGCCTTGCCGTTGAAGTTCAACCATGCAAGACTGCTCAGCGAAAGTCCACAAAATCCACAAAAGTAATTCAGCGAACATCAAACTGTGGCTTCGAATAAACTTTAGGCCTCGTCTTTAGACATCCAGCCATCGTGGGAATTGGAAACGTCATGAGGTAGTGCAACGGCACTTTTCCTGAACTGCTGCGACACGGCTGGACAGCAGAGCCAAAACGAACTATGAATGGCAAACGCTCCGAATTGTCTGCACAAAGTGTTCAAACACGTTCAACATCGTTCAACACTGCAAGAAAACGTGAGAAAACAAGTCCAAGTCATTCCAAGTCTCTCATGCTCGCAAGCCACGAGGCTGGGATGAAACTGATACAGCCAAACCTAAGCAAGGAAAAACTGCTGTTGCGCACCAACGCTGTCGGGTTGCTTTAGCATTAGCAACATCCCTATGACATCTGAGTTTCAAGAAATCTATACTGTAGGTTCATCTGGGAGTCTGCTATCCTGCTTTCCAAACAAAACAAAATGATACGCGTGTGGGTCATCCAAAAGGGCAATGCCATAAACTTGCCGTCTCATGGCAACAATGTCCTAGGTGCTTTGGGGCTGACCCGCTCACAAAGACTGAGGTTCTGAGGTCCATGATTCACTGATACGTTCAGAACTGGAATCAAAGAGCTGAGACAAGGAGCAACATTGAGAATGCCTGTAGCACCTTTAATTCAATTCCCTACAAATATCGTTCTGCAATTTTTACTTTCGTGTGTCGATGCGTTTGCAATCTGCTTCTTTGGCTTTAAGTTCTTGAGAGTGCGTGTGACATGCGGTACCATACACGCCAGCTGGTGACTATGTCTTTGACTTTATTTGATCATAAAACCACATTTCGAAGCATCTTGATGTGCCAAGGTGCGACTCCTCCTGAAGTGATCAACAAGAGGAGTGGCAAGAGGCCGTTCATCGCACCTTTTGGGTTTGCAGCCCTGAGCATGGCTGCATGATGGCACTCATCTGTAACATATTGTAACATTGTATTGTTCCCTACCTGAAGAGGGTAGACTTGCAGTGCAAGAAGTAAGCACGAATTGCTTTGGATGAATAATCTTTCATAAAGCTGCACCGTCCGCCAGTTTGGAACACCCGAACCAAATAGGGGCGTTGTCCAAGCTGCAGGTGAACAGGAGTTTGAATACTGTAGACACTTTCCATTGGAAGTGCGAAATGGATTGAACTAGCACTTGGGTCTGTAAGTTTCAGCTGAGTCACTTTGTTTTTGACCGGCTGCAGCCAACAACTTTCGACGCAAGCGCAAAAAACACATGAGCGAACGGCCAGAGCGAAATCAACACTTAGCCCTGGAGCTGCCCCGTCCAACAGTGTGAGTTGACCTTGACTGCCTTGACATGCCTTGACGGCCAATCAATATCTTCTGTGTGAAACTTTGTACTTTCAGGATCTGTTGCCCGACTGTACTATGTTCATCTATATCATCTATGTTCCATTTCGAATCATTTTGAAGTATCATGCTCTTCTGCAAGATCGTGCAAGATCCTGCAAGATCCTCACGGTGGGGCTCACCATGGTGCACCTCATTGATCCTTTCGAATCTTTCTGATCCTTTGGCGCCATTTTGTTCTCAGCTTGGACTCCAAGAGGCTGCGAGGCAGAGTGCCATCTAAAGACAACTGGTACCAAAATTTGGCATGTCATCATGTCATCCAACACATTGACAAACGAAATCAAACGAATACCGCTAAGCAAATATTAAACAACCGTCTTTAACATGGAGCCCAAACAGTTAGTATTAGTTGATCTTGATTCAGCTGTTGAGATGGCAAACCACATCTCCCTGCAGCCTACTTAACTAATTCAAGGCAACCCCGAGTTTGGAAACATCTTCTGATCTTCTGATATCATTGCAGTTCAAATATGCCAAACTATGGGTCGCGAAGAAAGTGCATGTGGCGCTGCCATGCTGAGTGTCCCACCGCCCCCCTCCAGGGGATGTTGCGGGAACCCAGAAGCCTCATCAAGCCATGCGGATTTTGGGTCTACAACATGACCAAGTTGCAATCATATCTAATAAGTGAGTATCATAATGTATCATATGTATATGGTGCATGGAGGTTTCCGGAAATGGGGGTACCCCCAAATCAGCCATTTTATTAGAATTTTCCATTGTAAACCATCCATTTTGAGCTACCCCCATTTCAGGAACCCCCTGTTTGTCACTGTCGAATCCTGCTTCAAGAAGAGTTGCAGCATGTAGGGTAGACCGGGGGGGTTTGCCCGAACTTGATCTTGTTTTGCACGCATTCATGTCGACCTCTCTCTTGTCTTGCCTCTTGGTTGGTTGGGGCAATAACGTCTGTATGTGCGTTTTCCTGTAGCACGCATTCACGTCGACCTCTCTCTTGTCTTGCTGTAAGTACTTCGTTTCTACTTTGTCACATGCTCTATGCTCTCATGTTTTCCATACACTACGTCAGAACGCCTTAAATGTACTTTCACATAGCTCACGTTGCTCTGCGCTCCAATGTCTTACATACACTACGTCACAACGTCTTACATGTACTTTCACATAGATCACGTTGCTCTACGCTCATGTATACTACGTCCTCATGTATAGTACGTCGTCGCGTCTTCCGTCTTACACTTAACTTAACTTATCATACGTCATCATGTCTTACAACATACATGCGCCCCTTCCCATTTTTTCTTGTGATGATTTATCATCTCCGGTCCATTTTGTACATTCCGCACACGTCGATGGCTTATCCGCTTTGTACATTCATGAAAACCTTGGGATTGAAATGGTGATGGAAGCCTTTGTGCGCTACATGGCTTTTGTCAAAGACAAAATTCATCCCAACACGGCCTATGTAGATACCACCTGGTTCTCTGAAAAGTGACGAAATTCAAGACGAAAAACCTGCGCGATCCCTTGTAAGGGTTGTTTTCAACATATATTTTTGAAAAAAGGAAGTTGACTTGATGTGCAACTTGATGAACATCTTGAACAAATCCATAATATGAGGATCAAAAGAAAACGATGCACAATGATAAACATAGGCTTGCCACCACAGCGAAACACACATTTTTGAATAAAACAATTTCCTACATCTTAACGAACTCAATGATGAACATCTTGGAGTTCATCAAGACAGCCCTGAGATTCGGGCAACCCCCCCTGTCTACCCAGCATGCTGCAGCATGATTCTCGGGTTCCTCTGTCACTTGGGAAGTCCGGCTAAACACTGTCCAACAGGAGAAAGGCATCTCATCGCCTTGGTTTTGCGCCGCTGCACGTCCAACTTCTGAGTGGACAAAGCATGCCCAACATAGATTTGCAGGTTGTACAATGTGTTAATGGTGTTAATGACCGTTAATGGTGCACCAAACATCAAGGACTGGGCACGTTTCAGTGCACACTTGGTTGCTGAAAGACTTAGCATCTGACACACATTTTTGCATAGCACCCCTACGTGATAGTGCAAACAGAATCAAACCGACAAAATGTGCTAATGTTGCACGCAAATTTGCAGCCAAGCAGCAGATTCACTCCAACTTCGCTCAGGCCTTTAGGTGCAACTGCATATGGGGCACAACGACTGACTGAGCACATACCCAAGACGTCCTAAGACCCCGTCCAATCTGCATCATGTATTGACTGCCATTGTGTCCCTTGTAGACTTTCAAGCAGCCATATACAGTAACACTCCATCAGATTCTTAGCTATTCAAGGCTAGGATCAAGATGAGTCCACTGTGTCCAGAGCAAAGCCAAGATTTCAATAAGGGGTGAACACCGGGTTGTGTGTATTTAGGTATGTGCATGAGCGTGTGTATAGTGTATATACATGTGTATATATAATTATATATATATATGTATATTATATTCATTTATATTCAATATATAGTCTGGGATATATATATATATAATAGTCATGCAACTGGGGTCCAAGAGGCCGATTATACGGAAGAACTTCATGTAACCTCCATTCCACACACTCCTCCATTACACTCCTTAACAACTTTAAATGCATGTTTATATTGCAATGGACACAACTGAAAACTGAGATCTTGACACTTCTTATATTATCTTATACTTCTTAACCATTGCATTTACTGACTTGATAACATAGGTGGAGACCCCTGAAGCATCGCAGACTCTACACGATCTGAGAAGCTTTGAGTGCCCAAAACACCAGGCCCAAAGATCCCTTCGCATTCCTTCGCAATTTAGGACCCCCACGTGATGGCTTTATGCTGCTCCCATATCGTGAGATCGCGGTATGGTAGAAGACCTGCCCAAGCCGAGGTGCAACTGTATTTGCCTCGTCGGAACATGTCGGAACCTTGCTTCACTGATCAATGCCCTATAATTTTGGTCGAGAAGGATTTTTGGCTATTGACAATGCGTTGAATGACTCCTGGATATAGCAGGGTCCCACTATTCCTTGTAACCGTTACCAATGGCTAAGTATCGTCCTGTGAGCCAATTGATATCCAATCTGACAGTACAGGTTTATGCTGATAATCTCTGATAAAGTGGATTGTCAGTAGTTCACATAAAAAGAGAATTCATAATCCTTGATAACCGAAACTATTATAGACGCTTAAAGCACAGGGATTCTCCTGAATGCTTGTGCTACTGATTCTGACTGTTCCCTGTGATTGTTTATAGGAGGATCGACCATGTCTCCAGCTTGGTCTCAAATGTAGGTGTAGGTGTCATCTTACGCAACAATGACTACCGTAAAGCTCTGTTGAGATCTGTAGAGCCCTGGAACATGTGTATAACATGCGCAACTGAAGCTGCCTAATAATATTCAATATCTATATCTATATATATACATATTATATATATATGTATATCGTTATATTATCAATATATCCTAATACTATCTAATATCTAATAATGTAGTATTTAGATAATATATTATAATATATATACTATCCTATTGTAATAGTATTTATGTATTACAATCTAAATACTATCTAATAATACAATTCTAATGCCATTTGGCAACGGCGCCCTGCGCCTGGCGAGCTCTGAAAGAAGTTGCCATGAGAACGACCATACGCGAAGCGCTTTGGATGGATGACTCGCCTTGGGGCAACCGGTATCAACCGGTCGCTGGCAAAACACCAAAAAAAAATTGGTCAAACACAAAAACCATGGCACAATTGCAATCAACATCCATCAAGTTGAGGTCAACCATCATGTTGAGACCATGAGTCAATTGTGATGCACTTCATGTGAAAGAACCAGTTGGGTGCAGCACGCAGTGAATAATTTCGTATGTTGACTGGTAGTGCCTCAAGAACTTGTGGCTGTTTTGGACTTGGTCGTGAAGACAAGTTGCCCAAGTTGTCCAATCTCAGATCGCTTGCCAACTGTCATTGTGGAAGACAAGGTTCGCGTGCCCGCTTTCCTCAAAAGATTCAAAGAAGAGGAAAAACACATGAGGAATTACATAGACATGTTGCTTTGGCGCAAAACGAGGGAAATACATATCCGGCTGATAATTCCTAAACACTCATATTTGTTTCTCGTCATGTGGCTCACTTTTCACAGGAAGTTCAATCTAGCATATATTCTTTCCTGATGTTGTCCAACATCAGTCCGGCACCATGGAGAAGAAATATCTTATGGGTGGCAATGCTCGACCCACTGCGAAGGAAATAGCTGATAACACACTTGCAATTTACAGATTGAATTTGAATATCATTAAACAATAATAATGGTTGCAAGATTGTAAACTACAGTAGATTCCTACTCCTTCCAATTCCTAACTGAAGTTGAGCAAGGTTCACCACCATCAAGTGACTGTCATCATGAACCAACTGTCAAGTTCCAAGAAGATCAAGAAGTGGGGTTCCATCAGTTCCATTGGGTTCCCAATCCTCAGTAAATATGTTGAGAAAAACCCTCTGGTAAACTAACATAGCTATTGAAAATGGCCATTTATAGTGGATTTACCCATTAAAAATGGTATGAGGTGTTCGGAGACGTGGGCAAGGTCCGACTTCGCCTGCTCCAGGCATCCGTGGAGGCCATCCCATGTTGGCTTTGGTGCAGCTCCTGAGACTTGGGGAGACAATGCTGAAGCCTGTCTCTTCGTACCTAGATGATTCAAATATATTCAAATGATACATGGTTACATATATTACATGATTCATGATGATTTCATGATGATTTCATGATGATTTCATCGGATTATCTAGACTACCAAGTTACGAAGTAGATACGGCCAGATACGACTGCTATGCCATAAATGTGCCACACTGCGCATGCATTCTATGATTTTGTCCAAAATGATTGGCGTGCTCCTCAGGTGGGCTCGGCTGCGGAAGGAGCATCTGATTCTTTGAGGCATCCAATCTCGCCAAAATTACCTTCGCACTGAGAGATACTGTGACTGTGAGACGACGGGAGGTGTCCAGAAAATGATTTCTCACTAAGAACATGTTCGCACTGGCGCAAGGGAATATACAGAAAGTCTTGTTTCTTGTTGTTGGGTCATCCCAAGCGTTTTAGTCTGCAGTTTCACGAGTCACAAAATGAGACCCAATTTGATGGTGTTGGCAAAATTGTCAGTGACTAGGGAAACAAGACACTTGCAGGAAAACGATGGAAAACGTGACTTTGGTGAAACATTCTTCCCTCCTACCTTCAAGGACTCGCATTTGTCCACCTCAGCACCCTCACGTGCGATGAGGATAGCCTACATGCCGCCGACGCGCAAGGATTTCTGATTGCTTCTGATGACCACAGTTTTAAGTTTGGGATTTTAGCAAAGATTGATCATCAGAAGCAAATATTGGATCATTCCAGCTACCATCGCATTCAGTCGGGCCTCTTTCGGGTCAGGCAAGAAATAGCTCTCGTTCAGCTGCAAATTTGCCATGCTGACTGGTTCTCAGGTGGCTTAACAAATCTTAAAAGTACTTTGGGGTTGGCGATCGCTAGCAAACGCGATCCAGTGGTTGGCAATCGCTAGAGGTCATCATAACCGCATATACTATGGTCAAGCAATACTTTGCATAAGGGACTTGTGCATAGCTGTGCCATGCTTTGTCTTTCTATTACTCAATATCTTTAATTGCAAGGCTTAATTCTTCTTCAGGGCCATGACTTAGTAGAGTTAATATATAATTATATATATAATATTATATACTATATCTGAGCTTTTTAGCAGCTGAGCCAAACAAGTCAAACGCAAGTAAGCAAAGCGGTAGGACTGCGGTGAATGCAGTTGGGGTGACTGAACTTACATGCATTTTTCATGCTATGCCTTCACCCCATCTAGGAGTACGTAGGTTTAAAGAGCAAACACGAGGATCAAACACCAGGTTTCAGCATCCCCCTAGTACTCCATAAGTTGAGATTGTAGATGTATAGTTTGTTTAGTTCCAGGAAAGAAACAATCTCTTGTGCGGGATGTCATCACCAAAAGATCTAATTCGCAGCGCGGTGACATGACCCTACAATCTTTCTCACCATATCCCATCAGCGTTTCCTTACTTTTCTTCAACGATTGCGTTCCAAACTTCCCGCAAGCTTGCCTTGTACATGGCCGGTTTTCAGCCCTACCTACGTTTCGGCCAGTGCTGAGCTGTCTCATGTTGACTTTGTCTGCATTCTTTTGTGACCAAGGCAGGTAATCTTTGCAATAACATCCCATTTAATTACCAAGCGACCATGTCACATCTTGGCAGGGAAGCGACCAAGTAAATCATCCGAGTAAATCGGTCAAGGCTTGTTAAGGAGGATGCCAACTCGCATGGTAGAGGACAAAGAGTGAAGGTTATGAAAGCTTAAATTGTTTTAAGTATGTTTAAGTAAGTGCTCAACAGCTGGACCCAGCTTCATGATCTACCCCATAGCTCAATGTTCACTGATTGAGGTTGCAACTCGGCCGCCGAATTCAGCCACATGGGCGCATGCATGGTGACATCACACTAAGCTAACTGCCACCGGGCCTGAAAGAGCTTCCTACTTCTGAGAGTCTCAGTGACCAGAAAGATGACTGATTCGACCTACAGCGCTTGTACCTGGAAAAGGCAATGAAAGTAAATTGTACAGTATAATCAAGCAAACATTGGCGGAAGTTTACATTTTCTCATCACAGCCGAGAGGATTTACCAATCGGAATCCGGGGAAAAGATAATTCCGTAGAGGTGATCTGCATTGCATGAACGTGGCCCTGCGCAGGACTGCAGTGTTGGATGCCACCAACATCGAGTAACCTGTAGAGTCTCCCGGACAAATGGTGCTTGTAATTATCTTGGTCTACAAGAATACAGCAACCCTTTCTGATTTGGTCTCAGCTTGCGGGCTTCTATCGTTTATAAATCCCAGGCAAACACGTGCAGTTGTCAAGGAAGCATGCTGTCTGACAAGCAAACCGTTTTCCAAGAGCCTCGCGGAATCATTAGCCCTGCCATGTATGGAACAGGCTTCAAGCATTTAAGTATAGACATGTATAGACAGTATAGATCCTACATCTGGCTGCCAGCTCATTGCACGGCATCACAATCGCCAAGAGGCGTTGAATGCCTGGCCAAACACACCGGAAGCGGCAGAGTTTTTCATTCGAAGAAGGTCGTGGGTTCAGCACATCACATTCTGAAAGCATCTGAATGGAAGGCAACTTCGATGTCCTTTTGTGTTTGGATGATCTGATGTTTTTAGAGTTAGACTTCATTTCATCTTTCGTTTGGACAAGGGATTCTACCACCTTCGCTGAACACATCCCACCTGCCAAGGTCGATGACCTACACAGTCGGACATTTGATACATTTGTTGATCTGGAACATCACGGAACATCACGGAACATCATACAATCATGCACTACAACTATCTATCTACAGCTGCTACATCCACATTACATCAACATAGCATAACACAAATAAAACTACCTGCCGTGTTGTGCCTTTGTGGCCCCGGATGTCGGTGTTCGTCTTGTATCATCAACAAATATCAGTCCACTCAACAAATCTCAACATCAAACGCTCTAAAATCTTTAAATAAGGCCAGGTGGTCAACAGATCACCGTTATGATCGTCGATGATCGTCTCACGCGTCTCGCATCGAGTCTCTTGACAAAGCCTGAGGAGCGGCAATCTGCCAGGGACGCCTGTTGCGCCTGGCGCGGAGATCATCCTTTCGACCAGAGCTGGTTGGAACGACATAGCATGACATAGCTGCTATGCATTGCTATGCTGCATGCTATAGCCTTAACAAGTCGCATCTTTGTCACTCCATCATTGCCCGAATCTCTGAAACATCGCCATGATTCTCGGAAACGTTTTGAGGCTGTAAATGTATGCTTGGAAATGCTTGGAAGCTGTTCAACTTGTATTGACAGAACAAATCAAATTGAATCCTTCGTACAATGATAGTCTAAGGCTCCATGACAGATCTCTTGAGATGAGCTTTCTACTAGGTTGGAATTACACATCATCTTTGTAAGGAATGAATCCGACCATCCAGGATTCTATGTTGGCCTGGTAGTATGCAGGGACAACCACCTTGCTCAAAACTATGCAAGCCCTCCTTTTTTTCCTCATCTTGAACGATGGCCTCCGTTTTTTCTCATCTTGAACGATGGCCTGCTGCTTTGGCCGCAGGCAGCGAGTTGGCAAAAACTTGTTGCACAACAAAAAGGACAACTTTGCATCATGTCATAGGTATCCCAGTATCCCAGACATTTTGCTGTACCGATTGAAAACTCTCTAAAACCTGCCTGCAGCACGCAGGGTTTGAAAATGGTTCCGGGCTTCACCCCAACTTCGAGTCTCACAAAGTGTCTCAGGGAAGCCCTACAGGCTCCCCATTGCGACAGGACACATGACTGCCATCTGAATTCATCCTAGTCTCAATGTGGTGTGAGCTTGGAGCCCTCTTCTGACACTGACAAGTCTGAGTGCCAACTTTGATAACCGGGATTTTTTTGCCCTGGTGATGTTGTACCATTAAACCATGTCAGCAGAGGTTTTGCCAGTCGATCTGCATTTGTTCAATACACCTCATTAGGTGCCCGGACTTTGAGTAAACTGGGAACGGAACAACATGGGAGAACCATGGAGAAACAATCTTCAACACATTTCAACATTTTTGGCCTCTGATATGTAACGTGTCAAGCTGCCGCGCGCACTGGCACGCTCCACAAACATGGAGCGACATTGTGCTCAGCAGTGGCCCAGTATGACTCGTTCAACCCCCTAGTGACCATGCGATTGTTTTGGCCCGTCTTAGATAATTTAGATAACCGCCCGCATGCATTAAATGATATCAAATGATATCACATGATTCTACATATATTATATGATATTATCATATATTATCTGATATTAAATGGTATTAAATGAATGAGATTGAATGATATTGAATGATATTATCAAATGATATTAAATGCATGAAACGCAAAGTCTCTGACCTGATATGATAATGGACACATATCAAATGGCATTCAGCTGAAGTCGTTCTGAGGCCACTGTTGGTGACTTTGGCCCCGCTGTCTCGGCCGTATCCAGGCTCCAACACACTGCTTGAGATGTCCGTCTTCAGTATTTTATGGATCTCCATCTGGTGTAGTGCAGTAAAGCATCATTCGTCATTCATCATAAAGCAACACACTGCCTTCTTGTGGCAGTACTTCATTTGGAATTTCCAGCTCGAATGCCTCCTTCTTTCTCTGTCCACTGGCCGGACTGGGTATAGTATGATATGGTATCTTAGTCTTTGTTTCAAAATTGAAGACCAATTAAGAATTAGGTTCAGTCAAACATATGCCTGTGGCAAGAGTGACAAAGATAAACAGAAGGTATGGATGATTGCTTGATATCGCTTGGAACGTGCTTGGGATCACCTGTGTAAAGACTTCGCATGACTGACACGATTCTACTGAGCGTCATTGCTCTGAAGTACGTGCTAGAAGCTTGCAGTATCCCGCGACAGCTTACAGATCTTACTGTTACGCCTGAAGCGGATTTTCCCTCATCTGGTGTCAATCGGCCTCTTCCTGTCTGAGAATTGGAGCCGGACCCGGATTTTGTGGCACATGAGGCACATGCATATGGGTCAATAGTCACCTCTTGCATTTCGCGATTGGAAAGGTTATGGCAGGACTTCCCTCCAGGACAAGGAGGGGAGTGGACTGGACTGAGCATTGTTTTCTTTGAATCCCAGAACTGATTGAGACGGTTGAGCACTGTATAGTACTTAATGTTATTGAATGTTATTTATATGGTTCTATGCCATCTACTTGGTCTACAGGTGATCTCATCGCCAATAAGTTGCACCTGCATCGCAATTAACTTTGCCCATAGCATCCATATAGGCACAATGACAATCACCGGGGCAGTTTCGAGATCTTCCATGCTCTCGGATGATCTTTGGCATGAAATCCTTCCGTCTAGGTCCATCACTCTGTTGGTGTCCTTCCATTTCTTTTTTCGACTTGCAGGATCTTGCAGGTATTTTTTTCCACTGGCTCTCAGCATCTTTGCACTGCTACAACGGCTGCAATTCTGGGGTCATGGAATGTCATGGATATTCTGGGACAAACGTCACTGGAACATCGGGTGACCCGATGTAACTGATATTAACTGATATTAACTGATATTAACTGATATTAACTGATATTAACTGATTGTATCAGTATCATGACCCGATTCATTCAGTATCCAGGTCTTGGAGATCCGACGATTTTAAGGGAAGTTTGGGACGACCGATGAAGCAATCGCAATGACATCGGTGCAATGGTTATGCTATGGTTATGCTATGGTCACTATGGTTATGCTATGGTTATGCTATGGTTATGCTATGGTTATGCTATGGTTATGCTATGGTTATGATGAGTCTGATGATTCTGATGTCTGATGTCTGATTCTCATTCACTCCCGAGCTAATCGCTGGCATTGGCTGGAAAAAGAACACAATTTAAGCTGCTCTGGACGAAGAGAGACTCGATGAAGTTTTGGAGCTTAGCCCAACTACTACAATCTACTACAATAAAGATACAGTTCTTTCTCGTTCCCTACAATCTTGCCCGTGTCCAACTAATTAATGCAGAGGCAGCCCTCGATTATTCTATTCTTATCTGATATATATTGATATATCTGTTCACGCAATTCACACTCTTCTGAGATCCCTTTGATTTGGAACAAGAACAATGCTGCAAGGACAGTGGAATCGCTGTCTTAAAAGCAGGCAGCTATGCGGCTCTTCTTAGAAGAACCTTTGCAGCTGATCAGCTGCCCTTCTTTGAGACTTTGTGAAACTGATCCCATCACAGAAAGCCTTTCGCGCTACCTAGCGGCGTCGCGGAAATTCACAGAAGAGACTTTGGATGACTTTGGAGTAGGAAACTGAATGCAGTGCAAATGCAATGCAAATGCATTTCAGGAATGGAGAATGATGAAGACCTCGAGGCACTGAGGCTGGGGGATTTTGCACCTCTTCTCTTGTAAATGTTTTCCCCAAACAACTATAAACAAGGGAACACCGCCTTGAGGCGGGCGTGGGTTTTTAATCATTGCGGTTTGGGAGTTTGAATCAGGAATGAGCATAATATATTGTAATTTACATATTAATTATGTTTCCTTGACAAGTGTTTTATTTTTTCTAAAGCATCCATAGGTCAATATCTCAAAAACTTTGCAGCTGTGAAAGCATTCTTTTTTTCTTCGGCTCTTTGTCTTCAGCGAGCATCTGCAACGTACTTGTAAACATTTGCAACATCACTAGATAGAGATAGAAACATTTCCCGACATTTCCCGCCAGCAGCCAGATCTGTTCCAGTACCAAGGATGGCACTTTTTATAGCTTCGGTTTGGCTTGAGCTCAAAGCCTCGTCCAGGTCGATTGTCCACCGTGCAGTCCTCTTTTATTTTTGTTGTTGAATCACAAAAATTCAGACAGTGAAACAATGAAATAGGCTTTCCATGGCTTTCCACTTTAGAGGACATTTTCTGGAAAGTTCAAAAAAATCATGGTGCGCTATTGAGGACTTTCAGCAACTCTTCAGCAAATGTAGCACCCAAGTCTGCGAGCCTCTGGATACTGGATACACATGGATACACATGGATTACGCACTGTATATCTTTTTGATTTAAAATAGTTTCAAATCCATCACAAACTCGCCCAAATTGCCCCCAAAAATCCTCCCACCTCATATCCACCAGCTGATCATCCTGCACCATTCGAACGGAGGACACCATCTGTGACAGCAAGTCACGAGAACCTTGGGAGAAGTGATGAATCCACGAGACTGATGTGAAACAGATACTCTTAGCAGTGGTTCCGTCTGTGGCATGAACGGCGCCAATTGTGTGAAGTCTTGCCACAACTCACTAATCATATAATCCAGTATAGTTATCTGAACAAACATCACACTTTGCAGCGACGAACCAGCCCCAAACAATATCCTGCTAGCTGCCAGTGCAGCTTTGATCTGTTCAAACGGTCAAACAGAAAACTTGCTGCGATGGGTTACGCCAAGTGGCGGGAAGGGGCTTCCATCTTGTCCAAACGATACTGTGCAGCCTTCAACAAATCTTTCAAGTCATTCCTGGGAGTTGGTACTGTTGCAAATCACTCATACAAGAATGCAGTGCTTCGCCCTCCTCGCACCTGACAACCCTGCAATGGTCTACTACACTTCTCACAAACATTTCTTTCCAATCACCTCGCATAAAGATGTAGAAAGGCATTACATGGCATTACTATATGAATATACTAATATCATAGATTGCGATGCCCTCGAAGGCAGACACGCCAAAGTGCAAGGGTCTTGAAGGGTTGTGGGTGCACGTTGCAAGATGTATTCTAACACTCAAACAAGGTCAATGTGGAGAAAACACAGCCTAGATAAGAGAAAGGAGGAAATCACCAGAAAAGAAAATAAAGGACCAAGAAAAGATGCAAATGGAACGCAAAAGAAAATAAACGGATCCAAGGACAAACAAATCGAATTAAATGGTTCCTAAAAAAAACATCTGTGAACACATTTGTCAGACTGTTTCATCTGTTTCCAGCCCCTTTCCGCCAGGGAGCTGGGCTATCTCCTGCACCTTCTCGTTGACAGACTGCGAAAGGATGTCACACGGGATGTGGGGAATCTCTTCCACTTCAGAACTCTAAGAAGGAAACCGATACAGTATGTAAACGATCATTGCACACATCATTGCACTTAAAACTCATCTAATTTATCTGGCGAACTGTGCGTCCGGGCATGTTCCTATTGAATTCTGAAGGAATCACTTAGACTCTTGGTGCATGGCTGAGTAGCATCAAAAATGCAAATGACTGTCGGAGCTCGTGATTGCAAGTACACAAAGTTGACAGGTATGCATTCTGAAGCTCAAATCAGAGGCCTTGCACCATCCAAAAATAGGTTCCGCACATTTTTCAAGTGTATATATATATAATTGAAGTATAAATTGAAATAGAATAATATATCAAAACAATAATACAAAATAATAAACCATATTATACTATACTATACTAAAAAAACAAAATCTAATACAACATAAATCAACATAATACAATATTTTGCAAATTTTTGCAATATAACACAATATAAAACAATATAATAAAATATAATACAGTATAATACAATATAATACAATGTGATATAATATAAAATGATAAAATATGAAATGAAATGATGTGACATGTAATATAAATAATAGGAAAGAAAACAGGATAATATAATACAATATAAACATATATAAAATAAAATAATATGATAAAATATGACATGATATGATATGACATGAAATAAAATACACCGTAATAAAGTCAAGAATAATATAGTTTCAAAAAAGTATAATATAATATAATATTATATAATATAATAAAATATAATATAGTAAAATATAATATAATATAATAAAATAAAATAAAATATAATATAATATAATATAATATAAAAAACAAATCAAATCAAATCCGCCGGCGCCGAAGGTGCGGAGGCGTGATAGCTTAGGAGCGGAAGCAACCGGACAGATCTTTCAGACTGGTACAGTCTCATCTGGGGGGGCATGTTCGCCCGGGCGAGCCGCCAAAAGGCGGTTCCCCGCTTTGGTAATTTGCACATTTTGCAGATCGGACCAAAATCGTCCAAATGCGCTGTTTCGATCCAACATGTCCGCAACATTGACCTGACTTGGGGCCAACTTCGGCCAGCAAGGCCCCAGCTTCGGCCCAACTTGGACCCAGTTCGCTCCAACTTCGGCCCAACTTGGCTCCAAGATGGCGCAACTTGGCTCCAAGATGGCGCAACTTGGCCCCAGCTTGGACCCATTTGAGAGCAACTTCGGCCCAAGTTGAAGTCATATGGCTTCGAAATGGAGGACATAGCTGGCCAATCCGAAATCATCCAAACGCTCGTTTTCACTGCTATTTTGACGCTTCGTTCGAAGCAATGTTCCCCATGTTGTGTCTCGGTTGGTCCCACGCTGTCGCCAAAGGGTCGCAAGTTGCGCCACTTTGAACGTGACTTGGACTTCCGTGTGCATCACATGGCTTCAAGTCGGGGTCCATCTGGATCGCTTTGGGGCCAATTGGCTCCAACTTGGGCTCCAGCGGGATCCTAGTGCCCAACCCGGGCCAATTTTGCGGACTCAATGCGACACGCTGAAAACTTGCAGTTTGACAACGTTTTTTGGCTTTGATGATTTTGATGGGGTTCGTGCAAGGCCATGTTGCCCACATCGGGCCTGTCTTGGGCCCAACTTCGGCGCCAGATGCCTCCACAATCCTCCACACACAGCCAAGTTGCACATGCTAACCCTAACTTCCATCCAAACGTGCCCAAGTTGCGCCATGCTGGACCCCCCGTTGGGCTCAAGTTGGACTGGTCCGAGTTCGGCGCAACTTAAGGCCAAGGACGGCCAAGTTTGACCCAGTCGGCTTTGGCTGGGCTAAGTAGGCCCGCTTCTTTCCTCTCTGTCCTATTCTTTGGGCGCGGGCGGTTCTCGTCGCGAAGCGACTCGAATATGATATGAAATGATATGGCATGGTATGACGTGATGTGATGTGAGGTGATGTGATATTATTAAGTTATATTCTATCGTCATATCATATCATATTATATTGTACTACACGATATCATATCACAATTATATCTATCTATATATATATATTTATATGTATATGACAATTATATTGTTGTTTACATGTGGTATTTATGCTTATTTATGTATACACTGCATATTAGCTTCCTGGCAATCGTCAGCTTCCTAAACTGCAGGTTTTGTACCCCATCACCAAGCTGTCCTCCATGGCCCGCAAGTCCTTGGCGGAGCTTGATGCAACTGGTGGGGCTCAGCTTCAAGCCATCTAAAGGTAGTCACTGAACTATCTTAACTGTACTCTGCTAGGTCTCCTAGATGTTCAGGAATGGGATCTCTAGTTTGAAACTGCTTTTCAAATCATTTTCAGATAAAATAAGTATCCCGCTAAATGCTGCACGTATAATATCGTAAGGAGTGTTCTCGTCTGTCGGTTTGAAATTTCCTTCTGTCAACATCGCTTCTGTGAACGTAAGGAGTGTTTGCTGATGTTGGCTGCCACCGATTCCCATCACTGATTCATATTGATTCACCTTTTGATTTCCTCTTTCCTCCTCTCATCGATTTTGGGCTCCGAACGACGCTGGCGCGGCTGGCACCAATTGCCTGGTGAAGATCTATCCCTGCAGCTTGCTGCCTTTGCGGAATGGCGAGTCAAGCTAGGCAAGGCTTTCGGATATGGCCAGACCGCAACTGCCGAAAGAACATTTTGCATACAAATCCAGGGCAAACCAATAAACTCACCATTTCAAACAACTTCGTGGACTGTTGATCGAGTGAACAATGTTGATAATGTTGATACAGGCAGTCTGATGCCTTCTCTCCCATAGTTGCCGCTAATATATCTTTAAAGCTTGTCCTGACACTAAGTGCCTACAGGCGGCGGTATTAAAATGCACATGTCCAATACCCTGAGTTTTATCGCCACTAAATTACATCGACAACTTCAGACTCCATCAAATTGACGATGGCAGCATTTCACCCCAAGAGGCTTTACTTCATGTTGAAGTTCAAGGTCCAGACAATTCGATCGCAAAACGGCTTAGTGGCGGTGTCTCTCTCCGTGTGTGTGAATGAACAAAAAGAACACCCACAAATATATTCATGTGATCTTCGTCATGAAACTCATGCTTGTTTCCTCAGCATGACTTTCCTGCAGCCAAGACACAACTGCCTGATACCTGGAGCATGGAAAAGCTGAAGCAAATGGGATCAACGCAGAAATATACAACAAAGTACAAAAATATACTTAAAACGTCTAAAAAATAGTTTATATGTGTTTACATTGACAGCATTTCACAGCGCGGAGCCAGGCCTTGGAACATCTCCTGGTTGTTGACCGTCACCTCCGTCGTCTTTGCCTGAACGACTTGTCGGGAACTTACCAGCAAATTTCTGAGAATCTCTGAGATCCCAGAAGAATCCAAAAGAAAAAAGTACGAGTATGACAAGTACAGTAGAAACATGTAGAAAATTGTAGAAACAATTTGTCCACCCTCGCCATGAATGGGTGTTGAGCTTATGGGAGAAGCCGCGGGTGCGGCTCTTCAAGATACCGCATGCGGTTCATGCACTCTGCCACTCTGCCACCAAGCAACGTACCATTCAACGGACTCTAGGATACTTGCCTCGACCTGTTCCTGGCTCATTTCGGGAACCTGAGCATCTGGGTCGAACGGTCAGGTCAGTGATCACTGATGATCGGACATGATAAGAAGTTCGCGTGACTCAAGAGAATCAACGGACTCGATTCTCTCATCTTCTTGGGTTGATACGTTCGCACATGCGGCTGCTAGGCTATGCCTTCTGCCAGGAGCATCTCAACCCTCGGCCCATGAAAGCGTTGAGGCAGGCACGAGGTCCTTTAAGGTCTCGTAGGTAATGAGTGTTTCTTTGTCCTCTGTCACATCTACACCAAAAAACCTCAGCGGCAACCAAAGTGGATGAGCACACCATACACTCACAAACACAAACTAGTAACTAGTCAACATCTTGAACATGCCAAGCAGTCCAACTTGATCGCGAATCATGAACCATTGCAACGCTCTGCTTGACGACAAGTTGAAGAGAACTCTGCAGCATTGATTTGTAGTTTGCATCATGCCTCCTGGATCATGATAGTCCACTGAGGCTGTTATGGAACGAGACGGGGGCATGTGCCACGCCCAGACTGCTGGATGAGGGAAACCCGGGTCAAATTGCTGTTTGGACAAGTGCGACAAGCAAAAGTTTCGTTTTGCTTTGACTGTCTGACTGGGGGTGAGAGCGCCCTTGCCCAGATCATGTAGGTATATTGGACAGTATTCCATCCTGGGATAGTGAGCATTCTGTCACCACAAAAGCATGCTTTCTACTCGGTTCAAAGCAGAAACAAGAATTGCTTTCTTCGAGTGATCCCATCAAATGACAATCTGTCTCACGTAAGTACTGGCAAACATTCTGACATTTCATCTCGCACATATTCCGACATGTTTATCTGCCATTTTATTTGTCCTTCTATCCAGCATTCTACCTGACACATATATATATATATTTTTCCATGTTATTCCATTATAACATTATACTCCTATACAATTTATTTGACATTTATTCCGACATTTGACGCGACATTTTTCTGGCATTCTATCTGACATGTAATCTGACCCTTTATCTGGCATATCTCCCCTACCTTAGTTACCCCCCCTCCCTCATTCCAAAATAATTTCTAAAATTGTTTTCAGGGGGTTGATAGTGTCTTTGTGAGTTATACGGTATACGATGAAAAATTGTTGAAGGTAAAACAATTACCCACGTTGGACCCCCTCCCCCCCAACTGGCGGGGGGGACCTTCCTCAAAATTATTTCACCCCCCGGAGGGTTCATTATTTTACCCCACCCCACCCCAACCGACATGATCGCCTTCGCCGGTGCACCGGGGACATTCCATCCCTTCAATATTTTCAAAGAAAACATTTTGTTGGGTCTACGGATGTGCATGTTGGAATATGCGAGTAAACATCTAACTTAACTCTTCAATATACCCTGGAATAACTAGGTTCTGAAAGAATTTTATGTAATTTTTCGCTAAGTGGTTGAAAAAAACAGAAAAACTTTCTCCCCCTAGAGGAATTCCCGCAAAATAACGTTCAACCATCATCTTCATCATTGACTCTTTCCTGCATGTTTGCAATTTTTCATACTTCCCCTTATTTCTCCCACATTCCCTTCATTTCCTTCCAAAGAACTCTCGATGGGAATGAGTGCGACAGAGCAAGCATTCGGTGTTTATATAGGTTTTTGTTTTTGTTTTCAACTGGCTGCTGCTCACTTTGGTTTTTGAGAAGTGCAGGGCATCTCCAATACCCTTAAAATAATTTCTACCGTTGGGAAACCCCACGAAATAGTGCTCAACCTGGCTATTTCTTAGTGATTATGCTAACCTTTAATATTTCCCCCTATTTCTCCCATTCCCTTCATTTCCCTCCAAAGAACTCTCGATGGGAAGCGTTCGGTTTTGATATGTTTTTCAATTTTTCCAGCTTCTGGGCGAGTTGGGTGGTTCTGGCAGCTGCTCACTTTGGATTTTGAGAAGTGCAGGGCATCTTCAATACCCCTAAAATTTTTCTCCCCTTGGGAAATCCTGCAAAATAGTATTCAACCTGGCTATTTCTGTCAGGTAGAAACTGGCCACACAAAGTTGATGCTGGATGCTGTTACACTTCTCGATTTGTGCAGTCGCTCGGCGGTTTTCCGCTATGGCGTCGGCAATGCGACTAGTCAGACCTTCAAAGGTCACATGAGGGCTCAGTTGCCACAATTGGCTGAAGGGATCCCTGTTGCGGTGGTGACAGGAACAAATGGTTTGGATCTCACATGATGGAAGTGTGACATGTTGGAATGATGAAGCAAACTTGACATACCCTTAGCTGGATTTCTCACAATTTCCTCTATAGTGATTTTCCTAACCTTTCATATTTTCCCCTATTTCTCCCATATTCCCTTCATTTCCCTCCAAAGAACTCTTGATGGGAAGCGTTCGGTTTTGATAGGTTTTTCAATTTTTGCCAGTTTCTGGGCGAGTTGGATGGTTCTGGCAGCTGCCCACTTTGATTTTTGCTGAGTGCAGGGCATCTTCAATACCCCTAAAATTTTTCTCTCCTTGGGAAATCCCGCAAAATAGTATTCAACCTGGCTATTTCTGTCAGGTAGAAACTGGCCACACAAAGTTGATGCTGGATGCTGTTACACTTCTCGATTTGTGCAGTCGCTCGGCGGTTTTCCGCTATGGCGTCGGCAATGCGACTAGTCAGACCTTCAAAGGTCACATGAGGGCTCAGTTGCCACAATTGGCTGAAGGGATCCCTGTTGCGGTGGTGACAGGAACAAATGGTTTGGATCTCACATGATGGAAGTGTGACATGTTGGAATGATGAAGCAAACTTGACATACCCTTAGCTGGATTTCTCACAATTTCCTCTATAGTGATTTTCCTAACCTTTCATATTTTCCCCTATTTCTCCCATATTCCCTTCATTTCCCTCCAAAGAACTCTTGATGGGAAGCGTTCGGTTTTGATAGGTTTTTCAATTTTTGCCAGTTTCTGGGCAAGTTGGATGGTTCTGGCAGCTGCCCACTTTGATTTTTGCTGAGTGCAGGGCATCTCCAATATCCTTTGAATAATTTCTTAAAGAACGTTGTTTGTTTCAGGTTGCAAGTTTTGATGCGTTCTTGGTGCAACTTAAATTGAAGGGAGATTCTGACATGACTAGCAGGGAGCACACATAAAACATGATTTTTTGAATTTATTTGCGTTTTAGGATTCGCAACGTATCAATCCTAAAAAAACAGCAAAAAGCAACCAAAAAAATAGTAAACCGCTTTTGCAAAACCAACATTGTGCAGGATTTCCTGATGATGTACTTTGTGATTTTCTTCAATTCTGCTGTGAGTAACCCCTCCTTCGTCCCATTTCACATTGCGACTTCTGTTGTGAGTTGTGCTGCAATCGCACTTCTCGGGGCCACGCCATCGTCAACAACATCATAGAAAACAAAACATATTTGAAATATTTCGAACCATGTTTTTTTCCCATTCAGAGTGTTTACGTCAAATTTATTTTGGGGTGGGGGTCGGTCACCCATCAAAATAATTTCCAACCAGAAATTATTTTGGTGATGGTCAGACTATATAATTCACATATATATATACACAACATGTTAGATTTTTGAAATTATTTTGGACAAATTATTTTGGTGGGTGACCCCCCTGAAATAATTTCATAAATGTAGGAGACGTATATATGCAGACATTTTATCTGACATGTTTAATGGCATTCTATCTCGCACTCTATCTGTGGCATTCTATTTGACATTCAGCTGATAAAAAAAACATATATATTTTGACATTCGGGCATTTTATCTGGCATAGTGTTCGGGTCCGGCGCGGCCCAGACAGATACCGAGCTCGCGGTAGTGGCTGTGGAGAAGAGGCTGGCCAGGAAGCTGGCGGTCACGCTGGCTATGATCTTGGCGACTTGGCAATGAGGACGACGAGGAAGAGGAAGAGGAGGAAGAGGAGTACATCAAATCTAGAGACCGTCCCTACTAGAGACCCTTACCTGGCAGGGTGGGGAAACACAAAAATATCTCAAGAAAGCTCTATCTTGAAGTGACTAGTTTAGAGTCTTGGAGTCAGCCTTAGGTTCATTTGTTCAGCGGGATCTGCCTGCCACTTTTCCAAAAATGTCATTACGTAGCCATCGGGACTTAATCCTAGTGGCATGTATCATCATGTATCATCATCTACAGCATCAATACACTAGTCAACAACGAGCCTCCCGTTCCCAAAAAATAAATGCTCAAAAACTATCAAAAACTTTCAAATGATGGCAAAAGGTACACCAGGGTACACGCGTTCAACCTCAAAAGAATCCAAGTAGCGACGTCTGGCTCTTCCCATACTGCTCATGCTTTTCAGTCTGCGAGCCGCACAGGGAGTAGTGACAGCCACAGTGACAGCACAACAGGCGGTAAACATGAGGTGTGAAAACCCACGTTTCAACAGTTGACTTTGCAGCTGAGAATTTTGATTTCTTTGCTGGGCAAAACATCATTACCAGGTCTGCTGCTACGAAAGTGCTAGTTCTGTTGGTCTACGATCCTTTTGCGTCTAAAAAAGAAAGGTACAAAATGGTGCAAACTCCAAAACGAGACGGGCCACCTGTTCCTGCAAACTTGTCATGCAAACCACTTTGGCTGTCCAGATGTTCAGTCGGTTTCCTGGCAGTCCATAGCGCAGGTATGCGGGTGTGTCTTGAACCCGGACAGCATGGAACAGCCTCATTTCCACTCGTGTCAAAGTCCATTGACTACTGATTGAGACTGTTCCTTTGCCCACCCTCCTGTGCGACGTTGCCAAAACCGGTTGAAATAGTCCTCGGTAGATTATTCAGGCAGGCTTAGGAGCCAGAATACACTTAGATGATGTTGAATAATTAATAATAGATTGCCAGCTGCACAGCTTTCAGGTAACTTGTGTTCCTTCCAGCAATTTGCTTGTTTCTTACATAGCCTTTGCACAAAATTCTGCACAATCTGCACATGTGGATGCCATCTTGAAGTAATAAAAATCGAATGCTGCTGACAACTGATTCCGAGTTGTCTGGTTGCACCTGGCCAAACCCACCCGCACCGGAGTTGCAAAGCGTTATTCGTTGTGTCGCTTGAGTCCGTATCAGCAGCATTACCTGAAGCCCTGCTACAGTAGCTGTAGCCAAAAGGGGGCCAGTTTTTCCCATCTTTTCTGAAACTGACAACTTGTTCTTTTTAGCGGGGCTCTTGCTGAGCAACTTCTTCTTTTTAGCGGGGCTATGCGGCTATGCCATCGTATTTTGCATCACGTTTTTCTGAAGAGTGGCTCAAGTATGGGCCCAAATGTGGCTGTAGACTGTAGTCTTTTATATTCTGGCCCAACCAAACTGGGATTTCTTTGGGATCAAATTGGGCCTAACGTAACGTGGTGCAACTTGGGCCTGCTCCACAACGCGGGCCGGATTCGAGGGCAACTTTTGAAGTGCGCGTTTGATACTCAGCGGAGTACGCTTTCTTGATATTTTTTGGCATTGAGTCTTTGGCGCGAACGTCTGCAACCTTTTGGTGCGGTCTTCGTCGCGAAGCGAGGCGAATAGTTATATATAGTTATGAGATTTTGGTAACATGATGTAACATGACACCTCATCATGCATCATCGTCTGTGAGACGCGCAAAATTTGCAGTCAACTGACAGCCCCACCCCTTTCTGGGACAGCTCAGCCAAGAGTGGATAGTGATGGAACCAAACGAAACTGCTTTATATTGGTGCCCAGTAAAGCAGGTTCACTGATGTAGGATCTCCAAACAGGGTACGTAATGGTACGTCAATGTAGGAAATGTACTTATATTACTTACAATGATTCCAGAATATAGGAGAGCTTGGGTAGACCCAGGTAGGTAGGAAAGCCATGCTCCTCTTGCATCAAATTTCACCAGCCCTGACGAAAAAATATCGTTTTGCATCGTTTCGCCATGTTTAGCTGCCATGCTATCAGGCAGGCGGATGATTAAACGTCGGCCGTGCAAAAGGGTATGCCATCGCATGCGAAAGTATTTGAATCCAGGCATTGCGACATACTATTCAAGTACATTCAAGCCCCAGCTTGTGCTAAATTCAGCCGAAGATGCGTATACGTCATACCAAACAGGATCGCTGTGAGCAGCCTGAATTCACTGCAAGACAAACAGGAGACACCATTGGTTCCAATCTTGTGGGCCTCACAGCACCTGTCTGGCAATTTCCAGATGCATTGAAACCACAAAAATAGAGGGGACACGTCTTACGTAATGATTTGATGGGCAAGAATAAGAAAGCAACTAGCAGCACTAGCAGTCGTGTAATCTTGTGTGTGTGTGTGTGGGTGTATGTGTGTCTCAAACTTTGGCTTTCATGTTGTTCCTCCACAGGCTTGAACGGCAGCATCATTGCTTTGGGCAGAACCGGAATCGCATGCTTGAGGAACAACAGACCAGTGTCGCCTTCCCAACAGCAAAACGTTGCATTGTCCACCTCTGCTATGACAAAGATTGTCGTTAAGATGCATGTAATATGCCTAGAAATGCATAGAATATGTCTGGAAGTCTTGTAGCAAGCCACATTTTGCTTGGTCATTGCATAGACATCCATGATGATAGCGATCAGCCTCAGCATGACAAGGTTGGATGGTCCTGCTAAGCAACGCTTTTATATGTTATTTCTGGAAGATACATGAAGATACTGGAAGCTGAACTGCAACCACCCTGTGCAAGCAACTGGTGGACCCTCCAAAGGGCACATGACTGTCTCTCCGCTATAACATTCTCCAGATGGTTGATTCAAGTTGATTCCCAGTCGTGCAATATCTAACAACATCAAGTCATACCGGATATACATGGATCATGCATATACCATATATATATATACCACCTATACACCAGGAATCGCCAGGAAACATGTTGAGCAAGATCAACAGCATGGTCAGCATGAAGGTGATGTGAAAGATTCCGGCCTTGGAGCCAACAGACGGACTGAAGATGACTGGAGAACTCTGGCTTAGAGTCGGGTGCATTGCCGCCAAATGCCGTAAATATGAAAACATGATCTCATACCGATTCGTACGGCCAGTACTTCTCGTTCAAGGGACCATTGATTATAAGAGTGAGTCCCGGTCAGCCCCAGCTGAAACTGCAACATCTTCACCGAAGGATCCAGTTTGTTGGCACTCCGTCGAAACCATGAGAAGCCTTTACTACGTCTGTGGATTGCAGCGTCTAACTAGTTTAACCAACGTAGAGACCTACAAGCATCAAACTCAGACTGCAGCTGATAACATATTCAGTGAAGTCCCCACTCTCAGACAAGGCATGGGTTATACAGGTTATATAAGGAGTTGGCCAATGACATGTCTGATCCATTTAGGACCAATGTACTCACTTCACAGTTCTCAAACTGTACTGACTTCACATTCTTTTACATTCTTTCACGAGTGCACTGGCTTCACATGACTCCACTTTCTCATCACTTCCATGTGTTAAGGCCATTTAAGGCCCCGTGCAATGACGCGCCCGGCTTGCTCTTCCATGGCATCGAAGTCCAGATCGCCCATCAGCGCACGGAACAGAGTCACGAAAGCAATCTGAAAATTGGCATAGCCTGACAGGATCGAAAGATGTCGAAGGATATCCAAAACAAGTGTTCTCAGCTCTTATGGGCTTGGCTGGTGAAGACAGGGCCCCAGTCTTTACACATTTTACAAGGCAGATCAAATACAGTAATAGCTTTTTGTGCAAGTCGGGTGTGGATACGTGAGAGACATGCCCACAGTTGGGTAGGTGCTTTCATTGGAGACCTTGCTAATATTTGCTAATTATCCGATTTTTCCCGTCGGTAACTGCTGACCCAAACATGACTAGTGACTAGTCACGACTAGTCGTGACTTTCTTGATGTTTCAGCTGCTCAGCTGCTCAGCTGCCTGAAACAGTGCGGCCAAAAAAGCCCATGGCCATGAAAACGAAGGTGACGAACACGGAGAGGAAAATGATGCCAAAGTGGGCCTCACAAAGCTCGGATTGCCCCGAAACTTTCACTGAAGGGTATCTTCTGGTATTCTCATGTATTTCTCATGAATTCTCGTGTATTCTCATGTATTCATATGTATTCTAAATATTGTTCAAATTTCTCCAATGAACTATTTGGATTCTAAGATTTGGATAGATTTGGATTATTTGGTACACGGTTGCACCACTTCTCTTCGCATCTGTCCATCACGGCCATGCCACCAAATCCTCCACAGAGGTCCACAAAGTGCGGGTCACCACCTTGGAGCTTCGGTGACGGATTGCTTTCGATATCTTTCGATTACTTTCCTGCCTTCGTAGCTGATCGTAGCAGTCAAATTGGAAAGCACCTTGATTGTTCTATGACATTCGTTGGCAACGACCATTTTCTGAAGATCTTAAAGCAAACATATTGGGCAATATTGGGTGGCAGGTAGCCTATCCTCATCAAGTCTGATGAAACAAATTCTTTCCTATGCAATGGGACTCCCGGCAGCCAGACGCGGTTGCAAAGAGAATGTCTTGAACAATCGCAAAAGGATGCAGAAGGGGTAAAAGCCTTGGAGCTCACCCAGTTCAACTCTCAACATTCTCACCGATTCTCACCCATGTCAAGGATGGGGTCAGTTTTCCGAAGATGGAAACACATGGTGGTGGAGTGACAACTAAGAATCTCTGGTGATAATAACCGCATCAACTTGCACGATAGTGACGAGTACAAGAGTGCGGAGGATGACGAAGACCAAACCCAGGAGCATAGGAGCATGCTACTGGCAGAGAAAGGAACAAAATCGAAAAAAATCCTACGGACAATGCCGAATTGTTCGAGAATGTCCAAGGCCTTTCAAGACCTTTCAAGACCAGGTCTTCCACTTCAGTGACACCATCGTGGCGAGCGTTGCAACGCGATGTGGCCATTGAACGGTTCTATTGACGTGACTGAATAAGTTTTTGGTGATTGTCTGATCTGTGCAAACAACTTGGTTTTTTGAAGTTAAAATTGGCCTAGAAAAATCACATATAAATGTTGACCAGCAATAGTTTGGATTGAAGCCAATCATCGTAGGAAATCCGTGCATGCTATAGGAACTCAAACTGACTTCTGCATAAAGACCAATACTCATTGCAATCATGCTCATGATAATCATGCATAATCATCACAAGGACGATCATAGTTATATTACAGTATGTATATATATATATATCTCAGATATCATTCTCCAAATAATCACCATGAATCACAACAGAATCAACAGATATCAAAAGTGCCAATATTATATTGATATACAATTGATATCAATATAATATACCAAAAGTGCCAATTGATATACACAAAAGGTGCTCCAGCAATCTCCAACATGGGAAGATTCGAGCTTCGTGCACTCGAATCAGCTCCCTCTGAGCTTCGGACTGCTTACCTGGCTCGCTGGTCCCAGGAGCCAATTTCAATCAATTTCATGACTAGAAAAATCACGAAACAGGACACAAATGGATGCAGATTTCAAGTTGGCAATGCTAAGGCCCAGAGCTTCCTGTCCAATATTGTATTTGTCTTGGGAACAGCGCTTGCGCAGGTTCCGAAACAGAGTTCACGGACATTCGTCTTGAATCTGACCAGAGATTAACAATTCGGACCCTGAGCTGCTTGAAACATACTCCCGATTTCTTTTGAAATGACTGTGCAAAGATGTGCAAAGTCGCAAAAGACCACGACAAATCTTGGATATCTTGGCGTCCTTTTCTCAATTCCTTAGGGGATTCTCTAAGGATTCCTGTTGATTTGCTGAGCCAAGTTACTAGGCTGGTCCTTCCCGATAGGAGCCCCGCTTCCGTCGTGGCGTTCAGGAGGTCGGCTGTGCAAACACGTTGGGATCACGGGATCACTCGCAATGGCAGCAATGGATAGCATTTTCAGATGCCGTGATGCAAGAACAATGACCTTGGCCTCCCATGTCATGACCCCGAGCGGCCCGAGCCCGAGCCTTGCAAATCTTGACACCCGTTAATATTTTGGGAGTAGCAGGTGTTGGTTAGCATGACGACCAGGTCCTCTCAATCAGCCAACAAGCTGGCAAAAATCCATCACAAGCGAGAGATCAACAAAGCATGTGAATCTCTGCGAGACGGCATGTTAAACCAAGCAAGAAGATCTACTTGACCTCAGATTTTATGACAGCAACACAAACTACTAAAATCCAATAAATTGTGAGCACCGTGACATGTGGACATCATGGGAAAGCTTGAAGCCTGTACATGCCGTTTCAGCTTCTCAAGCTGCTTTTTGGGCTCAAGGATGCTCAAAGTATGTTGGCTTGAACTTTGGAACACACCAGTCCTCCAAGTTTTGCCGATCCAAGCAAGTGGCAATCCACATGCCTGTCCAAAGGGCGAAGCAGGGATGCCCCAAAATCACATCAAAACTTCTGCAATTGAATCGGCGGGGGGGATGGCTGCATCTGGACTTTCAACCTCGCACCTAAGGCAAAGGCAAAGATGGCTTTTCAAATCTTTTCAAATTCAGAATGGGTTGAGACATGTTGAGACACTAGGAAAAAGGACGGCCGTCAAACTGAAAGATCTGGAAGCAGGCTGCATTTGGGAGGGCGTTACCTCAAAAGCAAACAATCATCAAAAAAAACACATCAAAATACAAAAAATGACAACCTTAATTGGGCTTCAAGGTGATATCTCAACAGCCTATCACACAGTCTTTGGTTCTGAGACTGAATACATATCAAGCTTGTGCAAACATTTTCACGCCCTATCTTGATCAACAGCAGTCCCCTGCTAGAGATAATACACCTAGTGACCTAGTGCGACCTCGGAGTGATGATACCTGTTGCTGACTTTGGGATGAGAGGATTCTTAGCACATTGTCACATCACCTCTGTGAATCCGCTGGATGCCTAGCAGAGTGAAGGCAATGATGATGGAGACCCAGTCCACTGCATTCCATATACCGAGGTACTCCCTGAGCCGTGGTGGATTTCCATGGAGAGGGTAACATGACAAAGCACAACATTGGAGCATCTTGGCAGCGTTGTCAAGTTGAATTCCTCAATGGCTCTGCTGATAATTCTTCTACAGTACATCTTCTTCAGGAAGAATTTGAATGGTAAGCTCAGCTGCTTCTACCATGATCACACTTTGTTGTCCGCACCAAATCGCTTCCAAATTTTAGGCACGACTTTTTCAGTCAACTGTAAGTTGGGTCGGAAGGGGGCACGGCATCCTCACGTCCCAAACTATTGGCCGCTCCTGATGAATTGCATAGGTCGACACTTACCTCCATTTCGTGCGGCAATGATTCCTCGCCATGATGCGAACATCTTCGGTTGTCAAGGATGTCAAGGACTCAAGGAATCTCAAGGGCTTGTTAAACATGTTCACAGCAGCACCGTGCAGTAACAAAAATCTTTGGTTATGTCGACCTGATCTGTTCGGACAGAAACCGCAAGTAGCATAGCTGGCATAGCTTTCATTCCCTGATGACTTGCAGCTCACTGAAACCCGATTAAAGACACTATTTCAACGAAAACATATTGGATTTATTTTTGCAGAAACACCGCATTTATGGTTGATTCAATGCAATGAAGCAACTATCAGAATTTTCA
The DNA here is from genome assembly GCA_947184155.2 of Cladocopium goreaui. Taxonomy (NCBI): domain Eukaryota; class Dinophyceae; order Suessiales; family Symbiodiniaceae; genus Cladocopium; species Cladocopium goreaui. Next base: position 153,238 of record CAMXCT020000955.1, read on the forward strand.
AATCATGTCAAACCATGGATGTTGAATCTGTGCTCAGCCAACATCCAGATTTGGTTCTGCACAGAGCCAGTCTTGTTGCCGAGGTTCCAGTGACAACCTCATAGACCTCTTCGATAAAAATCGTCAGGATGCCTTTTGGTTACAGTACACTGGAAATCCAGTGATGTAACTTCATCTCTGAAGGTGGAGGGGAAGCTTCGCTAAAGTTCAATCCATTTCACACCCAGTCGTGCTAGTGGTGCCAGTGGTGGTGTTTGCTTTGCGGATGATTCACACGGGCTACGCCACACATAGACACAGTGAACATGGCTATACGAATTGCAAGAAGAGCAGTCATGTATATACTGCAAACGTGATCATGAAAGGATTAACTTGGCAGGCATGGTATTCAGATGCGTCTAAAAGAGTTGGCAGTTGATGGGAGGCATGAATCAAGGGCAAGCGTAAACCAACCAAGCAAGCTGTTGGCACTTGGGATGCAGGCCATGAATTCACATCATGAGAATATTTCTCTCAATGGCATATCTCAAATGATGTTAATCCAAAAGTTCATCACCTCCGCAAAAAGGGAACATGGGTAACTTCCCCAAACAGGCTGGCAATCTGGCTGGTCCAAATCCAAATGCACAGCGAATGCCTGACTATTTTGAATGTTTCAATTCCGTCCTCATGCTTTCGACGCCAACCACACCCCGCAAACACAGCAGTTCCTGGAACTCTTCAATTTAGCAGAGGTACTTCCGAAAAAGAGAATTTCCCAAGCCAACGACCAAAGATTTGCATAGGGTCTTGTCTTCAAAGACCTCAGCAAATCTCAGCAACCATAAGATACCATAAGTTGGTGAAGAACGTTCCCATTGGGCATCATTGGGTAGCGACTGGATGTGACCAGTGTGTCGAAAATGCTCAAAACAGCTTCATCTTTATTCATCTTTTGCAAGCAACTTGCCTTAGACAGTTTTAGGAGTAAATTGGGGTCTGTAGAGAGACATGCCTTTTGTCACTACAATTTTGATCGGGCACCACTCAACAATTGCCAGGAAGCATGAAGGTGATCTGCTTCCAAATTCTCCCTGAACGAGACAGCAAGAAGTGGATGCCCGTCACAGTGAGGATGTCGTAGTCAGGGTTGTAGGTGACCACGGTAATCTGGAGAGTGGTGAGCGCACAGGGGTGGCATGGCGTGTGGCTTGGGTGAGTGTACGGGGCTCGACGGGCAGTCATAAGCCAGCTGCTAAGCTGCCACGCTGATCTCGCACGGCCCATGTTTGAACCAACACAAATAAAACGGGTAAAACCAGTAATCCAATTGTTGCGAAGTTTCTTTCCATTCCTGGTCCCATCACTCTTCCTGCATGATCCAGTATCGAAAGGTTTGCACTTCTTGTGTGGCTGATGCTAGCAGTGCTTTAATACTGAGGCAGGAAAAAAAACAGAGACATCTGCTTCAAAGACTATCTTTCCCACTAGTAAGCCTGCCAGTGGTTTGTGTCCTTCGTGAGCCACGACCTGGGAGGGAAAAGCAAGAATGAAATATAGGAACCACGTTGGGAGTTCGATACATGACATAATACAAAATCAATTCAACTTTGGGTCTGAAGCTCAGTTGCGGAAGGGCATTTGCTTATGTTGCGAGGTGATCGAATTTTCCGAGTGTATATACTCCAATCTCAAATGCGTAGCGTTTGGGCTCTTCCCACACTGGAACAAACATTTCCAAAGAACTGTGCGGATCGTAGCTAAGCAAGCAATCCCAAGTGATCCCAAGTGTATATACATCAGATTTATGTCAGATTTATATACACTAGATGTGCGCACACATTCAGACATCAGGGTTGCACCGTGTGTGACATTGAAGAGCTTAGTGGATAATCAACCCGCTCCAAGAATGCGACAGACCCTGAAAACACACAAGGCTCCCTATGGTTTCCTCTAAAATAAGCTCGCAAGAGTTGCGAGCTCTTTTGGATAGATCATAGATGATCATAGTGTCATAGATATTCATGGATCAGCTTAAGTCTAATTGCCGTAGACATTTTGATTCCCCAAAGGGCCCTGACATTTTGATTTCACCTCCCGAATTCACTTGGCATTGGCCTTTGCAGTCATATATCGGAGCTGTATGTGTCCAAATGTGTGGAAAAGGTGCAAATTATCATAACCTGATGATACTTGATGCACCTACCCTACCAGTAGTTGAAACCAAAGGGCTCAGCCCTATCGCTACGGTGACCTTCATGGTAGTTGGGTGACTGATTATCACGAAGAAACATGGAAAAAATGGAACAACGACGTGCCTGGTGCCTCAAAGTAAAGTGTCTTTGCCAAGTGACGAGTTTTCCAGTTCTTCAACCATTTTCGTTGGATCCGTGTTGTAGTCGAGCCAAACCTACGGGATGAAATAGACAAGAAGGTTTCAACTTGCCTGAAACCCAACACATCAGAAAAGTAACTGAGCAGTTTTCAAAACCCTCCATCCCTTTGTACAGCACTGGTTGGTTAATAGGATTTCCCATAATGGCTTGTGATGGTCCCCGATCTATTGGGTAGTATAACCATGTACAACCCCCTATCATCGCGAGCCAACAGGCTTGTGAACACTGCTCAATTGAGCCAATGGAGGTAAACACAAGTCATGTCTAGTGGCCTTGTGGCAACTCCATGAAAGTTCACTACGCCAGAATTTGGACTGGTTGTGTGGATGACAGTTCCAAAGCTTGCACTTGCAGCCCTCATGCTAGCGAAGCAAACAAAAATGGCAGGCACAGCATGTTACTAACACCGTACTTAAGTCACATCAGGCGGGAAAAGTCGCATCAGGTAGTGGAAAGTCATGGAAAGTCACACCAGGGAAGAAGAATCACCATGGCACAGCCTGTTTCACCTATAATAATACATATACCTAAAAGTGGCCGAAGCATTGCGCACAGCAGGGAAAATGACAGATACTTTGCTGAAAAGGTTCATATTTGTAGAGAATCCTAATGGAATGATTGGAAAACAGCTGATACCCATATCATCTCCTCAGATTCAAATCCTACTGGTACAGGGCCCATTTGGCACATACAATCATCAGCAGCAGCAGCAGCAGGCAATCAGCAGGCAAGCAGCAAGCAAGCAGCAGCAATCAGTGTATGCCCCTTGAATGAATGATTAATTATACAAGTACTAAAAATTGCCGCAATACAAAAATTGAACTTTTTCCAAGCGCACGGCCCCAAAACAATGAAATCACTCACTCACTAACAGTTGTCGTGACGCCAAAATTAAATTTTTTCCAGGCGCACGGCCTGCGGATATGACTTTTACGAGCTGATACGACTTAACACTAGCGCTTGTAGTTCAGTAAACCACATACAAGTGAAATGCTGCAGCGAAGTACCAGTATGTCAGAGACTGGTTAGCACGTGTTTGTGGCGAGCGATTGCATCTGCGCACCATGCTCATCCATGCTCTAGCTCTAGCTTCCTGAATTATCATTAATTAAGGAAAGGGATTACGAGCTCTCGGGGCGCGATGTAGATGATGTGGTCGTCGTGGTCGTCCAGGTTTTCATGAGAACATGTATTGTATTGATCTGTTTTGATCTGCATTGTATATTCCAATGAATGAATCATGCAGGCTCTGGCACACACTCATTTTTCAACTTGTGTCATGTGGTTGCCCTTTCGGAACTCAAACCATTCTCTCGTGGCTGAAACTCCAAGCAACAGTCTTGCTTGTGTCTTCGACATAGTCCAGGAAACCAATGTCAAAATCCGTGGGCTGAATGAAAAATTCGTGACCTGCGGCAAATCAAACCTTTTGTTGGACACGTATTCAGATGTATTCAATACATACAGAATCATACAGCCTAATACCCAAGCCGAATCCAAACTCTGCCAAAATTTGTCTTCAAATCTGTCTTCAAAGGCTGACATGTCCTTCGTGCAAAGCAAAGACAACGGAAAATGAGAACAAGTTGCAGCGGGCATGATCTTATCGCTGACTGTTCCACTGGCTTTTTGGCCCTTGAGGGTAAATCAGTGCATCAAGTCATGCTGGATCATTTGGTGCACGATATGTGATCCGTATTCTCCCAGCAAAAAAAATGGACAAATAAGGCGGATCTTGAGTTGCACGATGCTAGAATGCATTTGCACCAAAACATTCGCCAAGTTGTTGAGTAGACGAATTACAGTGCCAACCTGGAGACAGCCTAGCAATTGAACAATACTTGGCAGAACACCCAATTCCTGTTGTACCCTGTCGCGCTTTGGCTGAAGCAGCGCGTGTCATTGCTGACGTCAATCGTGTCCAGCAAATCCTTGTATCGCTGGGCTTAGAGGGGCCCAGGCTCTTTTTGGTGGGTTCTGAACGAACTTGCTTTTGTACTTGTCTTTACTCACACGACAAGTGAGACACCCGTCCAAATAAGTCTCAACGCATCAGCCCAAAGTCATGGAATGCAGCGTGAAATGCAATGAACAGCTTTCATCAAAAAAAACTAATATAAATACATGTATGTATATATATATATATATGTATATATATATGTATATATATATACACGTACGTATGTATGTATATGTATGTGTATATGTATGTATATGTATGTATGTATATATGTATATATGTATTTATACGTATACATAGCCAACCTACAGCGAAATAGTCAAATCCAAGGTTCTGGATTCTCACATGGACTTACCTGACCGTTCGATCCGTGTCGACACATGGGCCCAGAGCAAATTGAGCAAAGTGGTTTTCTGAGCTAATCTACTGTAGATCTTCAAATTCCGGATGTGCGTTTGGATTCCGGATTCCGTAAATCCAAAAAGACAAAATATAAGAAACATGCTTTCTATTCAAGACATGTTTTGAAGAAACGACCTTTGGAAGTCCAAGAGTAGCAGGATGACATTTAGGGGAAGATGGCAATGATGCTGCGCTGCAATTCTGCATGAGATTGCATAGATTTGCGATGCCACAAAAAAAGTTGTGTCTGTATATATATATATATATTAAATAGATACATAATACATTATAAAAATTACAAATGTGTATGTATATTATTATTATTATTGTCACTATCACTATCATTGTCATTATCGTTATTATTATTGTTGTTATTGGGATTTATTACTACTATTAATATTATCATTATCATTATTATTATAAAATTACATATATATATATATATTATACACACAGACAAATACACACACACAAACACACCTCTGGTGGCGACCCAACGATTCTGTCAACTTCTGACCCTCGTTGCTTGGCAAAGACTAAGACCTCTTTTGGCACTCTACATCTACAAAACTCTAGAAATATCTGTGATCATCCTCTGCACCATAAGGGGGACATACCTTCAGGTAACAGTTAGGTAATAATGGGCAAACATGTATTGGATTTGTACTGGCATGTATTGGCTGTCAAACAAACATAGCAAATGGACTGCCGGAACCCATGGTCCAGCACCCAAACTCTTGCACCTTGGCCACCTGCTGCGACAGTTTGATCGGCCCAAGTTTACCTCAGCACGAAGTACTTTAGCAGAGTTTAGCAATGCGTAGGGAGAAATTGAGTCTGCAACGGCAGGAAAAACCCAACAGCAATAGCACAAAACACAAACAACAAGCAGAATGGCCAGAGCAAGAACAAGAGCAATACGAGAACAAGGATAGGAACAATGAAAAGAACAAAGGCAAGAAACAGGAACAGGACAACAACGGCTCTGATAGGAACAAAAGCAAACACAAAATTTATGTACAATTACCGCCAGGACCACCACCAAGATCACCAAGTGAACTTGAACAATAACAATCCAGCTCTATTGAGGAATAGGCGGAACAGGGAAAGTATCTAAGAAACTCTTGGACTACCGAGGGTCGATTGAAGTTCAGGTACTCTGCAGTCTCTGCGTTCGTCAAATTCACCTTGGCTCAACATCTAGGCAGTGAGGCGTGCTTTTTCAGGTGTGCCGGCTGGGAAAGTCCATTCATTTTTTGGAATGCAAATCCAACAATTTCTGATCAAGTACGATCAATTCATATCAATCAATTGTGCAACTTCAAACTAGCTTGGAGGTGCACAGGAGGTGTCACAGGAGGGATTTGAGATTTTCCTCTGAGGCGCTGAAGGGAGAGAGGAACCTTCTGAGACACTGCTGGTCTGCGGCATGTAGATGGCAGCAAATCCTGCTCCAGCTTAGACCCCGGCTGCATCTCAGTTGTGTGAATTTGTGTGATGCCATCGCTATATTATGGTCATGGCAGGTCATGGCTACAACCAATTAGGTCTATATTGTTTAATAAAGTTACACACTGGAACGGATTCTGCCAGGCTTTTCTGAGTTGGAGCTTGTGTTTGAAGACTTCATACATGCATTCCAAGAGTGGAATCCTTGTAGCCACAAGGTTGGTCAAGGCATTCACTCGCATCATGCCGCATCCAAATATGAAAGAATCATGCTTGATTGTGTGTGAATCTACTTACACTATGACTGGCATTCCCATAGCTTAAAACACCCTCTCTTGCAAATTGAAGCAGACCTTTTCAGGAGTAGGAGTCACTCTTGTTCCTTCAACCCAACCACCATTGAGTAAGCATGCATATTCTGGGCATCACTTACAGTAAATATCCAAGACATTCCAAGACTTTCACAACCTCAAGGACTCTGCTGCAAAGGCCAGACCAACAGCTCACAGGATTTGGCCCCTCATTGATCAACTCAAACGGGCGAGCCTAGACGAAACCATGAATAGAAATCTGCAAAGCTATTCACCTGAACAAAATTGAACAAAGCTGATCTTCAGAAGAACTCATTTCATGCACATCAAATCCGTATCCATGTTTGTATGGTGAGAGGTCCTCCGCAGGTTAGTAGTGTCATGTAGTGTCTAGCAATTTCCATGATGCATGGAAGGAAGGATATCTTCCAATACAACACGGGTTTCAGGAGACCTAGGAGGGTGAGAGCTGTCTTGATCACAGCCACTACACTACATGTCTGTGTGCATTCGCAGAACAAACAACACGCCTTGACTATTTCAAAGCAAGAAGCCAAACAGTGGCAAGCTAAGGTCATTGAAAATATGTCTCACATTGTAGCAGTTTTACGTTACATGTTCCTTAGCGACTCCAGGATCACGAACGGGAAGATCGCTGGGGGGGAGGAAGCTTCACCGCTTTCCAGTTGTGTAGATACCAGCCCCAACGATGCAAATTTTCATGTTCAGCTTTTGCACTTGCAAGGGAGCACAGTTCATTCTACTGATCAACATGATCAACATTTCAGATTTGTCGTCAGGAGGTGCTTGACTGGCTTAGGGAACAGGATCAGGCTGCTTCCACAAGCGGCTGCTGAGCCATCTTGAAATTTATGTTTCGGTCAGGGCTGTCTTGGGCGGTCCGTTGGCTGGTGCTCATACTTACAATCGGTTCACTGTGCCACTTTTGCGGCTGACCATTGTTTTTTCACGAAAGTGCTCACCAACCTTTTCCGCAATGCGAGTGATACAGTATGGGTCGTTTTTTCAGCAGTCACCTTTCGATGATTGGAATCCATGAATACAAATGGGCCTGCTGCACACAACAAGCAGCTCTTGATCCCCTAAAGGTTTTCATGGGAGGCAGACAGATCACTAATGCACAGGGCTCCGCTAAGCTCTTCGCACAGGCACCCCGGATGCTTGGCTTAGACCAGTTTGGACACACGGGCCTACGCTGATCATATTCCTTAGCCAAGCCACATCTTGGATGTTCTTGTTTCCAAAGGTGCCGACGCCGTTGAACGCAAAGTTGGCATTCTCTTCCTAAGTGCCCAAGATAAGCATTGCATTGATGGAGGGCAAGTGAAAAAATCAAGAACGGGAGCACGTGTCCCACCTTCCTTGACAGGAACACTGTCAAATGTGTCCCTTCGAATTGTCTCTGAGAGCGCCAATGGAACAACCCCAGCCAAGACTAAAGGTCCCACAAGCCGGATCGATTGATTTCTTATGCTTTCTTCATATTTCAGAATACTGTGTGGAAGTTGCTTTCATCTAACTAATGCAAATCGGAAAGTGCTGTGTCTATGCCCAAATCATGCTCTTTGCTTGGGAAAAGCTGCTATTGAAACTCAGAAACCTCAAACTGAGAATATCCAACAACGCTTCCATCAACTGCATGAAAATTGAATGGGAGTCAAGTAGCCGTCCTACGAGAATCAACAAACCGATTGCAACTTTTCCTTGCCACAGCACTATGTTTGCCTTCTCACATGACATGTCTTCAACCTTAGTTGCGCTTGGCATGATGGTATCCTCAGCCAAGGATCAATGTCGAAGCGGATGGCTCTCCTGATTGACCAAACGGAGCCACCCCGGCTCTCACTTGCTTGGGAAACGATGGTAAATTTTTGCCGATTACCTCCCTCAGCAGCTAATAGCAGCTATACTTCTTCGCTTTTTTTTGCGCGAAGCAGTTGGTGGACCTCAACACCGACCAGTACTTTGGCATTGTCAATTCAGGGCCCGCGATACTCAAGGATTGTGGATGCTTTGTACAGTCGTAAGGATGTGCAGGGCATAGACACGAGCCAGCATGGCTTCAAACACTACCTATGGCTTGCAAACAATTGTCATTGACACTTTGGTATCTTTGGTCTTGTCAACATCAAAAGGAGGAAACGTGGCCTGATATTGCATCTGACATGAGAAACAACACAACAGCAGCAGCATCAAATTCAGCTTGACTTACGCATTTGAATCTGTGCAGCACTGTTGCTGCCAGTTGCGTGACATAAAAACCACTCCAACGTCTCAATCACACTCCCTCTCTCACAAGATCCCTGTTTGAGTCACAAACACGCATTGGATCATTGGGTAATCTGGGTCTTGAAATTCACCTCCGTGCCGGAGTTACTTTCACACATTACCATGTCAACCACACTGGTTTCAAGATGTTTCAAGGGACTCCACGGTGGACTCCACGTTCCATGCCCTTTGCATCCAAGGCGCTCGATGCTTTGGGCTGGACCAAGCATCTGAGGCCGAGGGATCCGAGGGACTTGGAGGGAAACATGGTCCAACTGTGACACCAACATGATCATCATTGATCAACTAAAATGGCGAAACATGTGGCGAAACATGTCGAAACACTTTGGAGATCTTTGGAGACAGTTTTTTGTCCTTTCGAGAGTCCAACAAGTGGCAAAAGAAAGGCGCCGGTACGTCTTGAATCTGTATGGTATTTGAGTGGATCTGGTACTCGAAACTCAAAACTGAAACCAAAAGACTCTTCAATACCTACAGATCAATACTGTACCGTACAAGTCTAATCATTCTAGATAGATCTTAAATAGCATCAAATAGCATGTCTGTCACGAAAGCATCCAGTGCACTGTGCCTCGTGGCTCAGCAACATCAAAGCAAAGAAAATGATCAATGACAAAGTCCGGGGCAAGGTCTGCACTGCCTGCAAGCTGAGTTGTAACAAACATGTGCTGAATTGCCTGAATTGCCTGGCCTGAATAATACATACTAATACGATTAATCGTTGTATAACATTGTATAACTTTTTGCAGTTGTGCCATGCTTCATGATCTTCATGTCTTGGGGCGCACATCCACCCCAAATGTGTACTCTGCATCGACATTGAAACAGAAATACGTGATGCAAAAACATCCCAAATCTTCACCAAATCTTCCCCAAATGATCTGATAATACAGTACCATGATGTACCATGCACTACCGGTACAGCTCCTCACTGGCCTGGGCGGTTGCCGATTTCTGCAACTATGGATGAACTTCTCATACCATGGCAGTCTATAAAAACCCATGGCTTTGGGAAATCATCTTCTTGTGTCTCAGCTCAGCGATTTGGGCACCTTGTCACAATCAATCTCCTTCTCCCAGTACACGAAAAGCTCCCTTGCCTAGAACGAAGAAGCTTGTGGGGCTGCATGAAGAAGCGGCTTCGGATTTTCAACTCAAAATTCACTGCAACCGGAGAACTTTGAGGAATGCATCCATATGTGACTGATCTCCAATTGGCTCGCACGTCTCACCAATGACCAACTGGATTTGATTTCTGCTGGGTGTCCGGGTGACAAGAAAACGACTTTAAGACAAGCTGCTGGAACGCCATACTTTCGCGCCACATACTCGGGCTGCAGCTGCTTGTACTCGTCTTCTGGGAAAGCCCGGTGCGGTTAATTACACTGCCGCCCAATTTAATCTTAATGTGCGATCGATTGACTTGTCCAATCTTGCCAATGCTAAGAAATCGAATTCAATTGAGCAGTGTTGAAAATCCTGTTTCACGGCTTTGTCCGGAGAAAGCACTTTCGCGAAAGCTTTCGCGAATGCAACTGTGGCTTTCGCGCAGTGAAATTGAGAAGATCGAAGAAATCACTTTCGCGAAGCTTTCGCAATGGAGTCCTTCCAGTTGGCTTTCGCGCTGCTTTCGCGGAGCTTTCGCGATCTGGTATTTTTGGTTTTGCGAGCATGAAATTAATCAGTTTAAGCCCATCTTTAAGAAGGACGTTTGGTATGGCGGAACAGACTCAGCTGGGTGTTCATGTTCTGCGCAGGTTTTCCCTCACCTCCCCAGTGTCATCCAGTGTCCAACGTCACCTGGTTTCAACATGTTTCAAACATGTTAATTTTGATCATTTTTTTTGCCAATGACAGACCCAACTGCATCAGCTCAGCAACAGATCCGATGCAGCTCCATCCGTCCACATTTGGTTGCTTGCCAAGGGACGGATTTTTGTCTTCACCCAATAGTACAACTGCGTCAGGGGGCTGGCAGTGGGATCTTTGACAATTGTGACCTGGTCTATCATATCATGTCATATCATGTCCAGGTTTACTTTTGAATGATGCATCAGTGACATGATACACAACCAGAACGTCCACAACATTCTACCGGACTCCATTTGTGCATTTTTCTTTCAAGTAAAATACTTTGACCTGACAGATCGCAACAGCGAGTCTTAAAAACTCATCGAGTTTTTTATGTGTCGGCCTTGTGTTCAATGAGTCGGTCCGGGCTCTCCCCCATGGCCGGACTGCTGGCGGTGGTTCGGTGTCGTACCAACCACGGCTTGAGCTGGAAATGGTGTGGGTGGAGGTTGCTTCAAACTTGTCCAACCCAGGATCAGTTCAGTGCAAGAGGAGCTAAAGGGAAATCTTGTTTTCCAAACAATCGCGGATTGGTTTCAAATGGCTTCTTTCAGGATGCCTTCCCAAATCTACCCAGAGCAAATGTCTAGTTTAGATGACAAAAAGAGAACACATTAGCAAGTATAGAGCCCAAACCAATCAAACATCCATATCATCCATGTATGTCCAAGACTCTTGACTATGCTTTATTTAGGAGTTGCATGCGTTGCTCGAAGTCCACACAGAGGAACCCGCCTGGAAACTGGGGAATGCCAGCCCCAAAGATGCCCTCAACGTGTAGGATCCCCTAGGTATTTTTGTTGTATTCGTCATAATAGGATCCGTCACAAGAGTGGCCTGAGACAACCACAGAGGAAGTGCAAAGTCATGCAAAGTCTCTAGGTATTCCAAGAGTCTCAGGATTTCTCAGGTTAAATGATATAATGATAGTATATTATAGTATATTAATGTATATTATAGTGTTTCTATGTGTTTCTTGTATTGTTCTCGATACTTCCTAACATGAACGGCGCAGTGTCACCCCACCTCAACCAGCGGCACCCGTGGCGGAGACCTCAGAGATAATTTGACCCTCATTCGGATTGTGTCATCAAGCCGTAAGCTTCCAATTGACAGGACACTCTATATATATATATATCTATATTCTATACAAAAGAAAACAAACATCCCACATAGCATACAAATCAGGGCTAATCACCTCACAAAACATCGCTTAGTCAGCTGACAATCAACCAACTCTGTGTTGGTCTGCTGTACTTGAATCACATTTTCAGACTGTGCAGGATTTCGATGCATTTTGAAACAATATCCAACTACTCTTACTTGCAACTGTTTTTTGTAGCTCTTGGGAGTTGGCCCAGAAGTCTTTGTTGAACACTTGATTGTGAATTACAAGTTACATCAATTTACAAGAACCCTGCACTATACCGGCCATCAACAGGAACCGAGGAATTGCATGGAATTGCTTTGCGTGAACCACAAACCAATGACATCCAATGACATCCAATGACAATCACATCCGTGGAGATGGTGAGGACATGGCGGATGACAACGACCACGCCGCCGCGGCTGCTGTTTGCGCTGGGGGTGGCGGTGCTGAAATCGGATTCATTCGGATTCACTGGTTCAGTTTAAATATGTTTAAATGACAGTGTGCAGTACTTCAAAATCTTCATATCCCATAGGATCCATGTATGGTAATATACTAACATTGGGGGTATATTGATGGTAAATGTTACCATATATAGCAGCACCATGGATCCTATGGGTATTGACTTCTTAATTGTGACGTGTTGATTTCCAACATGACTTTGCTGGGCTCTCCATGCGGTGGCCGCGAGTTGCTCTCACTCGAAGGCGGGTCGCTCTCGCTGCTTGCAGGTTCAGGGGCCCGCATTTCCTGCACATGGAATGTCACAAGCAACATCTCTGCACTGTGTTCTGCCACTTTCTCCATCATCCGTCTCTTCCCAACCCTTGCTTCACGAAAAGACTGCCGAAAGAATTCCAGCTGTCAATAATTCAAGTCTTGTTTACCCTCTGTCAATTCGTCAGAACCCAATCAACCTCTGTAGTATTGAGAGCTTCACTTTCTGGATCATATATATATATACACATATCTCTTTCAGCGACTTCCCCCGGCAATACTTGTCTCGCACGGGCATCCAAAATGAGAACGGAGTATGACTCAAGCAAGTCGATATACTTTGGTCTTTTTTGCCTTCCATTCAAGCTTTCTATGAGTTTGTTTCTGTTTCTGTGCTTGGAGGATCGCCAGCATTTCCCAAGCCAGAGTGTCTCCATCTCAAGAAGTTCCATTGGATATGATCAATCATATATCAATCATCTGAAGTCATCCGATCCGGCCCCCAGAGCCATTGCTGCCATTGCTCCTTTCTTTCCATAGCCGGAGGCGGTGGTGGCAATGGCGGTCCAGGGGAACGTGGTGAGATTTCACCTCGTGGCCTCGGATTGCTGTGAGCTTTGGCCCAAAGGTAGTGCTGCTGTGGTTGTTCTATGGCGATTCTGCAAGCAATATCAAGCAATAAAGAGATAGGTTACTCCCGATTCGTGATGTGGGAATATGCGGGAATTCTGTTCTGCTCCACCCAATTTGACTTATCTCCTCCTACGAGTACTCAGATTAGTGAAACAGGCCATGAACCTCTCATCCAACAGTTGTTGATGCCTTCGGCAGCTTATTTGGCGCTGCAACGTTGACAGGCAAATTCAATGATTTCTGCTTCAAGGTTCAAACAAATAAGGAGCACAAACATGAAATTCAAGAAGGAACAAGCAGGAATGCAATGCAAGCGTCACACAACTGGTGCATCTGCTTGTCACAGCATCCGAAAACAAATCCCAAGTTCCAGGCATAGGTGGTGGCAAATGCTTAACCTAAGTAGATTGATCCCACGTTTATCAAAAAGCTTAGAAGATCTCAGAAGGTACAGGATGGTACAGTACCACCAGTCAGGACAGTCAGGACAAAGTATGGCAGAATTGGATGGAGCAGGGCTAAACATCCCAAATGTTGCGTGAAATCATGACAGCAATATCTTTTAATGCCGTGATGGCAAGGCATAGGCAAAGCACAGAATGTCACTCCTCACCAAGCAAAGAAGAGGCTTTGAAACCCGAGTTGAACCATATTGAACCATATTGAACCATGCGATTCAAGCCTATTCACCTCAAGAAGACTTTAGGACCTTTAGGATCCTTTAGGATCCTTTAGGCGTTTTGCAAATTGAGACATCCTCAACCACCAAAACCCAAATTATCTCAACCCTCCCCCAAATTGCCAGAGTGGCTTGAGGCTGCGGTGGTGGCGGCGGCCTGAGGCACAGCTGAAGGAAAAGGATGAACCAATGAACCCCCAGGTTCAATGTTTCAATATGTTTCAATATGTTTCAATCGGTTTCAGGTTGAACCACCAAATAGAACATTGTAACATGATTGAACCATATGCAAAATAACCAACTGATGGGATGGCAAAACGGGCTTCCGATGATTCCAACATTTTTTACACTGTCTGAGAGAAGCCCCCCAAAGCCAAGCAACTGCACCGTTCAACGAGCATTCTGTTTGGGTAGGCATGATCTTCGATTTTTCGAACTGATGTGATGATCTACAACATCAGCTGCCTAGCATTTCCAATTCTCTACTTGCACAGTTTGCAGCATTGGACCATGTTGGACCACAAGTGCGGTCAAGAGAAGATCAGCTTTCACGGCTTTCCCATTCTGACATATTCTGACATATTCTGTGCTTTGTTAAAACATCTTGGAGCCTTTATATATATATATGTATATAAATATATATATATAAATATATATATATATATATGTATATAAATATATATATATATATATGTATATAAATATATATATATATGTATATATATATACCTTTGTTGTGTTTTCGCCCCCATCTGCAGCCAAGCCACAATGGCTTCAACAGATCGACGTCATCTGCGCTGAATGCGCGAGCGCCGGGTGATGCCACAGGATTCCACACAGCCATGCCAGCAGCAGAAGACCTGGGAAGGCTATCACTTCGGCAACAGTTGAGATATCGTGAGATGTTTGACATGATACAATAATTATGAATCAATATATGATACAATATGATATATATATAATATGATATAATCACATAATATTACATATAATTACACATCTTTCTCTTTACGAAGTCACTCTAAAACATTGATCAATAAGATTTAGTTGAATCGAGGGATGACTGGAAGTGTCTGCAAAACCTATTTCCGTGGTGAGATGCCAGCTCAAGCTGAGCATCTACATTTCAAGGGGTCTTCACATCACCCTTGCCAGTAAAAAAGCTATCCCAAAATCACTGTGAGATCTAATGACACTGTGACAGACCGTGAGACACTAACATCACTAACTTTAACATACTTTAAACATCGACCCATCATGGATCATCATGGATCATCATGGATCATCATGGATCATCATGGATCATCTAGCTGAGTCCATCATCCCAAATCATCCCTTGGATCTATCCAAATATCTCGTTTTTTGACATTGCTCGCAGACTCTCCAGTGCCCAACAAAATCAACAAACCGATTCTGTCACTGTCCGATTCTGACCGATTCTGTCCGATGGATGCCATGGATTCCGGGTATTTCCAGGTGCCCCCAGCAGTGTTTCCATCACACCGGGAACGACCTGCGCTGCTGGCCACGACCTGGGATGGTCCAGGACTCCAACATCACATCGAAGATCATCGAAGGCTTTTGTAAGGCTTATCAAAGGTAAATGATAATTTAATGATATATATATATATATGTATATAATTATTAACATATATATATATATTTCAAGGCAACAGCAATTCGTTGGGGATGCGCCGCTGCGCATCCAAAAGTACATCTTCTTAAGCGTGGTGAAATTAAAGAGTCACACAAGAGCACACTGTACGCTGCGGTACTCTGACATGGCGATGGAACATCCTCCTGCTGGAAGCTGATTTTCCTTTTGGAAGGCTGCAAGGTTCCCGCAGTCCCTAAGGTCAGTACACGTGTCGTGGAGCCTGTGTCATGGTCTTCACTATTGGTTCCTGGCCAACAGAAAAGAATAGACGATATAGAAGGATACTGTGTATTGAAGGAGACAACTACGGCAATCAATTCACAGTCCCACACACTTTTGATCCATACCTATGGAGAGCCTCAGGGAAAAATGAAAGCCTCAGGCTCTTCGAATGACTCCAACAAGCTTTCACCCAATGCAAGTCACTAACAAATACCTCACAATCTCTCTCCTCCAAAATATCCACAACATCCAAAACCTTTAGGAGGAAAAGGCTGTAATCTCGGAATGGTGATTGTGAGGCAAGTGCAATCCCAACACTCTCCTCTGGCAAGTCTGCGCCAAGATCCATCTCCAAGTCTTGGGACCTCACAAAGATTCTCGGGGGGAAGAATTCTGAGGCATTTCTGATTCCGAGGCTGAACTCAGGGTTTGCAATTCCAGCGGAACCTTCTCAACAAAGGGACTTGTGGTGGTGTGAAAGCTCAAAGTGTCAAAGATTTGGCTTCCCACTGTTTGTTTAGATTTGTCTAGATGCTACTGATGTTGGACCCAAGAGCTTTTGACTTTGGACACCCATACAATGAGCCGCTTCCGCCTAAGAAACTATGACACGCCAACTCTCCAACTCTTTTGTGCTGTGGCTACAGAAGTTCCCTGCCCTTTCCCAATCATGCCAACAACAATTTTCCAAGCCTTAGGGTTATCCGAAGAATTCCACAGCAAACTTCTGGATAATTACAGCAGAATGACTTGAAGTAGACCAACTGTGACTATTTCCATCACATGCTGTCAGTCCTTTGAGCAAACCCGGCCTTGCTGAGCCAGTTCCCTGAGTAGGCTGCGAATTAGTGCTCTGCCAAAACTCGTGAGGTTGGCAGAAGGACGCAAGAACATTTTCCAATCCATTCTACACTTTGTTCACTTGAAATGCAACCCCTTTGCGGAGGGTTCTCACTCGTCATGAAGCTATGCCATATGCATTGACTTGATGAGCATCTTTCACATCTTTCACATCCTTCACATCCTTCACATCCTTCACATCCTTCACATCTTTCACATCTTTCCTCCTTCACATCCTTCACATCCTTCACATCCTTCACATCCTTCACATCTTTAACATCTTTCACATCTTTCACATCTTTCACATCTTTCACATCTTTCACATTCAAACAACAACAACAACAACAACAACACCAACAACAACACCAACACCAGCAGCAGCAGCAGCAACAACAACAACAACAAGAATAACAAGACACATAAGAAACATCGGAAACACAAAACACACAAAAACACAAGAACAAACACAAGAACAAACGCAAGCACAATGGCAACAACGACAACGTGATAACATGTGCATCCAGAACTGCCGGTTCCAGAAAGTTTGAGATATATATTGAACAATTTTGAACAATTTTGAGATCCCCAGCAGTTGATCCGGACTTCATCCCGTCAGACATGTTGGACAGCAGCATGCTGGAGGGCTCCCTGGCACGGTTTCTCAAATTCTCAGTCTTTGAGTCGGTGTGCAACTGCAGGGGGAGATGGACTGGTAGGACCATGCATGCCGGTGATGAACACAAAAGGATAAATTGAATCAATCAGGAGCTTCTCGCAAGGACGACCATCACAGGAGTCACGTTCAAAGGCTGTGCCTGTTTACCCCTAAGATGTAATTTTGTCGAATCCTGCAAATGTTGCATGACATTTGACATGCATCATGCATCTATAATTGATGTAAATCTGGAAGGACTGCTCACTGCTTGGTTCTTTGTTGGAACCGAAACATATCCGCCACCATTTAAACACCTTGAAACCTTCGTTCGCTGGTGATATCTGGTGATCAATCACAAGTGGAAACAAGGTTTCCGCACTTGATGTATGGTGAGGCATCTGCATCCTCCTACGGGCTGAGAGGGCTAAATTGTGAAAGAGGCCGGTAGATGGGTTCCTCCAGTGACTATGTACTCCAATCCAAAGATCGTGGGAGAGAAGGCAAGAACCACTTTTTTCTTGCTTGTTGTCATAGTCACACCTTCTCCCAGGCAGTGCCACACAACAAGTTTAGAAATCAACGTGGCAAAACCTTGGAGAGATTGGAAAGATTTGCAACACATGACACGCTACGAATCTGCAATAATTGTAAACACACACACACACATACTCGTACTGGACGGAACCGAATGCAATGTTTTCCAAAATTCCACACCTTCGCTGCAATTCCTATCCAAGAAACCACTTGGTGCATCACTTTGGCCAAACCGTTTTGCCTCGCATATCTATAAGCAAATATATAGTATCTAGTATATAGTATATTTAGTACATTGTATATACTATATACTATAGACTATAGAGTATACAGTGTACAGCATAGTACAAAGTAAATAGTATTTAGTATGGAATGTAGAGTATACAGTATAGAGTACATAGTATAAAGTATAGAGTATATATATATAGTATAGTGTAGTGTAGTGTATCGTATCGTATCGTGTAGTATTGTAAAGTATCGTATAGTATGGTAAAGCATAGTATAGTATAGATAGATAGATTTAACACCTAAGCTGCAAGACAAAAGTCTCCTTGGGCGCAGCCAAGCTGAACAAAAGCTCCTGCGAGTCAGAAAGCAAAGAATCACGCCGTTGGTATGGTATGGCACGGTACGGTATGTATGATATGACTTGATATGAATGTATATATGGTATGATATGATATGATATGTAATGTAATATAATGTAATGTAATGTAATGTAATGAATGTAATGTAATGTAATGTCATGTCATGTCATGTATGTATGTATATGTATATATAGTCAACACATACATACATGCACATACATATATTTTGTTGTACATAGACATACGTACGTTTTAATCACATGGAACGGAACATCCTTTGGTGGCTATTCCGATTGCTAGGCTGAGGCTTGGGTGCAGTTTCAGAAGGCCAGCGCTGTCCATGCGGCACACTTGCATCATGTTGGATTGTACAAAGTGAACCAGCCCCTTGACGTCCCCACCATGCTTTCCATCCAAACTCCTCTGCACCTGGCCTTTGTTCAGGATCAGGATTGAAGCCTTAAAGATAGTGTCAACTGCCCCACTTCGAAAACACGAATTGTGTTGGCATCATCACGGGAATGTTTTGGCACACATCCCTTAAGGCTCAATGATAAGGTATATCATAAAATTATATAAAAATCATAATAAATCAAATACATATGACATACGGTCAAAATAAGCGTAGACTACTTTAGTAAGGGAGGGTCCAGTCGTGTTGAGAAAGTGCACCAAATCGTGTAAAGCGATAGGCCCCCCCCAAAACCGATAACCTATATATATATATATATATCTTTCTATTTATATATAATTTATATAACATTATATAACCCTATGAGAGTGCATTAAACTTGGTGTAAACCAAGCAAATATTGTTGTGTGCCTTCACGCGATGGGCAAAATTGATGAAGCTGCAGTGCCCATGTTTCTTGCAGTTACCATCATTTGTTGTCCAAGGTGATTGAACCGTTGCTTTCTGCAGGCAGTCTGCTTTTTTCTTCTCACGTCCCAAAGCAATAGACTTATATAAACTAAACTTAATGAAACCAAATTCTGAATTAAAGTAAAAAATAGCTGAACTCCCTCCATGTGCTTTAATTTAATCCGAATTGTGTTTTCCTTTGTTTACTTTTTTCTTTGCTTCCTTCTTCCTTTTATTTTCCGTTTAAAACTAATTAATTAAAACATTTGAATTCTGAATTAAATCAAATTTGATTTTGAATCCAATTCTGAATTCTATTACTTTCATTTTATTTTCTTGCTGTTTGATTTGTCCTTTCTTCTTCCTTTGTTTCCTTTCCTTTCTTCCTTTTTCCTTGTCTTTTTTAAATTGTCATTTTTGTTCTACGTTTTCCTCTTTGCTTCCCTTTTTTGATCATCAATTTAGCCATAACCTTGGCGACACCCTAGCGATAACCTTTTGTTGAAAAAGGGACCCCGGACGAGGGATAGACTCATTTGATCCCAACAAGAAGAAGGCCTCGACAAAAAAGTGAACAGGTTCTCAACACTAGGCCATCAGGTTGTACTGAGACTTGGAGAGCCTAATGCACTTCTTCATAACTACGAACGCTTCTTTATTGGAACGATGAGGTCCCAGCTTCAATTTCTGAAGGTTTTGAGCAGGGCAGTGTTGCGTTTTCTGACGCCATGGCTTACTCAAATAGGGACAAGGGCTTTGTGACCCCTTTTTCGTTTTCATAGAAATAGTGATCTTATAACCGTTGGGAGCCAATCTTTTAATTGCTGTCTTTCTAGTTCGGAGTTGAGATTTATGACAAATTTCCTTGCTTAGGAAAGAGTCGAGGAATGTGCTTAGATATCTCCCCAGCATGGTTGCAAATGCAAAGAGTACCCCTTAATCTATGGACATGCACAGCCGGCATTGCCTTCCCCCTACCTGGGTCTCCCAGCAAGACTCAATGATATGCCGCGTTTTCTGTGGCAGCTCATCATACAGCCCACGTTTTACCTGAAGTTCCAGGCTGAGAAAGGGCAAGTCCCAGTGATGCTGCCACATGCTTCACGCTTCAGCCGGTAATTCTCCTGAAACTTTGTCCAAAGCAAACAGCATCAAACAGCACGATTCAAGCTCACTTGCAAGTCTGAAAGACAAGAAACAGTGACGCTCAACAACAATTCACATTAGCACACGGGATCAGGTGATCAGGGCTCAAGTTAAGTTGGACTGCAAGTCAACCCTGAAAGTGTCGAACAATGTCGAACAAATATCCAAGATAATCTTGCGAACATCTTCAAGATTCTTCAAGCACTCCCTTGTGCATCCTCGTCCTGGCACAGAACCCTGAAGGCCCTGAAGCCAGTCCGTCGGATTCTGTCGGTCTGCCTGCGGTTGCCATCTTCCTCGCTTCGGCAACATCTTCGCCTGGACACGAGACGTCGAGGAAGGTGGTATACATAATATATATATATATATCATATTCTTTCATGTATGCATGAATGATAATTGCAAAGTATTAAAAAGTATAACATATATAAATATTTAATACACACATACATATTGTTACAGCTCTTTTCATAGAGGCACATCTGCGTGCATTATCGCAAAATCCTTTGACCTGCCAAAGAGAGGCATCACTGCTACACTTGCTCATTGCTGGCATGGGCATGGCATGGCATGGCACTTTGTCATAGCGTCAAGATATGTCAAGATAGTGTGAAGATAGCTTCAAGACGCGCTGCTCATTTGACTGACGCCGCGATGGATTATTCCTCAATATGCAGCAGAGAAGCAGACAGCTGCTGGAGACTCTTGCATTCAGGATTTGGGATGCTAGCCGCATCTAATACCTCCAAATGCTGCCATGGAGCTCAACAAGGGAGCTGGGTAAATTGATAGGCATGGAGGTGACCATTCTACAGCCGTCGAAGAAATTATTGTACAGAACTAGAAGGAAAATGATCTGCTAGCTGCTAGGCTCCTAGATTCCTAGATTACTGCAAATCTTGTCATTGAAATCTTGTCAGATCTATGGTGTCTCCCCAGATTCTCAACGAAGCTTTGCAAGGTCAATTCTTGGCAGGTTGGTGAAATTTGGTCAATTGACACATTTCGGTCATTTTTGCTCAACCGTGTCAAATCTGCACAAACGATTCGCCGGGAGAATCGGAAGTCCCATGGATCGTGGATGGCTCTGGGGACCCTCTGTCCATCTCTGCCCATCCTGTGGCCTCCAGCAACACCAAGCCCAATGCAAAAATGTCGGCTGCCACACCCGCACTGCGAGGCACATGCCAACCCTGTCAGCGTCAACGGTGGCTCAGTCCAAATATGTCCAAATACTATCAAATACTATCAAATACTGGAATCACAGTAGGTGGATGTAGGTGGAAAGTGCCAGAGACGTATTCGAAAGGCGTATTCGTCATGACAATCTGACATGAAATTTCATCCTCTGGGGATTCGAGCTTTGCACCAGCTGACAACGGCTTGGTAACCACTAGTTGATATTAGTTGATGCTATTTGAAATTGTAACCATATTGTCACCATATGTACCCATGATATCCCATGATCGCATCTCATCATTCTCATCATTCTCATCATTCTCATCTCTCTTGACTTCCTCGGGGAAGTATAAACCCCCGGCAGTTACGCTCCTCTGGTGGCAAATACCGCGCAAATGCCAACCCCAAGGCTCCTATACCACAGGAAAATGAGGAGCCCTAGACTTGTCAGAACCAGTCGATCGTGAGAGATCTGACAGATTGAAAAAAGATATTGACACCCCCTCTCGCTTCTCGTTTCAGCTTCTTGATTCAATGTCACCAACAGAAGAAGAACTTGCCGTCACAATATGGCCAAAGCTTTCAACATTGCTTGCTCTTGGCCACCGGTAATTGCTCTAATCCTGAGCCACAACAAAATCTGCAAAAAGATGCAAAGAGACTAGGTAGAATCCTGTAGAGTCATTCGCAACCCTACAAAACGGCTCCTAGCAGGTCGTGTTCATGTAGAGCCTCCACCTCCCAAGCTGGAAACGATCAGAACCACGGTGACTGGGAAGTACTTTTGCGTTGTCACGTCTTGCGCCGGTACATATCGCTACATATCACTCAGACCCTGCGCTGCGATCCACATTCCATTGCAATATTTGAGCTGATTTCCATTGCAGTCAAAAAGCCTCGATTTATGCCAGCACATCCATAAGTATCAATATTCAATATTTTCATATTACATTATATAATTCAATTCATATACTTATATATATATAATAATAGTAATAATAATAATTATAATTATTATTACTATTATTACTGGTATTATTATTATTATCATTATTATTATTATATATATATATTATTATATCATTTTCCATGAAGTAGCCGTAATCAACCTTAGCCAATGTGTCCAGCTTCTCCTTGCATGCTTTGCTTCAAACTTCAAAGACCGCCAACTTTATAGCTATAGTATGCTATAGTATGTTGTACCATGTTGTACGGTACGGTACAATACGGTACAATACTATATAGACATATATAGACTATAATCACATGGCAGTGGGTCAAAACCTTGTACACCTGGTGAACATAAAAATAGCTGGTAAATGGATGTTCATCGCACTAAAAATGGTATTAATAGGTATTGATTCATAGCCACATGACTATACAATACTCACCATCCCAAATCGTCTGCAAGCTGTATGTCGTCTAAACGGCTCAATGGTCCCTGTCTCACCTCCAGGAGTGCGTTTACCAGGCCGCGTTCCATCAACGTGACTTCTCCATCCTTGTTGACCTGGGGCTGTGACATGACAATCTCTTGTGATCAATGATGATCAATGATCAATGTATCCACCCGAACAATGGAATGGCTCGAAAGATGTAGTAATTTTGTCCAAGCAAAACCTTGCACAGTGACAGTTCTAAGAACTTGACAGCTCTTCACGCTGTACACGCAAACAATAAGAGGAAACACCAGGCAAGTGACAAGATCTACACCTGGATCCCATGCATTGTGCCATATTGTGCCTCTCTGCTTCATTATCCAAGGAAGAGCAGGAGATTGTCTCTTGTGGATGCTGCCAACGCTGGAAGCCATCAAAGGTGGGGCTATCTGATATCTAAAGTGAGAAGAGAGTACTTCTGAACCTTCCACTGATTTCTACTGTTGTGTGAAACATTCATTGCTTCCTTTGTTCAAGCTGGTCTGGGACGACCTGCCCTGCGCCAACTTCAACGCTGAGTCTGCCAACCAAGACATTGCGAGGAGCAAGGCTTCCATGTTCTTGGCCAGACCTGTGGAGGGAATCCCAATCCAAGAGGTGCTCGGTTTTGCGACGCGTCTTGTTTGCACCACAAAAAGTCAAGCCGCTGATTGCTGCAAGGGGGTGCAATACTGAATAACTCGAGAGAAAATCATGACACGGCGATAGGCACCTGTGCAATGCAGCCATTGTCAGGCACAGGTGACGAGCAACCTTCAATCGCCAGTCCATGCCTCGCGGTTTGCAGCTACTAGACTGGTCTGGGGCGGGTAGCTCGTGATCCTCTTCCTATAAAGGACGCTTACAGGCTTGCATTCCCGTTTGAAACAGCAGGTAGAAAAACAGAGAGCCAGCGTGAGAAACAGGTTTCTGCCCACTGATTTCGCTAAGGTGACAAACAACCGGTTAACATCACATGCAAAAAGCTCCGTGGGATTTCGCCCCACCAGTCCTTTTGGCTGCAGCAACTCAGTGGGCAAAGGTGAGATGTCAGAACTTCCTGTGAATGGTAGCACCAATGGGGAAACACACACAGAACACAAACAAACAAGTGAACATGCGACAGAACAAGTGTCTCAAGCCAAAATATGTGGTTCCACATCTCTGACGCTCACTGGATCCAACAGCTGATGAAACAAGAATGCCCGGAATGCCCGGAATTCAAATATGGTCCTGCAGGTCGTTCCCAAGCAATCCACACCTGGGTGAATTCACTGCTCCCATGCGGTGTAAAACACAACCATTCTGTCAGACAATTCGCTTGCCCCTTGGAAGTCTGCAATGTATATATAATATATATATATATATTCCATGGCCAATAAATTTTCTGTCCCCGCCGGCCGGCGGAAAGCTCTCTGTAGTCACTTTCTGTAGTCTTCGCAAGTGGAAATCCTTTCCAAATATATACTGCGACTGGTAACTGGATGATCGAACAAGCATTTGCTACTTATGATTATATATATATACATATATATATATAATATGATTACATGATATTACATGTATATATTCATGATATCCTATAATAAGACGGGTCTTCTACAACAAGTCAGTGGTCTGCTGATGAATTCCCAAATCAGAGAACCTGTGAACTCCTTCAGCAACAACTCTCAAATGACCCCTCTGGGGCACCATGCTCCTGGGCCATCGCCTTTCCAAAACACATCAACACACCATACGAGATCATACGCGTATTGACGAGTATGATAATTATGACACTATGGCAATGAATTTCTTATTTGAATTAGTGACTAGTGACACAGCCAAGCCAGTTGCGAGGATCATCTTTGATGGATTTACACTGCAGAAATACAAAACATGACATCATTTGACTCCATTTAGTTGTGCCTTCGCAGTGCATTTTCAGGTGTTTTACAACAGAAACTTGCTGG
This sequence comes from Cladocopium goreaui, assembly GCA_947184155.2. Lineage (NCBI taxonomy): Eukaryota > Dinophyceae > Suessiales > Symbiodiniaceae > Cladocopium > Cladocopium goreaui. Next base: position 178,127 of record CAMXCT020000955.1, read on the forward strand.
TTGTAAATTGCAATGATCCACCTTTCATGAAGCTCTCGTTTTTCTTTGCTGTGGCGAATGCTGAAGAAACTTTGCAAGTAGCTTGATATTATTTGATGTTGTCAGCATGTTGCGTGTCATGGACCTTAAATGACCTTAACTTGGAACTTTATCTGATTCATTCTGATTCACTCCCACCTGCAGCTACAGCACCAAGGGCACATGCCAAATCCTCGGATCTTGGATCATGTTGGATCTACATGTAGCAGCTGCTGTTTTTCTCTGTGCAACTCAACATCTATATACAGTAATTTTGAGCACGAAAATGGACAATTGATTGCAACTCCAAGATGTGACGCGGTGGCTAGAGGCTAGAGTGAAGGAGTGTGCCGACCTACACCTCGCCTGGTGTGCACTATTTCAAAGGATCAACATGTAAACAAACTATGCAGTCAAGACACCTATCCGATAGTCTATCTGTATATAGAATTATAATGAATAATATAGATTATAGATATGTTCTTGACACGCAGTGTGCATACGTACAGGGCTGATTCGAACCAAATCGTATCTCTGTCTGGTCTATATATATATAATGTACATAGAACACATTTCAAAGCCTATGTACGGAGTGCCAGCCAGGAAGCGTTGCGCTGTGGCAAACTGCTACTCCGTCGCAGGGAAGCCCCTGAAAAGCCATGTGGACATGGGAGGTTATGGTGAATCTCTGTAGATTTGAATGGGCTTTTGGAGCTATCTCAGCAGAGATGTCCGAAGGTCCGAAGGTTGTATTCTACCGTCGAATAATGCCTAGCCTTTTAGGACTGTGAGGATCTATCTGGTCAGGTGTGCATTGGTTGATGAAGCTGCACTCTTGATGAGTTTGGGATTGGGCTTTCTGCATTGGGCTCTTGCGTTGCTCGTGGCACGTTCCTTTTTACAGGAACCACTTGAGCGTGCCTAGACGTCGCAGTTGTGCAGCATTCAGCTCCGCATCTGAGGTTGCAAAATTGTGATTGTGAAGATGGATAAACTGCGGCCAAATTCAGGACTTGGGACACTCAAGGCCCATCCCATCCACATGGCAAGCATTGACTTCAGATGAATTTCGGTGACGGTGAGCCCCGCTGGTTGTTGCCAAGAGGCTCAACCGAAGTTCTACGATCAACATGTCTGAGCTGCGGCCGCCAGAAGTCCCAGAAATCGTAGCCTCACCTGGGCCATTGCAGTGGATCAACGATCACCTTTTCATATCTTGGTCCGTCATATCCTACTGTAATCATATTCAGTATGGATATGTGGGGTTGCATTATGATATTAATATATATTATATTATATATATATATTATATATATAATATATATATTATATATTATATATATATATTATATTAATCATCCCAATGCTCCGATATTGTATATATAGTGTTGTATTGTAGGTGTTGCACAGTGCCAAGCAATGAGATTTGTTTGTCACCAGGGATCTGCTCCCAGGAGACCTCTATATCTGATACGTCTAGGATTGCTACATCTACATCATATCTCAACTACATTATATACTGTATATATATACACAATATGTGAACATGTTATGTTCACAAGACACAGACACAGTATTACTTTATCATTATTGTTATCATATATATATATATGTGTATATATATATATGTATATATTATATTATATTATATCATATTATATTATATGATATTATATATATTACAATATATATCATAATATATATATATTAATATATTATATATTATAATACTATATAATATGCATATATATACACCTACAATTACCTACATATATATATATTACAATTTTACAATATCTCTTGAATCATCACCCACCAAAGAGTTGCGACTCTTTCTCGCAGTCGATTGATCAGTCATTTCATGTTGCTACCTCCTGCAATTCTTTCAACCATTTATGCTTCAAAGTGGAAGCTACGGAACTCAAACATGGCAGTGCTAGTGAGCAATGGTACTAAAAACTCAAACAACATCAAACAACTCTTGCATCATCCCTTGTGATCAGAAAGGTTGTTGCTGCTGTTGCTATCGGATGCAGTGGGCGATCCGAATGTATTCTCATGATGCACCAACGACTCGCATCTAATTGTAGCTGAACTGACCTCACCTGACCATCAAGGATTTGGGACAACATAACTTTCAACACCCCAACCGTCCAGGTTTTGAAGTGTTGTCCCTTACATGAACACTCACCCACGGCGTCAGCAAACTAAGCGTCCCAGCAAACTTTGCCAATTCCCCACCCTTCACAGAAGTCTGCAAAAGTGGCACCCAGTTCGATCCTGAGTGCACTGTGCTACACCGCAACGAAGAGCCAACATACATGGAAGACAATCCTTGCAACCAGTGTTTTTGGTTGTCATTGGAGAGCCTGTGTTCTCTCGTACTGACTTAACATTCAGGGACACAATGGATTCGGGCGCAAAAAAGGCAGCACAATCATTATCTGAAACACGGGGTCGTGGGAAACTAACGCAGCAAGTGACCCAGTATGTTTCGAACACACAAAAATTGGACTTGCGATCACTTGCGGTACCAATGTGATCAAACTCTATAACCGCGGTTCGAGACAAACACGGGTGATAAACAAAGGACAACAAAGGTACACATATTTAATTCAATTTTTCAATCTTTGCACTACTTTGCACCAACCTAAAAGAAAAGAAAACAGCGGCTTAAGATTTGGGATCCAGCCCTGAACCCCGCAGTTTGGGCGCTCAATCCCTCCGTTTCTTGCGTTTCTCGGTCTTCTTGCACCCCGCCAACTACCCTCAGATTCATCCTTGGCTTCCTCACCCCTTGCTAAAGTCTGGCAGGGGTGGCCACGCCTGTCACAAGGCTTGCGCGCTGGATACTGCATGTTGGATTTGCGGGAACTATAAAAGTGAGAAGCCTGGAAAATAGACCCAGGCTATGTGGTTGTGCGCCGACCCGTACAGCATGCCAAGAACAAATAGTAGAAGCATCCACTCGTGGTTTCCAGGTCCACATACTTCACCACTACCATGAAGAAGAGATCATGTCAACTCCAAAAACAAATTAGTTTGCCTACTTGTGGCGTCCGCATGGCTAGCAAACACATTCCCTATTTCTGCTCCGCATCTGATCAACTTCACAGCCACCAACCCCAAGGGCCACCGCAACAAGCCGTGTCTGGTGTCTAGAATTTATGGGACAAGCACTACTCCTGAAAACATTACGGTGCATGATGTTTCTTTGTGTTCTCCCAACTTCAAGGTGCAATCGATAGCGTCCAATAACTTCTCCGCTCTTCTGTAGTTGGCACCCGTACCACAGACAGCCGTGTATAATTTTTGCACTTTTCGGGGGTGGTTGGGGTTTGGCTGGGGTGGGGCGGGCTAATGACCATAATGTTCATCGCTCTGGACTGACTCCGGCTCTGTTTCTGCAGAAAGTTAAAGCTTTGCTGGCTGACAAGTGGTCAAATGATGCAACAACGAATTTCAGTACAGTAGTGCGTTTTGACTTTGCCGGAGGAATGGGAAGAAAAACCCGCACAAAGCCTGCAAAAAGTGGGACAACCAGATGATAATTTCAATGACGCTAGTGAAAAATTGAAGAACGCGCAAAACACAATGACCATGATCAAACTGAAAATGCCACTGGGATAATACTGATGCCTTGGATTCTACTGTGAACCACATGCACTCACCGACCTAACTTTGGCATGCCATTTTGAAACCGGCGACAGTTCCACACGGCCGCGGCCGGCTATTGCACGGGAACGTAGTTCGACAGGTTGGTAACGATCCGTTCACTCTGCACGAGGGTTGACGGAGTGGCTCCTTATTCAAAGTGCTAACAAGACATGAACATATTTTGACATGCACCGATTATATATATATAATCATAATATCACATATATATATATATATACATGCATACATACATATATGTGATCATATGTGTGTATTAATTGTTGTCTTACTGTTGAACCCAAGTACTTAGAGCAATTTTGTCACCAGAAGCGTTTGCAAACGTTTGCAAACGAGTCCAGGGGCCCAAGTACTTAGACTGGCTCAGGATTCAAGATTCAAGATTCAAAAAACAATTCTTGAATCCAGAAACTCTCCTGATCCTAGCCCCGGGATTCAAAAAGTTTTTTTTGGATCTTGAATCTTGAATACTGAGCCAGTCTCGTTTGCAAACGTTTGCAAACGCTTTTGGTGACAAAATTGCTCTAAGTACCTGGCCCTCTATGCTAGCGGGCTAACATAGCGCTATGCTCTCAGGTACTGCATGCACTTGGAATATTAAAGGTGTAGAAAGCGACATTTTTAATGAAAACACAAGGTATTTTAAAGGTATTTTAAAGGTATTTTAAAGATATACTAAAGATATATATATATATATAAATATTATATATATATAGATTCATGGCCAGACTGGAATATTACAGGTATACTACAGGTAAATTAAATGGTATATTAGAGGTGGATTAGATGGTATACTAAAGGTATATTAAAGGTATTTTCAAAGTCAAACAACTGGTATATTAGAGGAAGATTCATGGTAAATAAAATGGTATTCTAAAACCATATTAAATCATATAGTAATGGTATATCAAATGGAATATTAATGATTCTAACATGGTAAACTAAGTATAGATTGTATATTTAAGGTTTATTAAAGGCCAACTAAATGGTAAGTAAAAGGTATTTTAGATACATAGTGGTATTTTCAAGGTCAATTAAATGGTATATGAAAGGTATATACCTTCAAGGTATACTAAAGGTGTAGTAAACGACATGTTTAATAGTGTTAATTAATGGTATATCAAATGGAATATTAACGGTTCTTAAATGGTAAGCTAAGTATAGATTGTACATTAAAGGTTTATTAAAGACAAATTAAATGGAAAATAAAAGGTATGCTAGAGGTAGAGAGGTATCCTAAAGGTGTATTAAAGATGTTTTCATGGCCAATAACATGGTATATCTAAGGTAGATTAAATGGTATAGTGATGAAGTTTTATGCATTGCAGGTATATTTAAAGCATACTAAAGGTATTTTCAAGGCCAATTGAATCATATATTAAAGGTATATAGCTTCATCGTTATCCAATGGAATGCTACAGGCATATTGAATGGTATGTTAAAGTTTTTATTTTTTTAAGATGGTATTTAACAGGGGATATTGAAGGTATGCCAAAGGTTTACTAAAGGTTTATTAAAGATATGTTTATGGTCAATTCACTGGTATATTAAAGTATATGGAATCTATAATGAAGCTATATTCAATGTAGATTAACAATTGCTGATCAAAATATTATTCTTACTCTGTTGCATCAAAAACATAGACATATCCAAAATGTTAGAATCTGGTGTTTTGAAAGAAATACTGTATGATTGAGGGAAGGCTTAATATTAGTTTGAAAGGAAGACTGCACATCTTCAGAAAAAAAATCACTGCATGTTTAGAGGAATGCTCTATACTTTGTAGGGGTACTGTTTCTTGAACGAAGTCATACTTTGTCTGGAAGAAAAAATGCAGTTTATGAATGAAGTTGCCTTTTTTCAAGCATGGAAAGGAACACTGCAATTTAAAACAAATTGCTTCCTTCAAGAAATGTTGTGCTTTCTGACCTGAGTATGTGCTCATCTTTTTTGAAAGTAGTAGTGTACCTACTTTGTTTTTGCAAAAGGTTCCCAACAAATACTACCTCTTTAACATCAACAAAAAACTGAAAATGGTAGATCTTTGGGGGTGTAGCTATATGGTACCCACCCCCAAAGATTTACCATTTTTGACCTACCTTTTTGAAATCTTGTGGTTTGGGATGATACATGTCTGCAATCCCTTCAAATCCTTGCAGCCCTACGACACCCATTGCCAACTCTCAAAAACGTCGGTTTTGGGAGGGGGGCTAGTATATATATATATATATATATGGTCAGTGCCGGAATTATAGAACGGAAGTTGAGAAGTACGAAGGTACGGTTATTTACCGTACCCTGTTGTTCTATAATTCAGTTTTCCTCGGAAGGTGTGAAAAAAAAAACGTATCTGAATTTACTCCTAACTTTTTTCGTCGTTCTATAATTCTTGTCGGAGCGCTGCTGTTCTATAATTCTGTTTTCCCCCATTTTTCTCACATTTCCCATTTTCGTTCTATAATTAATGTTTCCCGGGCCCCGTTCTATAATTAATTTTTCCGTCGAACGGAAAAATTAATTATAGAACGGAAAAATTAATTATAGAGTTATAGAACCTCTTCCGGGGTCCCAGAAAGAGCTGAGCAAACTTCATTTTATCCTCGTTTCCTCATCAAATCTTCATTTTATCTGCATTTTATCTTCATTTCCTCATCAATCCTCATTACATCTTCATTTTATAGATTGTATATGTACAAATATGCAGTAAATATCATGTCAGTGCCAGAAATTATAGATCGGAGCCAGGAGTAATTTAATTATAGAATGGGGAAATTTAATTATAGAACGGGGAAATTTAATTATAGAACGGAACCCCGTTCTATAATTAAACCCCCGACTCCGCGCGGAATCGGAACCCGGAGGAGTACAAAGATACGGTATTTTACCGTACTTTTGTACTCCTGGCTCCGTTCTGGCACTGACTGTATATACATACTATATGTGCAAACAATACATTATAAGTTATAAGTCATTATATCCTACATACAAGGTATAGTCTATGATATATATCCGCCGACCCCAGCAAGTTGCAGGGGGAGCGCGCCCGAGAAAAAGCTTTTCCAGGATTCTGATTGTGTCGATTGTTTGAAGGCCACCGGCCAGTGTATTGTTCGTATGGTGGTAGTCTTTGGCTCAAGATCTTTGCAAACCCACCCCCGAGGGCCGCATGAGCGGTCTCGCCCAAAGTGGGGGAAATGCCGTCTGCGCGGGCATTAAACGCGTAAGGTCGCCCTGCCGGGCGCTTTCCTGGTTCCTGGGAGACTTTCTTCTGGTTTCAGAAAGCAACGTTAGGTACTCGGCTGGCCTTAAACGTCTTAAACGTGTCCCGGCGCCCTAGGCTGCCCTTACACCTTTTTCCCGGCGCCCTTGGTTAGGCACTAGGCTGCCCTTAAACGTCTTAAACGTGTCCCGGCGCCCTAGGCGGCCGTTAGGCACTAGGCTGCCCTTAAACGTCTTAAACGTCTTAAACGTGTCCCGGCGCCCTAGGCTGCCCTTAAACCTTTTTCCCGGCGCCCTTGGCGGCCCAGCAGCATGTCCTTTGGCCACCTGCCGGGCGCTTTCCTGGAGATTTTCTTCTGGTTTCAGAAAGCAACGTTAGGCACTAGGCTGCCCTTAAACGTCTTAAACGTCTTAAACGTGTCCCGGCGCCCTAGGGTGCCCTTAAACCTTTTTCCCGGCGCCCGTGGCGGCCCAGCAGCATGTCCTTTGGCCACCTGCCGGGCGCTTTCCTGGAGATTTTCTTCTGGTTTCAGAAAGCAACGTTAGGCACTAGGCTGCCCTTAAACGTCTTAAACGTCTTAAACGTGTCCCGGCGCCCTAGGCTGCCCTTAAACCTTTTTCCCGGCGCCCTTGGCGGCCCAGCAGCCTGTCCTTTGGCCACCTGCCGGGCGCTTTCCTAAAATTTTCTTCTGGTTTCAGAAAGCAACGTTAGGCACTAGGCTGCCCTTAAACGTCTTAAACGTCTTAAACGTGTCCCGGCGCCCTAGGCTGCCCTTAAACCTTTTTCCCGGCGCCCTTGGCGGCCCAGCAGCCTGTCCTTTGGCCACCTGCCGGGCGCTTTCCTGGGAGATTTTCTTCTGGTTTCAGAAAGCAACGTTAGGCACTAGGCTGCCCTTAAACGTCTTAAACGTGTCCCGACGCCCTAGGCTGCCCTTAAACCTTTTTCCCGGCGCCTTGGCGGCCCAGCAGCATGTCCTTTGGCCACCTGCCGGGCGCTTTCCTGGGAAATTTTCTTCTGGTTTCAGAAAGCAACGTTAGGCACTAGGCTGCCCTTAAACGTCTTAAACGTCTTAAACGTGTCCCGACGCCCTAGGCTGCCCTTAAACCTTTTTCCCGGCGCCCTTGGCGGCCCAGCAGCATGTCCTTTGGCCACCTGCCGGGCGCTTCCCTGGGAAATTTTCTTCTGGTTTCAGAAAGCAACGTTAGGCAGTAGGCTGGCCTTAAAACATGACAGCAGCCATGTGCGATGTCATTGCGGGGAGGTTAGAGAGAATACTGGCGGAAGAGAACGCACCGCGAGACCATAGAACTAACACAGCAGCACTGGCTGACCTACACAAACCAGGCCTCACTGTCCATGCAGCTAGTTCCCACGGAGTAAACAACTGTTTCATTCTGGTTTCAGAAAGCAACGTTAGGTACTCGGCTGGCCTTAAACGTCTTAAACGTGTCCCGGCGCCCTAGGCTGCCCTTACACCTTTTTCCCGGCGCCCTTGGTTAGGCACTAGGCTGCCCTTAAACGTCTTAAACGTGTCCCGGCGCCCTAGGCGGCCGTTAGGCACTAGGCTGCCCTTAAACGTCTTAAACGTGTCCCGGCGCCCTAGGCTGCCCTTAAACCTTTTTCCCGGCGCCCTTGGCGGCCCAGCAGCATGTCCTTTGGCCACCTGCCGGGCGCTTTCCTGGAGATTTTCTTCTGGCTTCAGAAAGCAACGTTAGGCACTAGGCTGCCCTTAAACGTCTTAAACGTGCCTGGCGCCCTAGACTGCTGTTAAACCTTTTTCCCGGCGCCCTTGGCGGCCCAGCAGCCTGTCCTTTGGCCACCTGCCGGGCGCTTTCCTGGAGATTTTCTTCTGGTTTCAAAAAGCAACGTTAGGCACTAGGCTGCCCTTAAACGTCTTAAACGTCTTAAACGTGTCCCGGCGCCCTAGGCTGCCCTTAAACCTTTTTCCCGGCGCCCTTGGCGGCCCAGCAGCCTGTCCTTTGGCCACCTGCCGGACGCTTTCCTGGAGATTTTCTTCTGGTTTCAGACAGCAACGTTAGGCACTAGGCTGCCCTTAAACGTCTTAAACGTCTTAAACGTGTCCCGGCGCCCTAGGCTGCCCTTACACCTTTTTCCCGGCGCCCTTGGCGGCCCAGCAGCATGTCCTTTGGCCACCTGCCGGGCGCTTTCCTGGAGATTTTCTTCTGGTTTCAGAAAGCAACGTTAGGCACTAGGCTGCCCTTAAAACATGACAGCAGCCATGTGCGATGTCATTGCGGGGAGGTTGGAAAGAATACTGGCGGAAGAGAACGCACCGCGAGACCATAGAACTAACACAGCAGCACTGGCTGACCTACACAAACAAGGCCGCACTGTCCATGCAGCTAGTTCCCATGGAGCAAACCACTGTTTCATAGATTCCATCGTCATCTCCCTCGCGGCCCTTGGCGGTTCAGCAGCATGTCCTAGCCTATGCTTCTTTCTTTTCCTCGCTCTTCCAGCTCTTCTGTGTGCACGGGCGTCCCGCTGGTGTGTTGTGCTGCACGCGGATTCGCCCCGACGCGCTGCCTGACCACACGGCGGCTTGGCACCGCGGGCATGTGTGCATATGTTTTCGCGGTGCATCGCTGACTTTGCCATTCTTAACATAGAACCAGCTGCCGCACACGCTGCCATGGTTGATTTGCCCGGTCATCACGTTGCTGCTCACTTTGCCATCGCAAAACGGGCACTGGTACACCATCTTCTTTGTCACGACGCATCCATCTTTGACCTGAAATCGGTTGCCGCACACGCTGCCATGGTTGACTTGCCCGGTCATCACGTTGCTGCTCACTTCGCCATCGCAAAACGGGCACTGGTACACCATCTTCTTTGTCACGACGCATCCATCTTTGACCTGAAATCGATTACCGCAATGCCTGCGGTGATCTACTTGGCATTGGCCAGAACGCACAATTCTGCTGACGGCAGCCTCACAAAACGGGCACGTGTAGTGGAATGTGTCGTCCGTGTTCTCTTGGGGTCCGCACGCGGGAGGCAACTTGTGCGGGCCGCCCGCGCCACTTGCCACTCGCGCGAGCCCTTCGCGACCTGCGTTTGCGGCCCGGTAACCCCATGGCGCCAAGTGTTGCCTGCGCGCTCGTCTTTGCCCTCCGTTCGGTTATTGCCGCTATTTCGCGTCGGACGTCCTCGACAATGCCTTGCTCGCGCTCCCTCTGGAGGCGGTTGCGCAAACGCAGCACGCGTTGGTTCGCTCTGCGAGCGACGCGACAAACCAACGCCAATGACACGCACGTGTTGCATTGTTGCGTGCCATTCTGTGCATGCGCGCACGTGGCCTGCCACGCAGAAAATTCTGCACGAGGCTTGCGTTCCTGGCAGTGGCTGCACTTCCAGTGGTCGCGCAGCTTCGCTGCGCATGTTCGACAACACCGTCTCTCTGCATGTCGCGCCTTCCACGCTGCCGCCCCGAAGTCAGCCTCCGACTTCGCGACGCCGCATCGGGCGCAAGGCTTTTTCGTTTCGCATGTCAAACACACGCGGTAAAAGCTGCATTGTCGTTGCCGCTGCTTGTCCGGAAAGTTCGTCTCTTTCCCTACATGACCTTCTCAACATGACTTCTTCCGGGGTCGGCGGCAGGGGGCGGCAGCCCTTAAATTCGGCTCCGCCGGCTCCCCACGAGTACGCTGACAAATGCGTCACGAGCGTCCCAGAGCGACTAGAGCTCTAAGGTGAGGCGCGCCCCCAACCGCCGACCCTCCGACGCCGGGCCCCGAAAAACACCAAAAATCCTTCAGGAGGGTGGGGGAGAGCTTTTTGGCCGGGATCCGGGTCGCTCATCAGCGTCTCCAAGAGCATTCCCCCCCCCCCGTTTTGAGGGTACCTAAAATCGGAAAAAAGCGCCGTTTTGACACCTTTTTCGGGCGATTTTTCGCTTTTCGAAAGTCACAAAATGCTGTAAATTACAGCATTTTTGCGTTTTAACGTCTTTTGCGGGAGCCATGCAAAAACGCAGAAAATGCTGTAAATACCAATACTTTTTAGACCCGAGATGCACAAAACACTGCAAATACCAGTGTTTTTGAAAGCAAAGCAAAAAAAACAGTGTAAATTACAGCATTTTTGGCAAGTTGATCGCAAAAAATGCTGGTATTTACACTGTTTTTGCAATTTCAAGAAAACGTGGAAGGCACGAAACACTGTAAATAGCAGTGTTTTAGCCACTTTTGGACGCTGAAACGCTGGTATTTACACAGTTTTTTGCCCGTGACGGCGCCAAACCCCTGTAAATTACAGCATTTTTTGCGCTTTTTGAACCGATTTTTTGCCTTGATGAACGCAAAAAACGCTGGTATTTACGCGTTTCCCAAAAAATCGAAGATCGTGACGTGAACGAAACCCTGTAAATAACAGTGTTTTAGCCACTTTGGGGGACTAAAACTGTGGTATTTACGCGGGTTCTTGCCAGCTGACAGCGCAATATGCTGTAAATTACAGCACTTTGTGCGCTGTTTATGTTCAATTTTTAAACGCGCGATGCTTTCACATGTTCTTTGCATTATTTTGCACTCTTCCACAAAAAACAACGTTGCAGATTGAAACTGGACGACAGCGTGACCCGAAAGAAAGCTGGAGGGAGGAGACGCACAGAAGCCTTTACCCACACACACAGGGGCTTTTACACAGAGAAGTCTTTACACAAAGGAGCTTTTTACACACAGAAGGTTTTACACAGAGAAGTCTTTACTCTAAGGTGCTTTTTCAGACAAGCGTCTAGGATCTTTTACTCACAGAAGTTTTTACACGAAGAAGTCTTTACACAGAGGGCTTTTTACACACAGACGCGTTTGCACACAGAAGCTTTTACACAGAGAAGCCTTCACACAGAGGAGCTTTTACACACAAAAGCGTTTACACACAGCAAGCTTTTACACACACAGGGGCTTTTACACAGAGAAGCCTTTACACAGAGTAGCTTTTTACACACAGAAGGTTTTACACAGAGAAGTCTTTCCTCTGAGGAGCTTTTTCACACAAATGTCTTGGAGCTTTTACACACAAAAGCTGTTACACAAAGAAGTCTTTACACAGAGAGCTTTAACACACAGACGCGTTTACAAACAGAAACTTTTACACAGAGAAGCCTTTACACAGAGTTTTTACACACTCGGAAGCTTTTACACACAGAGAAATCTTTACACAGACGTGCTTTCACACAGAGAAGCTTTTACACAAAGAAGTCTTTACACAGAGAATCTTTTACACACGGAAACTTTTACACACAAAAGCTTTTACACAGAGAAGTCTTTGCACAGAGGTGCCTTTACACGAAGTAACAAGTTGAAATCGGCAGCGGTTCTTTAGGAAAAAGGAAAAAAATAAAAGAGGAAAAAAAAAAAAAAAAGGAAAAAAGAATTACACCACCCCCTCCCCCCCGCGCCTCCCTCCCCCCCTTCCCGGCCCCCCCTCCCGCCCTATTCGCAGGAGCTTTCGGGAACTCACTTGCTCCCAAAAAAATCGTCTATTCCAACAAATACGTTCCAAAAAACCTAAGGAATATATTTCTGAAGCAGGTCCTCATTCAGTAACTTTCACGCCCACACTGCGATGAAATGGAGGGCCGAGTGGTCCGGCGGAGCCGACGAGGGGCGTCAGCCCAAAAATTCGGCTCCGCCGGCTCCCCACGAGTGGCTTGCCCTACGAGCGTCCCAGAGCGACTAGAGCTCTAAGGTGAGGCGCGCCCCCAACCGCCGACCCTCCGACGCCGGGCCCCGAAAACCACCAAAAATCCTTCAGGAGGGTGGGGGAGAGCTTTTTGGCCGGAATCCGGGTCGCTCATAAGCGTCTCCAAGAGCAAAAGGCCCCCCCCCCCCGTTTGGAGGGTACCTAAAATCGGGAAAAAGCGCCGTTTTGACACATTTTTCGGACGATTTTTCGCTTTTCGAAAGTCACAAAATGCTGTAAATTACAGCATTTTTGCGTTTTAAAACATCTTTTTGCTGGAGCCATGCAAAACGGCAGAAAAATGCTTAACTAACCAATGACTTTTTGGACTCAAGATGCCAAACAACAAAAACAAAAACCCCGCAAATACCAGTGTTTTTGAAAGCCAGCAAAAAACAACAGTTGTAATTAACAGCCATTTTTGGCGTGTTTGATCGCAAAAATGCTTGGTATTCACAGTGTTTTTGCAATTTCAAGAAAACGTGGAAGGCACGAAACACTGTAAATAGCGGTGTTTTGGCCACTTTTGGACGCCAAAACGCTTGTATTTACGCAGTTTTTTGCCCGTGGCGGCGCCAAACCCCTGTAAATTACAGCATTTTCTTCCCTTTCTGAACCGATTTTTTGCCTTGATGAACGGAAAAAACGCTGGTATTTACGCGTTTCCCAAAAAATCGAAGATCGTGACGTGAACGAAACCCTGTAAATAACAGTGTTTTAGCAACTTTCGGGGACTAAAACTGTGGTATTTACGCGGGTTCTTGCCATCTGACAGCGCAAAATGCTGTAAATTACAACACTTTGTGCGCTGTTTATGTTCAATTTTTTAAACTGCGATGCTTTCACCTGTTCTTTGCCTTCTTCCACAAGAAACAATGTTGCAGATTGAAACTGGAAACAATGTTGCAGATTGAAACTGGACGACAGCATGACCCGAAAGAAAGCTGGAGGGAGGAGTCGCACAGAAGCTTTTACACACACAGGGGCTTTTACACAGAGAAGTCTTTACACAAAGGAGCTTTTTACGCACAGAAGGTTTTACACAGCGAAGTCTTTACTCTAAGGAGCTTTTGCACACAAACATCTAGGAGCCTTTACACACAGAAGCTTTTACACGAAGAAGTCTTTACACAGAGGGGTTTTTACACACAGACGCGTTTGCACACAGAAGCTTATTTTACACAGAGAAGCCTTCACACAGAGGAGCTTTTACACACAAAAGCATTTACACACAGCAGGCTTTTACACACACAGGGGCTTTTACACAGAGAAGTCTTTACACAAAGGAGCTTTTTACACACAGAAGGTTTTACACAGAAGTCTTTACTCTAGGGAGCTTTTGCACACAAATATCTAGGTGCTTTTTCACACAGAAGTTTTTACGCGAAGAAGTCTTTACACAGAGGGGTTTTTACACACAGACGCATTTGCACACAGAAGCTTTTACACAGAGAAGCCTTTACACAGAGGAGCTTTTACACAAAAGCATTTGCACACAGCAAGCTTTTACATACACAGGGGCTTTTACACAGAGAAGTCTTTACACAAAGGAGCTTTTTACACACGGAAGCTTTTACACAGAGAAGTCTTTACTCTAAGGGGCTTTTTACACACAGACGCGTTTGCACACAGAAGCTTTTACACAGAGAAGCCTTTACACAGAGGAGCTTTTACACACAAAAGCATTTGCACACAGCAAGCTTTTACACACACAGGGGCTTTTACACAGAGAAGCCTTTACACAAAGGAGCTTTTTACACACAGAAGGTTTTACACAGAGAAGTCTTTACTCCAAGGAGCTTTTGCACACAAACGTCTAGGAGCTTTTTCACACAGAACTTTTTACTCGAAGACGTCTTTCCACAGAGGGGTTTTTACACACAGACGCATTTGCACACAGAAGCTTTTACACAGAGAAGCCTTTACACAGAGGAGCTTTTACACACAAAAGCATTTACACACAGCAGGCTTTTACACACACAGGGGCTTTTAATGGCTTTTACACAGAGAAGTCTATACACAAAGGAGCTTTTTACACACGGGAGCCTTTTGGAAGCAAATTTCGGCCTTTTGGCGGCCCCTCGGCCGGCTATTGAATTTCTCTTCTGGGATCATTGGGAAACGGCCGTTTTTGGCCAAATCCTGGCCGGGAGCCTTTTGGAAGCAAATTTCTGCCATTTG
>CAMXCT020000956.1:6475-46475 GCA_947184155.2 Cladocopium goreaui
AACCACGACCATCCACGCCCAGTGTTCCCTGCCGGACCTCAACCACGACCATCCTCGCCCAATGTTCCCTGCCGGACCTCAACCACGACCATCCTCGCCCAGTGTTCCCTGCCGGACCTCAACCGCGACCATCCCCGCCCAGTGTTCCCTGCCGGACCTCAACCGCGAGTATCCACGCCAAGTGTTCCCTGCCGGACCTCATGTAGGAAGATATGGGACAAAGAATGTGCAGAAGAAAGGTTAGAAAGAATGTCAGAAAGAATGTCAGAAGATATGCCAGAAGATATGCCAGAAGATATGCCAGATAGAATGCCAGATAATATGCCAGAAGATATGCCAGATAGAATGCCAGATAGAATGCCAGAAGATTGCCAGATAGAATGCCAGAAAATATGCCAGAAGATATGCCAGATAGATATGTCAGAAGATATGCCAGAAGATATGCCAGAAGATATGCCAGAAGATATGTCAGAATATATGCCAGAAGATATGTCAGATAGAATGCCAGAAGATATGTCAGAATATTTGCCAGAAGATATGCCAGATAGAATGCCAGATTGAATGCCAGAAGATATGTCAGATAGAGTGCCAGAAGATATGCCAGATAGAATGCCAGAAGAATTGCCAGATAGAATGCCAGAAGATATGCCAGAAGATATGCCAGATCATATGCCAGAAGATATGCCAGATAGAATGCCAAATAGAATGTCAGAAGATATGTCAGATAGAATGCCAGAAGATTTGCCAGTAAGAAAATGTATAAATGTCATGGTGGGGATCACACGAAGTAAAGTAATTTTAATATTTAAATTTTTTAAATATTTTTGCATAAGGAAAATATTAAAATATTAAATTATTTTAATATTTAAATATTTTAAATATTTTTTAAATATTTTAAATATTAAAATATTTCTGGAAATTGGTAGCCTGCAAGATTCATTGAATTTAATATTTAAATATATTTGATATTGTTAAATAGGGAACATATTTAAATATTAAAACATTAAATTATTTTAATATTTAAATATTTTAAATATTTTTGAATAAGGAAAATATTTAAATATAAAAATATTGAATTATTTTAATTTTTAAATGTTTTAAATATTTTAAATATTTGAAATATTAAAATATTTCTGGAAATTGGTATCCTGCAAGATTCATTGAATTTAATATTTCAAAATATTTAGTATTTTTAAATAGGGAAAATATTTAAATATTAAAATATTAAATTATTTTAATATTTAAATGTTTTAAATATTTTAAATATTTCAAATATAAAAATATTTCTGGAAATTGGTAGCCTGCAAGGCTCATTGAATTAAATATTTAAATACATTTAAAAAAAATTCAATAGGGAACATATTTAAATATTAAAATAATTTATTATTTTAATATTTAAATGCTTTAAATATTTTAAATATTAAAATATTTCTGGAAATTGGTATCCTGCAAGGTTCTATGAATTAAATATTTAAATATATTCATTTTTTTTGTAAATAGGGAAAATATTTAAATATTAAAATACTAAGTTATTCTAATATTTAAATGTTTTAAATATTTTTAAATAGGGAAAATTTTGAAATATTAGAATATTATTTTTTTAAAATATTTAAATGTTTTAAATATTTTAAGTATTTTAAATATTAAAATATTTCTGGGAATTGGTATCCTGCAAGATTCATTGAATTTAATATTTAAATATATTTAATATTTTTAAATAGGGAAAATATTTAAATATTAAAATATTCAATTATTTTAATATTTCAATATTTTAAATATTTTTGAATAGGGAAAATATTTAAATATTAAAATATCAAATTATTTTAATATTTAAATGTTTCAAATATTTTTAAATAGGGAAAATATTGAAATATGTAAAATATTAATTATTTTAATATTTAAATGTTTAAATATTTTAAATATTTGAAATATTAAATATTTCTGAAATTGGTATCCTGCAAGATTATTGAATTTAATATTTAAAATTTATTTTTTTTAGATATCAAACTATAATTATTTTAATATTTAATGTTTTTTTAAATGTTTGTTAAATAGGGAAAATAATTTTAAATATTAAAATATCTAAATTATTTTAATACATTTTATCTCCTCTTGTGAATATTGTTAAACTGGGAACATATTGGAAATATTAAAATATTAAAAATTATTTTAAATTTTAATTTTTCATATATTTTTGAATAAGGAAAATATTTAACTATTAAAATATTAAATTATTTTAATATTTAAATGTTTTAAATATTTGAAATATTAAAATATTACTGGAAAATGGTATCCTGCAAGATTCATTGAATTTAATATTTAAATTTATTTAATATTTTTTAATAGGAAAAATATTTAAATATTAAAATATTCAATTATTTTAATATTTAATTTTTTAAATATTTTTGAATAAGGAAAATATTTAAATATTAAAATATTAAATTATTTAAAGATTTAAATGGCTTAAATATTTTAAATATTTTAAATATTAAAATATTTCTGGAAATTGGTATCCTGCAAGAGTCATTGAATTTAATATTTAAAAATATTTAATATTTTTTTAAATAGGGACAATATTTAAGTATTAAATTGTTTTCATATTTCAATATATTTTCTTTTTTTTAAATAGGGAAAATATTTAAATATTTTTTTTGCAGAAATTGGTATTCTGCAAGATTCATTGAATTTAATATTTAAATATATTCAATATTTTTAAATAAGGAAGATATTCAAATATTAATATATTAAATTATATTGATATATAAATGTTTTAAATGTTTTAAATATCTTATATTTTTAAATATTTCTGGAAGTTGGTATTCTGCAAGATTCATTGAACTTAATATTTAAAAAAGGGGTAGGTAGGACAGTTGTTGAAACATGTTTCAAGTCCTCTCACAAAAGAAGGCATATAAGAACACAAGTAGCCTTTTGACAGTCACGCAACCGTTGTGAAACATTAATCATGGAGATGCACGTGGAGAGCAAATTTCAACAAGTGTCCTGAAATATGGTTTTCAGAACTTTAAAAAGGGCTAGTTAGGACACTTGTTGACATAGGCTTCAAGTCCTCTCACAAAAGCATGCGTACAAGTAAATTTCTGACAGTCATGCAACAGTCGTGAAACAAGAATCACATAGATATAGTTGGAAAACAAATTTCGACAAGTGTCCTGAAATATGGTTTTTAGGACATAAAAAAGGGCTAGTTAGGACACTTGTTGGAAGAGGTTTCAATTAATTCCTCGCACAAAAGCGTGCATACAAGTTCAGAAGCAAACTTCTGCAGGCACGAAACGGTTGCAGACCATAAATCAAATAGACATATATAGTTATATTTGGTGAACAGATTCAACACATGAACTGTTTCTCATGGAACCTGCCCAGCCTTCTTTTTTAAGATCATTTGTTTTAATCAAGTATTATTTTTCGACTGATGCCAGACATCTTCTATATGTAGTGTATATGCAGTTTATAATATATGTAGTTTCTACGCAGTTTGCATGTAGTTTCTGTGCAGCTTAGATGTAGTTTATTTGCAAGTTTTATGACAGTTCATGTGCAATCTTGAAAAACGCGTTAAGTTTCAGCAGAAGTGCGTAAAAGATACATGTAGTAGAAACTATCAAAATTCACCCCTCCCGCTTCACTATTTGTCACTATTTGAATCCAAGGTTGCACACGTTTCAATACACTACTCTGTATCACATATATATATATATTTATGATATTACTATTCAAATATTTAACCTACCAGGACTGCGTGTGAGAATAGGCATTGTCATTCCTTTCCACGTTTTTTTATTGAAACCAAGCCTGCACACTTGTAAATACATAATCATATAGATATAGACTTATAGGTATTTAAATGCACACATTCTATTCTGTCTTAATTCTTAAACAACCCCTAAACAAACTTATATAAAATAGACCCTAAGCCAACGCTAAATAAACCCTAGACTAACCCAAATAGACTCTAAACCAACCCTAAATAAACACCAAAACTCCCAAACCAATCCTTAATAAACCCTAAACAAACCCTAAATAAAACCCAAACCAACCCTTCAATGAATTTTATACCAACCTACAATAAGCCTTAAACCAACACCAAATAGATTCTAAACCAACCCTTAAACCCAAAACCCACCCCGACTAAGCACGAAACCAACCCTAAAGAAATCCTAAAAAGTGCCAATATGCTGCTGCTGTTGTGCTATCATCAAGGTAGAAAACAATTAGGTAACAGTTGGACCAGGTTTCATTTGTAGCAAATACCATGCAAATTCCATATTGTTGCACCAAAATGAAACAAATACCATGCGAATATGAGATTTCAGTTTACTGTAAACGTGATGCAAACAATAGCGTGCAAATGCTGGCTCCAAGATGCTGCGTTTTTTGCTGACAAGAAGACGTCCAAGGTCCAAAATGTTGCAGGTACCGTCTAAAAACAAGTTTAGCTCCAAAATGCTGCGAATAGCGCGCGAATGCGAGATTTTAGGTCCAAAATGGAGCAAATTACATATTTTAGTTCCAAAAGAGCAAATAACAAGGAAAAGTGTGCCAAACTGAAAAACAAAACAATAAAAAACAATTGCGCCCAAAAATAAATGTCTGACATTGGTGTGTGGGGCACGCTCTCCCGAACACTTGTTTTACAGCAACTTTCTACATCGTACAGTCTTCACTATGTGATCCAAAGGGTTGTGACCCTCGGGAAACACAAGAAACACAATAAAAACAAACTATGGTTTCATTCTCTCTGCCTCTTATTGTTTGTTCATATTGTTTCAGTTGTCTCATTAAAGATAGTATTGTTTCATCATGTTCCCATAATTTTTCATTTCCTCATTTTTCCATAACTTGTCATTTATTTTCATGTGTTTCAATTTTGCGAGTTTTGGCGAATTCGTACCAAAATGTGGTTTCAATCATTTCGATCTTACATCTTTTTTGCAGGCACAAACACAATTTGTACCGGGTGAACAAAAAACGCCCACACAACTGCAATATTTTGCGAAAAATGCGAGCGCCAGTTGTGCGTGGCAAACGGAAAACCTCACAATTTTTAAGAAAACATTGTTGCTTCTTGGATTGGTCATCGTTGGGTGGAAGACATACATTTGTCACATGTAAAACTATTCATTTTCCATGTGGACCTAGAAAGTATATGAAAAATTAAATTGGATATTGGAGCCATCTGGGTTGAAAAGGAGGGGTTGTCTTGCACTCTTGGATCTGCGTTGTTGGTGTGTAAAACATTTTCTTCACTAGGGCCTAAGACACCGTATGTCCTTATGGATATTGGGACCTTATGGACGCCCTCAACACTGGTCTGTGTTGCATCTTTGGGATGGAAAATTGCGTTTTTTTTGGGTGCGTAGAACCGTTCAATTTCCACGATCTCAAAATTTTAGGTCCTAGTCGATATTAGGACCATGTGGAGGTGGAATCCCATTGCGTGGCGAGCGACATAGATCTTCTAAGCCAACAAACCTCACAGTCCTGTCATTGGATGCCCTTTGGTGTAATCATGATTTAATCCAACGCAAGAAAATTGATCAAACATTTGTTGCATAGACTGTAGACCCTCGTCAGCCAACAATCACCGGCATATTTGTCATCATATATATATATGTATGTATGTAGTTTTTTGCTTCGACAACCTTTTGTGAAACCAAGGGAAGTACATGAACTATTTTGACTTCGAATGATGCCACCCAACTAGCTATTGTGACACAGTTTCTGACATATCTTGACTTTCTTTCTGGCATGAACCATGAAATTCTATTTGACATTCTATCTGACATTCATTCTATGTGACACGTATATACATATATATATATCAAGATATATATACATTCTGTCATTTTATCGGACATTCTTTCTGGCATCCTGTCTGCCATTTACTTTCACATTCTACTTGGCAATCTTTGCTGTACATACTATGACGTTCTATCTGATATTGTTTCTGGCATTCTGTCTGTTGTATATTCTGATTTTTCAGCTGACATTAGACATTCTTTCTGGCATTCTATCTGACATATATTCTGACATGTTGTCTGACAGTCTTTTTGGCATTTAAACGCAGGCATTCTACTTGGCATCTATTCTGGCCTTCTTTCTGGTGTATGTTCGGTTCCATATGTGCCCAGCATGACCTGGAGCTCGAGATAGGGTTCGGATCCGCACGTGTCCACAGCCTGCGCTGTGCTCGCAAGAGTGTTCGGGCACGTGCGCGCCAGACAGCTGGAGATATAGTCTCCGGGTCCGTGTATTTCTTCACTTGAGCTGGCACTTGCTGCGAGGTCTGGGACTATTGACGTCCATGGTGACGACAAGTTGGCGGAAGAAAGCGAGGAGAAGTGGTGCGGATGCGGAGGGGTAGGCGGAGGAGGAATCTAGGGACCCTCACCTGCCTGGCAGGCGCGAAGTTGCTACATGCTCGACTTTTTTCTTGCGTGCGCATGAGATCAGGCGTCCTTCACCCTGCAAATCAAGCAAAACGGTGGATTGGAATCTGATTGCTGAAATTCTTCCCGCCAAAAAACCAAACTCACATTCACAATTTGTTCAGCATGATGTGTCCTGGTACCTTCTGAACATATTCGCTAATGCAAGAGATAGGCCTTTCTAAATGTTAGCGCCCAATCTACTTGGAGGCGATGCATCAACTAGAATGTGATGGCTGCCAGAGGAGACAGAAACAACCCACCAGCAAGCACAGGCAACCACAAGAAGAAGAATGCCCATGGCAAGGCAATATCTGAGAGAACCTTGCCCAACCTCTCTTGAAGTACCAACCCACCCAATGCAGCAGCAGCAATTGGCACAAGGCACGAAATTGACATATAAAAGGGAAGAAGGGGAATTGACAGAAGACCCTTCCACGTCAAAAACAGCAAACACATACAAGATCTTGCAAGACATGGAGTGTGAAGTGGGAGGAGGCCAGTCAGAGAAGAAAGGCAGCCCAACTTTCCCTAAAGCGCGAACCCCTCCGCCTCTGTAACGCCAGGAGGAGAGGAGCAAAAGAGAGAAGGATATTTCCAAAGGACATGTTCCTCCTTCTGCTTGGTGGGACGGCCCTTCCACCCCAGCCCAACCCTTCCTGAAGAGCCAGCCCTTCCACCCTAAAACAGGAGATAATCAAAGAAAGGCAAAGGAAGGGAACATATTTGGCCGTTTTTCTCCTTGACAAACCCTAGCAGCTAGCAAGCACAAACAACTAAAATAAAACCGATGCAAATGCCAAGGCAATCGTTGAGAGAACATGGCCCAACTTCCCGAGAAGAGCCAACCCACCCGACGCAGCAGCAACAATTGGAACAAGACATGAAATAAACTTGAAAAGGGGAGGATGGGCAATGGATAGAAGGCCCCTCCACTTCACAAACAACAAGTTGGCACAAGACATTGCAAGAGTCATTGCTGTAAGAATTACAGGAGACCCAGGAGAGGGAAGCACATGACGGGCCTCCGCAAGCATAAACAACTCAAGGCATAGGAATGCAAATGCCAAAACGATGGTTGAGAGGACCTTGCCCAACCTCCCCTGAAGAGGCGGCCCTTCCACCCAGCAACAACAAACAGATGCAAGAGATGAAATGTAAAACGGAAGATTGGAGAGGATAGTCGGGCCAGCCCTTCGTACTACTTTGCACTACAGAATTTGCAAGAACATACTTCCCAGTACTACTTTGTACTACAAAGCTTGCAGAAACATACTTGTCGGTACTACTTTGTACTACAAAGCTTGCAGGAACGTACTTCCCAGTACTACTTTGTACTACAAAGCTTTCAGAAACGTACTTCCCAGCACTACTTTGTACTACAAAGCTTGCAGTAACATACTTCCCAGTACTACTTTGTAATACAAAGCTTGCAGAAACGTACTTGCCGGTACTACTTTGTACTACAAAGCTTGCAGGAACCTACTTCCGAGTACGACTTTGTACTACAGAGCTTGCAGGAACGTACTTGCCAGTACTAGTTTGTACTTCAAAGCTTGTAGAAACGTACTTCCCAGTACTACTTTGTACTACAAAGCTTGCAGGAACGTACTTCCCAGTACTACTCTGTACTACAAAGCTTGCGGAAACGTACTCCCCAGTACTACTTTGTACTACAAATCTTGCAGGAACGTACTTTGCAGTACTACTTTGTACTACAAAGCTTGCAGGAACGTACTTCCCAGTACTACTCTGTACTACAAAGCTTGCAGGAACGTACTTTGCAGTACTACTTTGTACTACAAAGCTTGCAGAAATGCACTTCCCAGTACTACTTTGTACTACACAGCTTGCAGGAAATGGGAACACAGGTTCACCAAATACTGCGCCTGCCACAAAAAATGACAATCTGAAGCATCCTGGAATCAGCATGAGATGGCCAGTTCCAATGCGATTTACGATTTGCTAGGAAAGCATGCGCGGCCAAAATCGAAGCACTCCCCGCACGAAAACCAAAATCATAACGTTGGAATCCGACGTTACGATCCGTTTTTGGCGACAGTTTCACAAAAAAGTGGAAATCATAACGTTGGAACGCGGTTTAAAATAGAATATAATATTCTTTTTTTGGCCGCATCCAACGTTACGATTTCGACTTTTGTCCCACACCTGCCACAAAAAACAAGCATAACGTTGGAATCCAACGTTACGATTTCGGCGTTTGTCCCACGCCTGCCACGAAAACTCGGACCAGAGGCTCCCCAAATACTGCGCCTGCCACGAAAACTGGGACCAGAGGTTCACCAAATACTGCGCCTGCCACCAAAAATGGAAAAAGGGGTTTACCAAATACTGCGCCCACCACGAGAAGTGGGACCAGAGGTTCACCAAATACTGCGCCTGCCACGAGAAATGCATTTAAGGGCTTACCAAATACTGCGCCCACCACGAAAACTGGGACCAGAGGTTCACCAAATACTGCGCCTGCCACGAAAAGTGGAATTGGGGTTTACCAAAATTTGATTGTATGGGTTCCAGACGCTGTTCATATCAAAAAAATTGGTCAATGGCAGCGGATCAAATCGATCAAGCGGTGTCTTGTCCCACTGTCTTGCCACTTGACAACAACCTTGCATGTGGAATGTTCAAAAGAAAAACGCGATGCAGCATGCAAGGCTTCAGCTCCTCGGGCCGAAAATCTACCATATGGATCTCACCGCGCCTTCATGACATGCATCATTGACTGCTTGTTTTGGTTCCACACGATGTTCCCATCAAAATGCGATGGATCAATGGCAGCCTCAAACTTGTCAACCCAAAACATGAAACTTCTTGTGTGAAGCTCACTCTGAGTTCTCAGTTAGATCACCATCTCTAGAATCAGAGACCCCAAGGTAACTCTATAGAATTGCTGTCACTGAGGTCGTTTATGAGCATCATTTTCTATAAAATTGCTGACACCAAGTCACTCTCGTAGAGTCTTTTTTAGGTTGGGGGGGTTAGTTGGCCTTCTACAAAAAAATCAGACGCCCCAAATATCAGTCATTCGCAGCTGACCTGAATGCTCCAGTTGCTCTTGCCTAGCTTACCTTATGTGGAAATTTATAGAGCTCAAAGGCTCCAAGTGTTCGATGTCAACCTCTTCGATTTTATAGACTTGTGAAAAATGCTTGAAAGATCTTGACAGTTGCTCTGTTTCATTTTGTTTCCATCTGTTTCCATCCGATTCATTTTTTTAATCCTCGCTGCTCTGGTATCTGCCAATACTTCTCTATAGAATTTGAAGAACATGACATACATCCAAAGAGAACATATCCCACTATAGAATCGCAGTCCCTAAGACTGTCTGCTGACTAGTACTCAGCGCTGTATTCAACATGAAATCTCTATAGAATCAGAGACCCCAAGGTCCTCTATAAAATTGAAAGCGTTGACATTGGGTAGGTACCCCTACACAAAGCAGGGGGTTAAAACGCACCATTTTCCAGGACTTAACGTTCCTGATTCTTTAGAGGAAATTCCAAGAGGGATCCAGATTAAATGCCAGGAGATATGCCAGATAGAATGCCAGAAGGTATGCCAGATAGAATGCCAGAAGGTATGCCAGATAGAATGTCAGATAGAATGCCAGAAGGTATGCCAGATAAAGTGCCAGAATGTTTGCCAGATAGACCGCTAGAAGATTTGCCAGATAGAATGCCAGATAGGATGTCAGAAGATATGCCAGAAGATATGCCAGATAGAGTGCCAGAAGATATGCCAGAAGATATGCCAAGTAGAATGCCAGAAGATATGCCAGATAGAATGCCAGAAGATATGCCAGATAAAATGCCAGAAGATATGCCAGAACATATGCCAGAAGATATGCCAAGTAGAATGCCAGATAGGATGTCAGAAGACATGGGTCATTAAATGTCCCCATTGAACATCACCCAACCATTAGGTATATGGTCTATAATGGATACTATAAGGTGATGTCCAATATTCCCAAAATGGGACAGTTACCAACCCCTGGAAGATATGCCAGAAGATATGCCAGATAGAGTGCCAGAAGATATGCCAGAACATATGCCAGGTAGAATGCCAGATAGGATGTCAGAAGATATGCCAGAAGATATGCCAGATAGAATGCCAGGTAGCCAGGTAGAATGCCAGAAGATATGCCAGATAGAAGGCCAGAAGATATGTCAGATAGAATGCCAGAAGATTTGCCAGTAACAAAACGTATAAATGTCATAGTGGGGATCACTCGAAGTAAAGCAATTATGTTTTCTATACTGTCAACCCCGGATTAATAAACCCCAAACGGCTGTTGAATTGGGAAGATATCAAAAAAATCTATGGTGCTGGAATAGGTATCAACATTTATGTACCCCCAAAATAACACATTGAATATCATTGTTGTAGCACCATACATGGAGCATCTGGTGTATGTATATATATAATTATATATATACACAACAATTAAGATTATAAAATACTATATACAATTACAGTATAGCAACACCCAAACAGATAGAAACCTTAAATCCCACTACTTACTAGTAGTGATGAATTCCTTGAATTCCTTTTCTATCTTTTTGTGGATTGCTACAACATCTATATATAACATGATCTAACCATCATCTCTTTCCTCGGGCACCGCGATGCGCTGCTTCAGAAGTTCCAAAGCTTTTCGCTTCTGCGCATAGGTCACCTGCATCTGCCATCCGTGCCAACATGGCAATGGGAATATATGGGGGATATGATGATATATGAGATTCAACCAACAATAACGAGAAAAGAATGGGACATATACACTAACAATATCCCATATGGGATTCGACTAACAATACTGATATATCCCATCAACTAAACTAGAACATGTTTTTTATTGTTTTTATGATGTTTTATGATCATCCATTCCATTTCACTGGAATCTTTGCAATAGGTAATGGCACACATGGGGATATAGTGACTTCGTTGCATCAGCTGTGGTAAAAGTTAGGATGATTTCAGGGGAAATTCGTGCAGAAAAGCCAGGTTTCTACTCGTTTTTCGACATGGGTTTCGCTGAAAATAGGGGATATCCACAATGGGCGATCTAGCCACGCAAGGGGTTCAATTTGTTCATGGGGAAAAGGGGAAAAGCATGGTGTTTACCCAATACCATGGTCAATTTTGTGGCATTAAAGAGATGATTATGATGTCGGCTGTGGTTATTTTTATGTTATTTCCCATTGATAGCAAAAATTCAATGAAGGATAAAACGACCTATTCAAGGTTGGGCATGATCATAAACCTCAAAGTCTTGGAGGAACCTTTTCACCCAATTCTGGGGCAATTTCTCCGCGTCAAGGCGCCAAGTGTGTCTGCAGGAAGCGGGTGAAATCGGCTTCTTCACTCCTCAGTCCAGAAGAGTAAAGATATATAGATATAGATATAGATCATTAACATATATCATTAACAATTCACATTAACTATTGACATTAACTATTAACATTAACTATTGACATCAACTATTACCATTAACTATTAACATTAACTGTTATAATAAAGTATCATTCATTATCATTACCCTCAGGTAAGGCACATGAATACAGCAAGATTTCACGGGAACATTATGTTCCTTTGATTGAAACATGATGGGGTCCACCTGTGTAGAAACAATGGGGTCTATGGAAGCATGCTGCGGACACAGGGCTGTATACACGAACTCATCAATGAAGTTGCTGAAAAAGCAAGGTCTGGATGAATCAACGACTGTTGCAGGCCATATTTCCCTCAGTCCTGTCTCACTTCAGCACCAGCAGCAGCGGAGCCGTAAGCGCCACGAGCCAGCAGCGCAGCACCAAGGCAGCGGCGCCTAAACACTCAGGACTCATGGCACGGTAGAGCTTTCACTCTTACCTGACCCTTCGCCTTCGAAAATACACATGATGATGAACCTTTGCAATGCTGTGGACCAAGGCTCCTACCCAAACTCATCAATCAGGTTGTTTCAATCATGCCCTGGCTGAATCAAGGATTGCGACAGGCCATACATCCCCCAGTCCTGCCTGTCTCACTTCACACAGGCACCAGCAGCGTGGCGATGATGTAAGCGCCATGAGCCAGCAGCTGCGCCAAAGAACCATGCCTCAACACTCAGGACTCATGACACGGCTGCTGAGGTCTCACTGTCTCACTGCTGACCCGCCAGACACATGATGATGAACCTGTGCACATGGGAACCCCAATCGATCAAGCCATCTTCGCTAGTCAGCGACGAGCTATGGCTTTAAGCAATAGTTTCCCAGTAATGCGCTGACGAGGCGCACCAAGTCTGCTATACTGAAGGATTGAATAGCCATAAAGCAGCACATTGCCAGCAGCTTGCGGAGGGCAAGGGAAGCAAGAATGCTCCAACGCTAATCCTCTGACTGTTTGTGAGATGTCCCTGCAAAGGATGAACACTTTTTGGGGGAACTCAGACTACCAATCATTCCTGGGCAGACTACTTGGAAGCAGCTTTTGGGTTCCAAGGCAGCGTGAAAACAGAGATGGCGGAGCTTGCCTCTTCTCACTCTGGAAAAAACGATTCCTTCTAAACTGCTTGCTGTCTTGCCTCTCCTGTCCTTGCATGTGCAACGCAGCCTTTTCCAACACATGTACATTGCCTAAGGCAATCTGTTGCAGAAAGAGCTTTCATATTGCACATGCCGTTTCGGTCCATAGTGAAAAACCTTTTCCTTTGCCATTCATTCCGCCTTTGGCGGGATACAGGCAAGAAAGCGTGCTTTCACGGCGCAACACGTCGAGCCAACAGCCAGGTCAAGTCTGCTGCTGACAAACTTCCCGCTTTCTTCATGAGTCTTCGCCGACGACGCTCCTGCATCTGCCAGCGGCCATATTTTCGATTTTAGGGTCTTGAGATGTGAGTTACAATCAAAACCTGATGTTAAAATCCATTACCCAAACTTGTTCATCATGTAAATGCATGCAGCCGTCTCGGTGCGTATGCACATGTGTAACATATATGCACATGGAAAGGTCTTCTACAATATCCTGCGTGGAACCAAAACTGACCCACTAAGTGGGCTTGTGGCAAATTTCCATGTAGACAACTGGCCGCTCAATTGGAGCTGCCCTTCCTACAGCCAATTTTGAGTATCGCTTGGTTTCGCTGGAGCGTTCCTGGTGGCACCTGATTTTTCACCTTCATTCATGTTTGAAACATTAAGACAAAGGGTATCGCTTGGCATCGCTTGCCTGGCCAAACCTCACTGTTTCATGAGTCCATGGAGCTTAAAATAGGTGCGGCTTTCCTTTTGCCGTAATGGATGGATAGAATTAAAGGGACCAATGCCATTCTCGCGTTTTGGACTGCGGCAGGTTTTGATTACAACACATGTTTGCCTGCAATGAAAGCCTAATTGGTGGCAAGCTGGAGTCCAAGATTGATTGCAAAATTTCGAACATGAATGAAACCGGGTGCCTTTGTCACACCTACGGCTAATTTTTGCACACGTGCACACACCTGACCTCATTCCGTATCTGCTTTGTGGCGGCCTTCAGCTGCTGCTTTAAAACCTGCCTTTCAGCACGCAAGCCGGGCAGCTGATCTGGCACAGCTGCGCGCAGTGGCACAGCCGCGCCATCAGGTCTTCCATCTGCACCATTGCCAGCTGCGCTTTCATCATTTGCTGTGTCAGACATGTTGACTGAACTGCGAAGCAGCAATATCTCTGAGTCTGAAAAGGCTGCGTGAAAGCATGTGTCCACAAGTCTGATGCCGTCTTGGGACTGCAACATAAATGGGGCTGGTTTGAGAGCCCCAAAAACGGTCACACTTGAAGCTTCAATATGATGGACCCTTGCAGTATATATATATAATATAGACATATGAATTATCTATCTATATCTATATGTGTGTCTTTCTGTGCACATGCATGCCATGGACGTTGAAACAGATCAGTATGTAGAATGTAAAACCTGATATGTTGAATCACCGATAATGGGCAAAGTATCTGTTATCAAATTGGGTGTCCTTTATCATATAGCCATCCTCAAAGATATCCAACACTGGTTGGTGGTCTATTTCACTACTCCCCCAGTAAGATTTGCCCCCCAATGGGCGTGCACGCCTTGCACGCTTTGTAGGCAACTCGGAATCTGGAGATTCAGAGCTCGAGGAGCCACTGCTGCTCGGCATGACGCCTCCAAGCGGTTGGTGGTGGATATACCCTTGCAATGTAAAAAAGAATCCAAAGGGTTTCACAGAGCATAAGCAATTTTCCTCCCAAGCTCAGTCACTTAAAAGTATCGCAAATTGGCATGTCATGCCATGTGCCGAGGATCTGTGGTGCCATGAAATCAGTACTATATATATATTATTTAAATGTATATATATATATATCATACTGTCATACAAAATCAGATAACAACATCTGAGCGCATTTGAACACTAGAAGGTTTGATTAATCCTCTCCAGCATCACCATCCTCAGAGTCAAACCCTATGATATCCCCCAGCTCTGAATCGGATGAGCAGGGGTCCGTATCAGCAAAAGTAAGCCCGATGTCACTGGTGATGACATCAGGAAAGTTCATCCTCTGGTCCTGCATGTGCAAGTCAAAGAGGCTCATTACCTGGGCAATTGACGCTTGGCGTAAAAGGGGCAAGGATTGACATTCAAAATTGAAGAGCCTGAGGAAACCCACAACTGTCAACTGTTTTCAGAAAATTCCGGGATTCAAGAAAATCTTTCAGATAAGTCGCATTATATGAGAATTGCCATGGGTAAACCTGTGATGACGTCAAGTCTCGGTCTCCTGCCTAGGCAATGGGGTTAGTCAAAATCTGAAAGGGTCTGTACAACTACAGCACTACATCAACATAAGCTTCTATTCTAAGACGCAGGCTACTTTGAACTGGCCCTTCGAATCACGATATTTCTTCACCATCCGAATGGTTTTCATGGACTGCAGCTGCATCAGTGTTTCCCTGTCCAGGATCGGGGGTGGAAATGAATTGGAAATGGATTGACATGACATATGCGGCCCCAATCCACCAAAATCATTGCAGAAAATGTTAGAAACCTATCAGTTTGGACATGTTTGGACTATATAGCCGGGCGAACCTTTTCTCTGCGGTCATTCGAGGGCAAGGCAGGTCAACCATCCAAGGGGCATTCGTTATGACCATAGTTGGCTTCCTGGGCCAAGCACATGGGATCCCATTGAACCTACATTCCCAAGAACAAACATTTAGCAAACCAACGGCGAGCTTCAGAAATGTGTTTTTAAATCAGAACGGTGTGGAGAACCTTTCTCTCCGCTCAAGTCCATTTTACACTCTTTTGGAAATGCCTCAAATTCAAAAAAAGGCTATTATTTTGAGATATCACCATTCTTGGAAAAGATGAAGACCCCCATGCATATTTAATGCATCATGGTGTCTCTGAATTTGCTCCACGCATTCCCATGGGGAAGTTGTAGAAAACTGCTTTGTGCCGTTTGATCATCTCCTGCATGGAATACCAGAAACCTTTTGGTTGCCACTTCAACAAGTGACCTGGGCAGTCTTTTTTTGCCCTTCTAAGCGAGTCCCAGGTCACTTGTTGAAATGGAAAACTTAGTTTGCTTCATCGGACTATTATACACCAAACCCTGCCTTAATGGGCTTGTACAATGGCAACAAGGAACTTGATGGCTGTTCCACTGCCCAGGTCACATTCTTTTTGCGGAGGTATTCGAGCCTGAGCTGCATGCCAGCCGGTCTGGAAATGTTTGGATGCCCCAATTCAGAGAGAAGATATAGTAAGATCAACATTTATCACATCTGTTCACTGTTAACAAAACATGTGCACTACTGACTATAACTGAGCTTAGTAACAGATATGTGATTCTGCGAACCAACCTGTTCATCTGACGAACCTTCTGGTATTTTTTTGCACCCTTTGGACGGAGCCGGCATCTTCGGGTGGTACCACGGGACATCCATATGAATGATGAGCAGGGCACGCCCACCCAAACAAAAGCCCCTCGAACGAGCTTGCGGCAGGCTTGGAACGCCAGTAGGAAGCCGACTGCAGTCAATAGATTTTGATGGCGACTAAAGTGAACCTGAGATGGTAAAGACTCACAGGGAACACCTACCAGTATCTACCCTCGATGTTTGGATTGAACCCCCATAGCCGCTTAATT
Organism: Cladocopium goreaui; assembly: GCA_947184155.2. Taxonomy (NCBI): domain Eukaryota; class Dinophyceae; order Suessiales; family Symbiodiniaceae; genus Cladocopium; species Cladocopium goreaui. The sequence continues at coordinate 23,094 of CAMXCT020000956.1, forward strand.
CAACATGTCACCCAAAGACCAAGTGAAGTAGAAACCATGTTCAACTTAGTCACATCCATAGCCAAGGCATTGTACCCATATTCCAAAGCAGTGTCTGCCAAACGGTGGGATCCTGCTCAGAGCTCTAAGAAGTGCAGCTTCTCCTCTTCACTCGGTTGCCCAAAACCTCACATAAGCACCCCATGTGGGATCTAAGAATGCAGGTGCAAAATTACAATGCGTTATATTCACCCATGAAGCAGTATCTCAAGTGGTTTTTGTACGACTAGGAACTGTTGAGCAAGATGGTCAGCACAGCTGCAATGGCACTAAACTTCATGGCCCAAGGGATTCGTGGAAGAATAGTGCCCTCCCCCAAGCACTCTTGATCCAACTCAGGAATGGCACAGCATGGCATTGAATATATGTTGCCGGTCCACTTGAACCAGTTGTGGAGGACCCTGGGAACAGACAGGGGTATCGATGTTTGTTGTTTTTGTCTCTCCTTGTCATTCCGGCATCCCCATTTGGATCAATACGGAACCCCTACACCACTGACGACGGTTCTGCAAAGAAATATGTTGAGGTTTCTTTATTGTGGCACCTGAAGCCCAACAAGAATCAACACATACCATCACTAAAAAAACAATAACTTCTTTCAACTGTTGCTGGACTCAGCATATCGATTATTAAACATTGCAATGGTTTGCACAAGTGATTTTTCAAATGCTCTCAAAGGATCCCATCAATTTAACGGCCGTAGGCTTCATCATAGCCAGCCATTTCCAATTTGGAACAAGCAGACACGTGTGGAGATCACACGTGAAAAGACCTAAAGATTGCATCATCTGAGTCTGGCGAACCTAAGCCAAACAAAGGGCTACATACTTCAACTTTTTGTTGAAGTAAAAACCCCATCTCAAAAAAGGAAGCTCAAGTTTTTGGGAGCCCTTTGTATCACGTGTGGCTGCAAATGGGAAATCAGCAACCCTCATGCTTTGGTGAAGTCTTAGAAACATTTCTAAAATTTCTAAGATTCTTGAAGATTTACATTTGAAATTAAACCAGCGACCACAGGTGATCTCTACTTGTAACGCCGTCTCTTCATCTCCGCCTCGGACATTCCTGCCAAGATGGCAGCTCGCTAAGGACATTCTTTCCGCAGAGTCTCGATGGCTCGCATCTTGATCCCCGGTTCGATCTCTCTGCACCTTGGCTACAAATCGTTGGGCTGGTGGATGGATCGGAAAGCTACGACACCGGGATAGGTATGGTTACCCTTAGACATCAACAAAAAACGACAAGTGAAGTAAATAAGGCAGGTGCTCTGCTGCAAACTTCGTTTTGGCTTCCCCATAAGGAGTGGTGTTGGTGGATCCCGCAGACTTTTGCGGCTTTGATCCACCAGACCTGGACTTACCCTTAGGCTTCTTCGGCTCCTTCTTGGATTTGGATTTGTCCTTGGATTCCTTTGCCTTCTTCTTCTCACAGGGCTTAGACTTGGCGGGTGGTTTCTTCCCCTTCGAGGTAGGCTTCACAGTGTTGTCCTTGGCATCCGTTTTGTCCTAAGCTAAATCAGACATGTGAAAATGACTTGGAAAGAATCAAATAGACGTAGAGGGCTAAATTGACTTGAACAACAAAATCCTTTGTATTTGCAGTGGAAGTTAGTATGGTCAAGTTTCCTGTGCATGTTTGGCTTGGATTTCTGCACGCTTGGCTGCGGCTAGTTGGGTCTCCGCAAACGGTGTGACCACTTCATACTTAGACTCCCCATTCTTCGGCTCCGGTGTGACAAGAGGTGGCTCCTACAGTGGTATAGGCATGAATCCTCAAATATCAAAGGTATCAGTGTAAGAAAAATCGCTGGGAAGGTGTTGCATGCACATGAACCAACCCTTGATGACACAACACAGCGCCTCCACTGCAACAGTGGGAGGCCAAGGCATCTCTTCAGGGATAGGCTCATGATTGAGGGCCTTTTGCGCCTGGCAGTTCCCACACAAAATGTTCAAGGTCGTAATTCAAATCGAAATGAATCGTATGTATGAACCATCAATTATCATCAATTGGAATCAAGTCAATACTCGGCCTCCCAGAAATCAAGCGGCAACGTCGGAGCTTTCAAAAACACAGCCTCGTCTGCCTAGCCCAGTTGTGAAAGTTGAAACTCTACATGATCGAGTTTGAACCATGCCCTCTGATGCCCAGGTGGAAAGACTGGCCTTGTCGAGCTTGATATCAGTCTCAAATCCTGGAAATCCTGGTGCGTTGTGGCTGCATGGATGTATGCTCGACCCTTTGCTGCAGTTGATTGACTTAATTAGGGAAGACTACCAGCGATGATGTTGAATCCTGGCAGTCGCCTAATTGATGGAATGCTCTTGGATGTTTTTTTTACTGTTGTTTATGAATGTTATCTAGTTTCCCGGTTAACGCCACAACAATGCAACATCAAGTCAGTTATAAAACCTTCAGGAAAGTCCTTCACTGGCCATGAAGACATTCCACGCAAACTCCACTTGCTTTTGGGCTGACCCAACATTGTCGGTGTGATCCCATTCAGGCATGAGGGGCTTGAGCACATCCCCTTGGATCAAACAAAATGGACAGATACATTCACACGCGTTTTCACTGAAACATTTTTTTTGAAATCAGGAACATGTTCTTCTTGAGTTGGGGCACAATAGTGCAGACACCATTGGTCAAAGTAGGCCGACCCTGCTTCGAAATCCTCCTCTGTGGGTTCCGTGGCTGGCTTGTCACCAGCAGCTTCCCCTCAGATAACGCAGATAAGCAGCTGCAAGAATGCTGGAAAGAATGGATGGACATCAGACAAACCATTCTCAAAACAAACATGGTTTTCAGACAGCATCCCTGAAACACCGATAACAATCAGTTTTGCATCTGGAAAATTATGCTTTTGAATTTTGAATGCCAACATTTGTTGAAACAAAATAGACTAGGCGCAGGGTTCACCATCAAGTTCATATGAAGCGCACTTTGCGACATCAGCATCAGAAACCCGGCGCTTATCCCAGTCAAGATCGACTGACTCATCATCCCAACACCCTTCACCATCAGCCAAGGAAGAGCCATCATCAACGTGGCTGTCAATGGGAACGGCCCTTTCAAGCGATGCTCCTTGGTTGAGGGTGCCGGGCTGCAGTTCCAACCGCAACGGATGAAGTTCATAGTTTTCACACGTGCTACCTAACCACTGGAAATAACTCAATATATTTGCTAGCAAGGCTCCTGGAGCATTTGCAGAACTGGGGGCCCCATCAACGGCATCCGAAAACCATGCCCACCAATCTGAGCTGATCAAAAATCAGTTCTTGACTCGATAATCTTCGACAGCTGACATGAAATTGAATTCCAATTCAATGCCCACTTTGGGAACGAGGAACTTTCATCCCAAAAGTCATCTCCCAAGTCTGCCAGAGGATCCTCCGAAAACTCAGCGACCTTGGCTCTTGTTGTTTGCAGGCTATATCAGGGCATTGTTTATCTACCTACGTACCTACCTACCTACCTACATATACCTGACTGCCTGCCTGCCTACCTACCTTCCCCATGTATCCACATTGTCAGTACTCATCCATTCCGATTCCTTCACTCCCGTGATTCAAAGTCATTTTGTATATATATATATATATTTATTTTATTTACTTTTAGGTCGATATAAATACAAATCTAAAATGAATTATCGATATAAAGATCTTGATGGATCTCTTATCTCTTTATCTAATGTGATGTATATCTCATATATTCTCATAGGTATAGATTTGCATATATGCAAAAGGAAAGACTTATATAGCCAAAAAAAAAAAGGTGGTTTGGTTTCATGCACAGTGTGCAAGAGGGTCTTCCGCGTCAAAGTTCAACTGCTTGGGCACAGCCTCCTAGCATTGACCGGGTAATGAGTTTAAGTCCATCAAAACAAACAAAAAAGGTTCCAGTGTATACGCTGTTTTTCAGGCAACTCAAACTTTTAATTGTTTGAGAGAAGCCTCCTCAACATCTTCGTTTTCACGAGGCCGATAGGGTGTACTAAGCTTCCAATTGCGCTTCGTTTTCGGGTAGCACGGCGAAATTTCCTCAGAAGAATGACAAAAGAAACTGTCAAATACTGCCAGTAGAGATGGCATGAGATGGAACAAGTGGTGTTATAAGTTATTGCTTCACCCAAAAAAGTTGAGCTTAGTTTCAGGCAATGGAGACATTGGGGATAAAGCGCATGGAGGCAGCTTAATGGGTGATCCCATAGGCTTCACTGCAGCGGCCTCCCTCCCAGGATCCTGCACGGAAGTCTCAGCATTGACATCCTGCCGTTGGGCTGCACTCATGGGTCTGGAGGATGTAAGGATATAATGGATGGTTGTCAATGTTCCAAATGAAAAATATTTCCTAGCACTGGGAACATAAGTATCAAGTATGCTAAACATGTTTCACTGTCAAACATGGTTCTGCAAATCAACAACAGCTGCTCCTCCCAATGTTCGTCACCAAACATTGGGACTGTGTCCAAACAGTCCATCATAGACATGGCAGGGGCAACTTTGGCTATGGGCTTTCCAATTTCTGCGCTTACGGGCTGCCTTGAGAAGGTAATGCATCCGCTTCACCTCCTCTGTAACCCATTTTTAGCAAAGGGCATTTCAAACCTCTTGCGAACACGGCAGCAAACGTCTTTTGCCAGTTTGAAAGTGAGAATGCGGCCTTTACCAATGAACTGAAGCACCCACCCACTGAAAATGTGCTTAATAGATTATCTTCGTAGATCCCCTACTGGCAATATTCTGTTGGTGTTGTGCATTCGTTTTTGGTGGCTCTTGGAGTGGAGCTTTTTGCAAATCTGGTCCACTATGATCTTCACATGCCCTTTTCGGACAGATTTTTGATGGCGTTGTCGCGACTTCATTGCGTCACCACTATAGAAAATGATGCGTGTATATAAAGCATGTTCACCTTAAATCCACATATGCCTATTTAAATGGAATCAAAATTCTAGAAACCGCATCCCTGAAACGTATCCACGTGTAAACCGTTGCTACATATAATATACATATATAATCATATATATATATATATTTGGTTTCGATTTGTTTCATGGCTATATGAATTTGAGCTCCTAAAGACTGAGGAAGGGATGCGTAAATACATGTTCGCCCCAACAACAACTGAACCACGAGCAGCTGCACTAGCCACTTGCCTGGCCAAGGTAAAGGACTGGCACAGCAGAGGGCCCGTGCGCAAAATGCGCCATCGATCTGGAATTGGTGAAATGGTGTTTACTGGCAATTTATGTAAAGGCATTGTTTTCCCAATTTTAAGTCAGCATCAATCCAGAAATGTTTGGCAAAGCCAAGCTGTCAGATGTTTCGGTCACCCTTATCTCAAATGGCTGAAAACATCTGAAAACTTAAAAGCGAACATGTGTCAAATTGGGACGGTAGTGATTTTTCAAAAAAATCTAGTTCATGTTATCGAGCTGTAAGCACCCCTAATTTGGACAAGTATTTTGTTCTGTTTTTGAACCATCCAGCCAAGCGAGCCACGGGCGTTGTATCTTGGACCCTGCGCTGCATGAGGCAAAAAAAAGTGGATCAATGACCCGCCATTGAAAATAAGCATGCACCATTTTTTGGGGCGAATATATACCCCAAACACATGGACACAAAGTAGAATGCAGTTATCCCCAAACATGCTTCTTTCGGTTTTTGAGATTATATAGGTATGGTTTATCATTGTTTGGTGTTTATATTTGTTTATGTTGTTGTCAAGCAACGCTTTTCTAAAGCCAAGTTCATGACCAGCATATATGCAACTTAAGGTACCAAGTGGTCGAAATAGGTTTTGTTGACCAAGATGCTGCGCCTGCCACAAAAAGACAGCACAAATGGTCCACAAGCAACTTTTCATCATGCAAACTTGCATCCAGCCATGCCTGGATGTGGTCGTGACATGACATGTCTGTGCACAGACACAAGAGTGACAGGGTAAGGGGTCCTATGTGGCCATTTGAGTGGCTGCCCGGGTCCTAAGCGACACTTTGGGTTTAGGGTCCTATAAGGCCTCTCAACCTAAGCTGGTAATCACCCGCGATGAAACAAATGTTGTAGGTCATGGCTCACTGCAGGATAAGAACTAACACAAGTAGCAGTGACGGATACCAGTCATACAGCTGTACAAAGAATTGAATCATGAAACCGGTAAAATGGCAAAAAACGATGAAAACGATGAAACCGATGAAACCAGCAGTCATCAACTTGACTGTGAAAACGGTTGAACCGGTTGAGCCGAACTGACTACGACATTGAACTTTACACAGTATGATCGAGGCTGTCTAATGACCATGGTCGAATATCCTAAGAAACAAATGAGACATCAGCATGAGTCAGTATTGTTCTTCGTCGGATCGTCATTTTTTCTTTTTCCGCCTTTTACTTGGACCATCATTTTGACTCCCATTCTGCTAGTAATCATGGAGCAAGCTCCGAAGTTGTTACATTAGAAGCAATCATGGGATCGAAATCCCCAATCAGAGGCCATTTAACTTGAGGCAATCATGGGACCGAAATCCCAAATCAGAGGCAATCAAGTAAAGATCAGAGTCAAATCGCTGAAATCAGAGGAAATTATCATAAAAATCCGTTGGGGAGTCATTATCGACTCAATCAGAAAAGACATCACCGTAGTGTTGATAAGGCCTTGTTAGAGCTGAACAAGGACAGATAAATCAAAAGGAATTTCATGATGGGAAAACCCATCAAATCAGAGGAAGGAATCCGAGGCCGGCAAATCACCGGATCACGACCGGACCATGACGGAATCGCGGCCGAATACACACAGACGCTTTTACACACACACACACTTGAAAGACCGTATGTCGTATGGAGTCCTGATTGGTCCATCGAACCTGTCTGTCTTTCTTGTCAATTCTATGACATCTGGGAATGAAATTCCAGAAAGGCCTTGCGCCGCGTGACTGAGTCACTGATCCAACAATTGTTTTGTAAAATGACATGAAAAATTCGTGTTTTGGGGTTCTCGGCTTAGCCCCTTGCCATATCGACAAATTAAATCAGAAATGAATGGCAGGTACGTCACTGGACGTCTCCAGTGATATCAGTGTCTCATGCAAGCCTCTTCGTTGGGCTGGTACTTGCATGGACAACCAGCCCCCCTGCTACAATGAAACATGTTCAGAAAGGATCAACAGCATCGACTAGCCCTTAGAAACAGGGTGTGACCCCACACACACACACACACACACACACAAACACACACACACCCACCCACACACACACACACACACTAGACAAAATTGGATCTTTGAAGAGATCCATCAGGAACTGAGTCCTGTAAACGTGCAAATAAAATGAGAAACAAATTAACCTACGTAGTACCCATCGAATAATGGAAGTTCTTCCGAATGACCATCGAGACCAGAGTTGGCATCAAATAAAGTCGACAATAATGAAACGTTCGAAAACCATGAATCAATAAAAATATGTTGGGTGAGGTCTTTGGCTTAGCCTCTTGCCACAAACGCGAAAATTGATGCAGGTACAAGTGGTTGATCAGACCACTCATCCACCGAAATGTCATAGCTTCGTTGGACTGGATAGGCAAATCGGCTCCAGTCCCCCTGCAACAAACATTAGAACCCTGAAGTTTTACATCTGTACAGATGTGTCACACACACACCCTGCCGTAGCAGGGTTTATTTTCCGGAAGAGGCGAAAGCTGCGAGCTATGGTACAACAGCGATCCTAGCCAGGGGGAAATACTGATCAATCGATATCCGCGAGTGACGTACTTTGTGACGTCGACAGGATCTGGAGAACTTCAGTCAAAGTTGTTCGTTGCTCAACGGTCAAGTGGTCCAGTAGTTCCCCAGATGCCGAAGGTGAGGACAATAGGCCCTGTAGCTCTGTCGCGAGAACAGCAATGGTCGGCTGCGGTGTTTGAGTAATTGCTGGTTCCATGTCGCATAGGTACACCAAAGAAGTGGCGCCAGTAATCCGCCGTACGCTGGGACCACTCCCAGTCTCCGGTCATTGTGAAGAAAAATTGTTCGGGGTCTCTGTTCAGCCCGTCGACGGTATCTCCATGATCGAGAGTTCTTGAGTGTTGTTGGAATAGGTAAAAATCTTGAAGTAGATCTGATGTACTAGTCGTTCATTTAAGTGACCACGGTGAGGAGGGGTGATGTGATGATGTCCCGAGGTTGGAAATGGAGTCGGAGGCTGAGTTCCGTTGTCGCTGAATACATCCCCAAATCGAGGGATTGTCCGGTGCCGGAGATGAAGAGGACCAGGTGGTAGTAGCCGGAGTAGCTGCCGACGATGAATGCAAAGGTGCTGCAAGATGACGATGCGTCTGGTGATCGAGCAGTACTATGTGAGGATCGAGCCGTAGTTCGAGGCCAAAACAAGCCAGCTGCATCTACGTCACGTTTGTGCTCCATCGGTGAAGAGATCGAGAACCGGGGAGAACCGTCACAGCTGATAAATCTGGATGAACGGTCGTAGTAAAATAAGCCGAAAAGTAGGATGGTAATGTAATATGGCCAAAGGGAAGTGCAAGTCCAGAATGGTAGTTAAAAAAGTCAAAAAGTGGAAACCGCAAAGAAAGGAACAGATAGTAATTCGACATCACCAACGTAGAAATAGATAATGCCAGAGAAATACAGTAGAAGCTTTTCCGTATTCCGGGTAAAGATGGAAGAAATTGTGGTGAGACAAATCACGGAAGGATGACGCCTTGTCGAGCTTTGTGACAAGTCAGTCTCAAAATGAAGGGTTGCTCGGTACCCGGGACAAGTGGGGATGATTGTCTACAACTATATTGTCGAAGACGCCACTCAGGTCGGTACTCGTTCAAAAGCTGCATGATCGTCCAGTCGTTGCGAACTTGAAAAACATCACCGGTGAGGTCAGCGTAGCGGAACTCTAGATCTGAAGGGACCATCCGAATGTTCCATTGAGTACGAAGACGAAGAATGATCTGTGGCCTCAAATGTGTGAATTGGATTGCATCCGCTTCGTCAGGAGGGAACAGTTGTGCCCAAGTGAAAAGAGCTTCCAGTTCTCCAGCTGATGTGTAACGAAAGTTGTGCCCCCGGAAAGCCGAGAAAGAGGCGTGATCAAGTTCACTGGGATGAGCCAGGGATTGTAGCGGTGAATAATCCACAATGATCAAAATGGGTCTGTCCGGAGGTGGGCCAGTACCAGCAGGTTGTTGCCCAGGTCCAGCATACCAAGAACATGTTTGAGTGCCCACAGGAGTCTCGACATTGGAGACGGCTCGATAGGGGTGATGCCGAAGTTCTTTTGGAGCCATCGCGCAACACAGAGAGCGGAGTAAATGAAATGAGCTGCGGAATAAAATGAAAGCAATAACCACAGTTGGGACGCAAATAGAAATCAGGTCCAGCAACTTGTTGAGTGAGACGGTGCATCAATAAATCGTAGCTGTCTCCTTTTTTCCTTCTGTTTTTTTATCAACAGAGACAAGTTAGTTGGCTAGACGCTCGAATCGGACATATCTGCGCGGCTACTCAGGCCAGATCGGGGAGGTTCAGGATGATGGAGCGAAGATGTCGGTCCAGCTGGTGTAGGGGTACTCTGTCGCAAAAGCAGTCTGGATGGTGATGTTGGAGGGGTAGTACGGGAAGGAGGCCAATATAACGATGTAGGAGCGCCTTGGGAATGATGGTGCGCAGAACGTCCACAACATGCTTCAGAAGGAAGCCTTTTTTGTCCAGAAGGTTGGCCCCAAAGGTACGGGGACCTGTGGGGCAGGTCTCATGGGCCAAAAACAATGGTGTAAAGTCTGCCTGGTCGATTGCAAAAGAGCGATCTGGCCTGTCCTTTCCCTAGGGTTCCTGAGACCTGAGCTGGGATCAATTTTTGCATTTTTTCTATGTTGGGTTCAACTGGATCACGCTGTTTAGAGTCTTGTTCACTTCATGCGCTTCACTATTATCGATGTGGCGGAGTGGGTCCAGGATCCTAGCTGTTGCTGGGGTTTTTGCTTATCTCATTCTTGAAAACGTCTTGAATGAGACGCTCAGAGCGCGGTGTGTCTGCAATGGGGTTCTGACGAAACTAGTGTCAAATGTTCAATCAAATTTGCTGCTTTTTGCTTTCTTAGCTGGAACAAACAAGTCGTTGCTGGGAAGGTCAGAACATACAAACACAAATTCGACCGTTCAATGGACACACGAACCATCTCCAACGCTTGGACTTGCCAAAGCATTTGGCTCAAATGGTTGTTAAGATATCTCTTCATTGTGCGCTAATATCTTGCCCCATCTGTATGGGTAAGCCACTCTGACATTGATACCCCACAACTTGATTTACAAATCTTTCATCCTCGCGCCCAGATTGGATCTTAGAAACTGGATCTTAGAACCAGCTGGGGATTGCCCATTTCAAAATTTCAGAAAACGTTTAAACTAACCATAACTTTAAAAATGAGATCCTATATATGGCAACACTTTCCAACAATATCCGAAAACAAAACTTTGGGAAGACCGCGCTGCCGGGGTTCAACGAGCGTGGCAACACATGGAAGAGGCACGCCCTGGCCCGGGGTGGTCCTCGTCATTTCGCCAGGTGTGATGTCGTTGATTTGCATGATGTCCAACTAGGCGCGCCATGCCAGAGCGCACGGGTCAAAAAAATGCTTATGGATTGTCAAGACCACATAAGTTTTGTGGTTACATATACATATACATATACATATGTATATATATATATATAGAGCATCTGTCAAACATGCCGTTTTGCACGGAAGAAATCCCCACACTGTTTTCGTGAGAATCCAACCAATCTTTGTTTCACCAAAATTTCCAAGGTGAATGGCAAAGGCTATCATCAGAAAGCTTACTTATCACATATCCAAAGACCGAGGTGGTGGCTCGAAATCCAAAGGTCTGACTAGCTCCCTGGCGTTAGCATGGGGAAGCCAAGTGCCGTGCGGGCTTGTGTCGCAAGCGCAGCAATGTTTGAAGATGGCGTGACCTCACGCGGCAGCGTAGTCTGGAAGCACCGGAAGCAGACCATGATGGGATTGAAACTACTTGGTGCCCCCAAGGCTTCTATCTATCGTTTTAGGGACATGGCTCAGCCCAAGTGATTTGGGATGGTGTACTGAATCAACACCAACCAGTTAGAAAAATATCATATGCGGAAGTGGCTCAACCCAAAATGATTTGAGATGGGGTATTGAATCGGTGTGCCCCAGGTAAGAATTTTATAATGGGGAAATGGCTTAACCCAAAATGATTTGGGTGCCCCCACCCCTATTCTGGCAAAAAAAGAATTATGGGGAAGTGGTTGAACCCACATGAGTTCGGTTTTATGCGGTTTGGAGTCAATGCCCCCAAGGTAGAAAATGTTTGTGGGGCACGGTTTAACCCAAACTATTTTGAATATCACAGGGATTTGTTTCTCTACAAGTTACTAAGTGCATATTACATTTACATGGGACTACCAATGTAAGTATATGTAAGTGTATGTAAGTGTATGTAAGTGTATGTAAGTGTATGTAAGTGTATGTAAATGTATGTAAGTGTATGTATGTAGGTAGGTAGGTAGGTAGGTATGTAAGGGTTCAACCGTTGTAAATACTCAAATGGGATGACCCCATAAAACAGGCCACCAAAAAACAATGTTTACTTCGTTCGTTTTACATGAGCACCCCTGAAGATTATGGCCATCCTGGCCGGCTTGATGTTCAGTGTGCCAGCATTACCGTGGACTCCAATTGACCATGTCGAGCTTTTTGCTGGCTGCTGTTCAGTGACGCTTGGAGAACAACAGGACCTTCAAAGGGAGTTGGGATATATAAAGCACTGTACACTACGCAGATACTTAGATATATGCATAAATCAGTGCATAGATGTGTGCACGTGTGTACATACATACCTACATGCCTACATACCTGCGTACCTACGCACCTACACACCTACAATTCTACACTCGTACATTCCTACATCCCCACATACCTTCGTAATTGACATAGATGCATACATAGTTGCATGCAAACATGCATACGTGCATATATACATAGATACGCAGGAACATGGATAACAAAGATAGATACAACTAGGAAGAAAGAAAGAAAGAAGGAAAGGAAAGGAAAGGAACGGAAAGGAAAGGAAAGGAAGATAGATAATTACTTTCCTGCATACATACATGCATTCATACATTCATAAATTCATACATACACATACATACACATACATACACATACTTAGACATACATACACACACATACACATACATACACTTACATACACTTACATACACAGATTGTTTCACAATCCCTTCACCCGATTTCATTCCATTGCATTCCATTTCATTTCATTCCATTCCCTTTCCAAAGATATGCAAGGCAATGCACAGAGAATTGCATACATGCAAACATGCATACATACATACATATGTGCATGCTTCCATGCGCGCAAACATACTAATTACATCCATAGCCAAAGACTCTCTGCGTTGATGAAGCTTTGCATGTATGGCCGTATAGATGTTGTATCTGTGGTTGCTTTAATCCATAACTCTATTCAAACAATGATATCGTTTCTGTCCAATCTTTGGATGTAATGTAGATACAGCCTGCATACATTTGCTAACTTTACAGGAGGGCCGCAAATGTGCAGCTCTGGACATTGAATTTGGTGGCACAGCTATGGACATCATGACACCCCAAGGCTTTGCACATGCACTTTACCAAGTGTTGTCCTTGAAGCCAGGTAGCAGCTTATTCCTAGCACCTGTGTGTTCGACATGGGTGTGGGTGTTTCTTGGAACCATACACAGTGCTATTCCCCAAAAAAGATAGGTTATTGTGCCCTGGCTTATTACCACCTAAACAGGCACCAAAATATGGTAGCATTGGGGTCTATCCTGTCTAAGGGCGCGTGGATCTACGCTGAGAAGTGAAGCCATGCCGCTGGGGTGGGAGAGATACAGCAGCGTTCTTACTGCAAACCAAATGGTGGCTCGTTGCTGTATCCTCATGATATTAGCGGCAGCAAGAGGGATTTGGGTAGTATGTGAGCAGCCAAAGGGTAGCTTGATGCAATTTCACCCTTGCTTTGAAGCCGTGATGGACCTGGTTCCCTTGTGGAGAAAATTTATCCGCATGGGTGACTTTGGCGCTTCCTCTGGGAAGGGTACATGGCTGTACTCGAGTAGGGACGCCCAGGTCTGTTTCATGCAAGTACAAACATATATCACAGGCTGTGAGTTTACAAACGCATATATCAATGAAATCGCTATTGTGAAGGTATCTACCAGCTTCATACACATCCAAATATGACCATAGAGATGACATTTGAGCAGCGTCGAAAACTTGCTTTGTCAATAGCCATCCAAATTGTGCATTGTATAAAATGATCCCTTTTCATAGGTTCGAAGGGCCCCAGTATTAACGATAAACCGAATGCTTTCGACGCTGCTCAATTGAACTATCAACCCCCAAACATCTTCCTAGGCCGACAAGAGATTGAGCAGCTCATGGAGTTCCAGCCCCAAGGTATCCCACAACATGAGCGAAAGAGCCTTGTTGATTTCTATGTAGACAGCAAGGGGAAGCAGCGGGTTAAAGGCAATGCCCAGCTAAAGCTTTCGCAAGCTTACGCGCGTGCGTTTCATGGCTAGAAACTTATCTATTGTTTTGGTTATCTCAACTTTGTTGCAAATAAGCATGATAGTCTGGATCCCAGTTCGTTGAGGACATAAAGATATGAACATCCCTGATTATTTCAAGTGGGTCCTTACCCCCTGTTATCGGCCAGCCCAGGTTTGGCAAAGCCCTGGCAAAGCTGCGGACCAAGCACTTGCAGCGCAGCAAGCGGATGGCTCGGGCTCTCCTGAAACGAGCAGCCGGAAGTGTTCGCAAGGGAGCCTTTAAAAATACCTCCCACCAGATGTCTTTTTGGGTGAAGCATGCCAACCTGGAAACAGTGTTGGAATATCTCACCTCATAAAGGTATTTCACCTTTCTTTTGGCAATTAGATGCCTTTCCGAGCCATAATTCATGGCCAATTGCTTTCCACAGGCGAGGCTAGCGGTCAGCAATGGTTGCAATGAATGTCCCATGATATTGTTTGCCACTATGGATTCAAACCGGCAACCCCTGTGGGTAGATGCCATGTAAATTCCCCATGCTTTAGAGGGGGTTCAATCATCGCAAGGGGAAGCAAGTGAAAAGGGAGCGAAGGACAGGATGTCCCAATGCCAATCTATAAACTTAGAAATAGAAAGAATTCAAATTCTGGAATATGTTCGGATGTATGTTAGGTGCTTTTGTGGAAACCGCTGTTGATTATGTCCTCACACCAGCGACCCCAATACCAATCCAACCCACTGTCTCCTTGGTGCTACTTGGTGTCGCTTGGAGGTGGCCATATGCCAAGACTCGTCCTCAAGAATGTGACAAAGAGTGGTGCGCCCACCCATGCCAAGCTTGGGAAAAGTGCCGGTGTGGTTTCCAGAAGTATAAGTGAACATCTTGACGACATCTTATTTTTTTTAACCAACCATACCACAATATAGCCGCGAATTGTCGAGAAATAGCCGCGATTTGGCGAGAAAAGTGCTGAAATGTATCTAAGGGTTTTACATCACGTTTTTTGATGATATGTTGGTTGTCTCTTGGGATGTGCAATCGAAACCCATCTGATGTAATTACGTAGTCATTTTGGATCCAGGGGCTACCTAGGTCAGAGACATAGACACCCTGTGTAGGTCGATGGCCAAGGTTAAGGCACATGTCAAAAAGAAGGCAAAATCTGATGATCCACCCGCTACCAGGATCACTGGGAAGACCAAACCCAAGGCTGAAGGATGTAGTCCAGCATCGTCAACCACTGCCTTCAGCAAGGACCAGCCCTTTGTTTACAAGACCCCATCCAACCGTGGAACCAATTCTATCAAATCACCTTCTGAAGTTCCGAGTGCTGCGGGTGATTCCCAAGATGTTTCTAGTCAACCTCTTCGGGACCTGGCGGCATTGAATGCAAAAAATGATCTCCAGGTTGCCAAGACCTCCAAGAACCCGAGCAAGAACGATGAGAAGGAGAGAGGTAAGAAGGAGAAAAGTAAGAAGGAGAAAAGTAAGAAGGAGAAGGTAGAGAAGGAGAAGGCAGAGGAGAAGGCAGGGCCAAGGGCTGTGAAAGAAAGCAAGGCAGCAGATGACAAGAAGGCAACAATGAAGAAGCCTGGAACCGAAGAGATGCAGGCTGTCAAGGAGAGGAGCAAAGCAGGAGAGAAGAGTGTGAAGGGCAAGGCTAGCAACACAGGTGGCCAGACAGCAGCTTTGAAGAAGGAGAAGGCGGATGAGAGAGACAGGCAGGAGAAAGACAAGAAAGTTCGAAAGAAGAAGAAAGAGCGAAAGGAGAAGGCAGAGCGAAAGGAGAAGGCAGAGGAGAAGGAAGCTCGAAAGGAGAAGAAAGATAGAAAGGAGAAGAAAGATGGAAAGGAGGAGAAAGACAAGAAAGACAAGAAGCAGAAGGAAGAGAAGAAAAAGGTGAAAAATGATAGCCAAGAGAAGCCAGTGATGGGTGACAAGGCAACCAGCCCGGCACAGGAAGTGCTGCAGAGCTCCAAGGAGAAGCGGCTTCAGAAAGAAGCACAGGAAGCAATGAAAAGAAAAGCACAGGAGAAACTTGTGGCCAAACATGTCAAGAAGGCCAAGGTGGCCGACAAAGATTCAGACCTTTTCTCTTCTGATGACAGTGATCTTGATGGCATGATCGCAGAGTTGGAACAGGAGCTGGATGAGGAGGACAAGAAATTGGAAGACGACAGAGGAAAGCCAAAGAACGACAAAGAAGAGTCAAAGGAGAACACCGACAAGCCAGATGAACGACGGGCAGAAGCAAAGAAGGCAAAGGTGTGTGACAAAGGAGAGGCGAAGCAGGGCACCAAGAAAAACGAAAAGGAAGAAGACAGCGATGGTGACCTAAAGATGGAGGAGTTTGTTGAAGATTCAGAAGACCCGGAGGAGGAAGAGAGAGAGGAGGATGAAGAAGTTGAAGTTGATGAAGAAGTTGATGATGAAGAAGAGAAAGACGGTCTTGGCAACACTGCTCATCAGTCTGAGCCTGCTTCCAACCATGAGAGCCAAGGGGGTGATTCCAATGAATTGCAAACCAGCGGTGCCCACTGAGCTGGGAAGGTCCCAGGTTGAGGTCCAGCGGTGCCCACTGAGCTGGGAAGGTCCCAGGTTGAGGTCCAGCGGTGCACACTGAGCTCGGACGTTGGCAAAGAGCTTGGCGAAGAGTTGGCAAGGCAACAGTGGACGTTGAAGTGGAGGCAGAGGTGGTGGAGGAGATGCTGGCGGAGGAGGAGCAGGAGGAGCAGGAGGAGCAGGAGGAGCAGGAGGAGCAGGAGGAGGATAGCTAGCCGAGGAGGAGGAGAACAACTGTGATAAAATCTAACAACCCTCACCTGGCAGGTGGGGAAAAACCTTCTCCACCTTTCTTTGAGTAAAGCTGGTCCATTTACTTTAGAAAGCCATATTTGTGTTAAAGCTTGAAAATGCAGGGTTTTCCAAATAATTAGATGCCTTATCAAGCCCTTATTAAAAAACAGCATCCAGACAATTTTTCTCATGAGTGGCCCAGTTACTCAATAATATGAATGTATTGGATGGTACTCTATTGTGCCCAACAACTTTTGGGGTTGAAAAGAATCAAGAACTTTTTCTCCACCATTCTTTGAGTAAAGCTGGTCCATTTACTTTAGAAAGCCATATTTGCATTAAAGCTTTAAAATGCAAGGCTTTCCAAATAATTAGATGCCTTATAAAAAAAAACAGCATCCAGACAATTTTTCAGGGGGTACCTCATGAGTGGCTCAGTTACTCAATAATATGAATGTTTGGATGGTACTCTTTTGTGCCCAAGAACTTTTTGGGTTGAAAAAAATCAAAAACCCTTTCTCCACCTTTTTTTTGAGTAACGCTGGTCCATTTACTTTAGAAAGCCATATTTGTGATAAAGCTTGAAAATGCAGGGTTCTCAAAATAATTAGATGCCTTAAAAAACCTTTATTAAACAACAGCATCCAGACAATTTTTCAGGGGGGGTACCTCATGAGTGGCTCAGTTACTCAATAATATGAATGTTTGGATGGTACTCTATTGCGCCCAACAATTTTTTTGGGGTTGAAAAAATCAAAAGCCTTCTCCACCTTTCTTTGAGTAAAGCTGGTCCATTTACTTTAGAAAGCCATATTTGTATTAAAGCTTTAAAACGCAAGGTTTTCCAAATAATTAGATGCCTTATAAAAAAAAACAGCATCCAGACAATTTTTCAGGGGGTACCTCATGAGTGGCTCAGTTACTCAATAATATGAATGTTTGGATGGTACTCTTTTGTGCCCAACAACTTTTGGGGTTGAAAAAAATCAAAAACCCTTTCTCCACCTTTCTTTGAGTAAAGCTGGTCCATTTACTTTAGAAAGCCATATTTGTGATAAAGCTTGAAAATGCAGGGTTTTAACCTTTATTTAAAAACAGCATCCAGACAATTTTTCAGGGGGGTACCTCATGAGTGGCTCAGTTACTCAATAATATGAATGTTTGGATGGTACTCTATTGCGCCCAACAGTTTTTTGGGGGTTGAAAAAATCAAAAACCTTCTCCACCTTTCTTTGAGTAAAGCTGGTCCATTTACTTTAGAAAGCCATATTTGTATTAAAGCTTTAAAATGCACATTTCTCCAAATAATTAGATGCCTTTAAAAACCCTTCTTTCAAAAACAACATCCAGACAATTTTTCAAGGGGGCACCTCATGAGTGGCTCAGTTACTCAATAATATGAACGTTTGGATGGTACTCTATTGTGCCCAACACCTTTTGGGGTTGAAAAAACAAAACTCTTGAAAGTAAATTGAAAGTAAATTGAAATCAATTGAAAATCAATCGAAACTAAATTGAAATTAGTTAAAAGTAAATTGAAATCAATTCGAAGTAAATTGAAATCAATTAAAAGTAAAATGAAAACAATTAAAAGTAAATTGAAATCAATTGAAAATCAATTGAAAGTAAACTGAAATCAATTAAAAGTAAATTGAAATCAATTGAAAATCAATTAAAAGTAAATTGAAATCAATTGAAAATCAATTGAAAGTAAATTGAAATCAATTAAAAGTAAATTGAAATCAATTGAAAATCAATTGAAAGTAAATTGATTTCAATTGAAAGTAAATTGAAATCATTTAAAAGTGTATTGAAATCAATTGAAAATCAATTGGAAACCACTTGAAAGTAATTGATTTCAATTGAAATCCTTACTTGAAACTTTCGGTAACGAGAGTGCTCACGACAAAGAACAAACGAAGACGTAGAACCCAAATAAAACTTTGGTTGAAAATTAGCAATATGAGAGAAGCTGACATACACAGCGTTCAACTGTTTGAAACAGCTGAGGGACGACACAAGGTCCTCCCACGAGGTGCAGTAAAATACTCGCCGAAAAGGGGTGCCATTGAGCATAGCTTGCAACTTCGAATTACTTTTCGAGTGCCGTAGAACATACTGACCCATCAACACCGTTTGGATCATACGAAAGGAATAAAAGACTTCAACAGAAGGAGACAAAGTGAACGGCGTAAGTAAAGCCAGTGACAAAATGCATGCATGAGCAACGGTGAGGTCTTCCATGATGCGGACTGCTTTTGAGTCCCGGGAAACCAAGTGGCTGCCTAGTCAGGAGTTCATCAGCATCGCAACCGTCATGACCTTGAGTACGATCTCATCCGTGGAGGAGCTTTTGAGCTTACAAGCATCAATGCCCATCGCTACACTGGCTCTCTGGATCGTTTTTGCCGATTCATCCGGTTGGCTGTTCCACCAGGTGGTAACCTTCTTCAACTGTTTCTCCAGCGTAGTCATCTTGTGGGAAGGAAGCTTCAAATCCTTCAAACATTTCTTGTACTGCGTGTCGGTCAGCGAAGTCGGTTGGTTTTCAACCAGCCAGGGATCAACAGAGCCAGGAGAAACAAGCAGGCAGGATGGGTCAAACGTTGTAGAGGCTGCTTGTTGTCCTTGAAGAGCGCGTCCAATCGGAGTCGACGAAGTGCCTGGTGTCTCCGCCGTTGTAGCAAGAACTGGGGTGGTCGAGGATTTCATTTTCGCCAGCTCCGCTTCAAGCTCCAGGATGCGTTGTTGACTGGCAGTGTCGGCGACTGGTTGAGTCGGTAGCCATCAGCTGGGCGACCTCCTTTGCCATGAACTGTGTAGCTTCCTTTTGGGTGACGTGGTGGCCCGAAGATCTCGACTTGTATGCCGCCAGCTTGTCCAAGTCAATGTTTCTTGCGCGGAGTTGGCTCACCAATTCAGCAATGAAGACTGTGGTGCTGATGTTGTCAAATGGGAGTACGAAAGTTTCCCTCCCATAGGCAATCCGACGAAGCCAAGTGTTTTGAAGACCTTGATAGAGAAATTTCCATAGAGGCACTTGCAATGGATCCATGCCTTCAATATCCTTGAAACTTGCAAACTTGCTTTGCCGGATTCTGGCAGGGAAGTCCAAACCATTCACCTTGTTGGAGTCATGATAGTCTACGTCTGGTTTCCAAGCATCCACGGGTGGAATTTCACAAGGTCGGCAGGTATAACCTTGGCGACTTGGAGATATGCCTGTCGAAGGTGTAGTTGACGGTGGTGATTTCGGTGTGGTGGTACAGCAGCGTTGTGGGGTAAAAGGATTGTGTTCATGTGGTCCATGAGGAAGAATAGGTGGTGTCGGTGGAAAAGAAGACATCGGAGGTGGAGGGACCCACGATGCACGCGACGGTGAAGAGAAGGTCGTCTGGTGGAGTGGCGGTGGGTGTAGGCCTGGAGGGTGCCACATCGGTCTCGAAGCTGTCTTTGCGTAGTGCATAGGTCCACGAAACGTAGGAGCCGTTTGTTGCCAATCTTGGTGTGGGCGTCGAGGAGTGCGGGATCGATCTGGTTGCGATGCAGGGATCATTTGCGATGCCGGAGTAAACTGAGAGATCTGGTCTTGGGACGCCATGGTGAAGATGACCACGATAGTCACTGGAGATGCAACGGGGCGTAGAGAGCCAGCTGGGTGAATAAATGAAAGATTCATAGTGCTCCAATAATGCAACGATCGCAGATGGGGTACTAGGCTTAGCCCCAGCCATTTCAGTAACATGTGATGAAAATTGCAACGTCAAGTCATAAACAGAATATAAATGTTTAGATTGCGGGTTTTGATTTGGCTTAGCCCCAGCCATTCCGTCACAACCTTGAAGCGTTGTAGTTCAATTTTACCGGAAGAGGTGAAGCTCGACAGCAGTGCCTGGCGGGAGAATCATTGTTGCTCCAAAAAAGGCAATACGGTGTGATCCTGGCTCCGAAGTGCAAGTTCTCGGAGTTTCTGTCACCACAGTATGACCGGTTGGAATCTCGGTTCGAGGAGTAGTAGCCAGAAGAGCCTTCACGGTGATGATCTCGGGGATGTCCTTCACGGTGGGAAGACGATTGGGCCCGTCGGCGTTCATGTGAATCAATAATTCCAAGCAGAGTATAAGATTCCCGATGATGCTCTCGGCGATGGTGGTCCCTTAATGTGCCGGTGTGGGACGTCCAGTCATCACGTCCGTCGGAGCGATGATGAGCTGCTGTAGCAGGTTCAGGATGAGGATCAGTAGGGGTAGCCGCAGTAGGTGGAGGGGCAATTGTATTGGAAGTCGAGGGTGGTTCGGGGAGATCGCCTGCCACTGAGGGGGTGGAGCCCCGATCTGGAATGGGCAACTTGGTGATCAAAGTCTGAAAGACGGATTGGGTTGATGCCACATAAGAGACTGAAGCGCACTTCGAGTTCATCGTCGTTGCACCATCTTTTCCTCGAGCAATTCCTTGAAGGGCACAGTTGGAGTTGGTCGTTCCCGCCCGATTGGACGCGGATCAGTTTTGGGGTTTTGCACGTGGCAATAATCCCCGAAGGGTTCTGGCCCTTGCCAATCTTATAGAGGTTGGAAGTGCAAATCTTGATGGGCCAAAGCTCCAAGTCGTCCGGGTCAGTGATCTCGCAAGAGTACCCAAAGAACCCGCAACACGGGTATTGCGTCGGTATGCCCACCTCGTTTTGGTCCAGCTTGCTGGGCGAATGCAGTTTTCCGCCAATATTTTGGCAACTGATTCCCAGCTTGTTTTATGATAGCTGGCAAAGGTCCCGGCGAATTCCCCTTTGAAGGTTGCTTTGGGTGGTAAGCCCGTGGGAACCGTAATGGTCAACAAGTTTTCCGGTTCGATGAAGTAGCCCCGAGTCCTTCGAGCCAGGCTGAGGTCCAGCAGGTTCGCCTGAGCAAAACAACGTGCGATGTTCGTGACGGTGGCACGGTTCGCCCGGATGTAGATCGTCTCATTAGATTCCGTGACGTAGGGCTTTGCCAATTGGGTGAACATCTCATCAATGAAGTCGTTGTACAATCGGCGGGTGGAAGCGTCAAGAGTTTCCCGGAGCTGAACCACATGGGTTGGACTTAACTCCGCGACACATGGGACCCTGTTGGGGTCAGCTGCCGCTGCTTTCAGTTCTTCCACACCATTTGCGCCAGGTTCGTAGGCGCCAATGGAAAACTTGTCATCGTGGTCGGAGTTGTCAGAGTCCCCGTCAGCAATCCTGTAGGAGACTGATCCCATCGGTGCTGTAGATGCCGCGGTTGGTGGAGGCCAGGTGGGGAGCGCGGTCGGCGAGCTGAAGGTTGCCTGTCGTTCCAAGTGCCCCACAGGTGTCGTCGGCGTCGGGAGTAGTGACGAAAGTAGGATCATACCCCCTGGGTGCGGGAGTCAGCACAATAGCATTGCGAGAAGGTGTCCGGCTACGACGCGGAGGATCCGGGGTTCGATGTCGTGGCCGAGGAGCTGGACGGCGTGCTGGAGATCGGCGACGATGTGGTGTGAATAGCATCAGTCATCCGAAAGGTATATTCTTCGTCAAAGCTAATCCTCTGCCTTGTGCATGACGCTTGTCACAAACGCACTGGAATTTTGACAATGCTTTTCCGATACCAGGATGGTTAGTAGCCACGGTCCAAGGTTTCTTCAAGGGGTCACCAAGTTGATCTTTCATACCAAGTGCACAACCATCGAAGTGATATGCAATCATTTCACATTGAATCAACAACTTTGCTACTTTGGTCAACTTCCAATACCGACACTTTCTTGGCCATTCCAGTGCGATGCGTACGTCACAGTTCAACATTCGGAGAATAGACTTCAAGGAAATCCAAAGGCTTCAACACCTTCTCACGCGCACTGGGAATTTTCATGTTAATGTATGTCCATGGTGTACCCCCCGCGCACGGAAGGCTGATCCAAATCAATGGCTTAACATCGCCTTTGAAAGAGTTGACATGATTTGCAATCCTCAATTGTTTGCCCATCTCATTCAGATCAAATACTTTTGTGAACTGTAACACTTCGCAACCGTCTGACCACTTCCGGTTCGTTTGACTCAACTTTGATTCACGATGACAGCACACTTCGACGATCAATCTCTTGGCATCAGACTTGACAGCGGGCCCCCCCGGTGCTTGGCATAGGAGGTGGTAAGGCCTCCGTTGCGTTTGCCACAGCTTTCTGTGGGGATACTTTCTTGGTCGGGGTAATTGCGCGTAGGTTGACAGCTAGTTTCCACTTCTCTGCACTTACAAAAGGCTTTGTGAAAATGTCGGCAGCCTGTAGCATGCTTGGACCATAAACTAGCTTATACCATCTCCTTTTGAACTGTTCCTCCAACCAAGATAGATTGACTCGCTGGGTTTTGTCTGTATGACAAAAGGTTGGTGATTTTCCATTCTCCAGGATTCTAATGGTAGCCTGATTGTCCTCAACAAACACACCTTTAATAGACCGTGGGGAAAACATGGAAATCATGCACTCACCCTCCTTCTCACGTCCTACAAACTCGTAGTCGGTGAGGGCTTCACGGATTTCGGTGGATTCGATGTTGTAGTCGGACTCGTACGGCCCATAGACTCTGAAGAAGGTCTTGCCTGTCCACTCCCCATTGATCGGGTAGTCGTTCTTGACCCGCCAGTTGTCCATGCTTGAAGTCGACCACACCATCCTTTAGCATGACGGACGTTCGGGAACAACCGATTCGCTTGATGTTGATGGGCGATTTGGACATGTCAACAAGGGTGAACAAGTGACTCCTTGGTTTCGTGTGGACTCTAACCAATAATCTTCTACTTCTCGTGAATTGTCAGTATTCATGATTGGGTTCCTTTTGCGTTTCAAAATCATGTTTTGGCAATCCTCCCGGAAGGCTGTCCTTTCTCTCCCCCCCCGCGATCTGGAGGTATGCCCAAAGACCGGAGGAAGGAAGACCGACAGCTCTGAGGGAG
>CAMXCT020000956.1:51475-95934 GCA_947184155.2 Cladocopium goreaui
TGCTTGTCAAATTAAAAATTTGCAGGTCAGTTCCTGAATAGTGGTCTTGTAGCTGTACATGGAGCTGCACCATTTGAAAGCACTTTGGAACGATTTCTGCATGCACATGTGCAGGTAAAGCCAGATAGCCCATTTTGGGTGAAAATCGATCCAGGACACTGTGAAGCTCAGAATTTATTTGCAAAAGCGCCAAAATCTGTAAATGTTGTTGGTTGGCTGCATCCATGTAATGACTCCAACAGGCTAACATGGCAGAATGAAGGCTTCGTATGTCAGCTGCACGCCCCTTCAGCTTTGGAAATCCCTTCTGTTTCACGAACATTAGCCTTGGCCTGAACTTGTGCTGAGTTTTGTCGCCCTGCTGAAATCTTTTGATGAACATAGCAATTTGATGCAAATTCGCCAACTCATCACCGTCAAGAATTTGAAAGCATAGAAGATACATTATGCTTCCATACAAAAACTGCAACCAACCCAAGTAAAAATTGTGCATCAGATCGAGAGCCACAGACCAACAGCTGAAGCCAGGCAGATGAAAAAGTGCTGAAGTACTCTGCCAATGTTCAGTCCAGTCGTGATTTTTCAGCAGCAAACCTTGCCATGGTGAGCCAGGCCTGTTATCCAACCAGGATGTGTTGCCTCGAAATGTTGCTTTGCACTGACAACATGGACTCAAGTGATTGGTACTTTGAGGAATGCCAAACCACTTCTGGAAATAATCCAGATCTCCGCAGAGTTGAAGCAAACATGCTCTGTAGCCGCCTGCCAGGGGCTGGCCTGCTTTTCGCCCATCTTTGGAACTCTTGGGAAACTTGATGCCTCTCCAGTCCCTTGCAGGCCACACACCATCCAAGAGTGCCTGGAAACTCCATCGGAGAACAGAGAAAAAAGTTGACATGGTTCCCAAGACATCTCCCTCATCCTGTACCACGAATTTTTCAAAGACTCCCCAGATGTAAATGGTGCATTCTTCAGCACTTGCTCCAAGGGCATTGGCTAAGATGGAAGTCCAACTGAAAGATAACACAGATCTGGCCCAAATTTTGCCTACCCCGAAGACAGGCACTTCATCTCCATGTAAGGATAAAGGAATCAATGTTTTTGTATATTCAGGAATTCTCTTCAGTGGATTGTCTTTCATCAAGGGATGAGTGTCAAAAGTCGTCCAAAATTTCTCCAATGTGCGGCAATCAC
Source organism: Cladocopium goreaui (assembly GCA_947184155.2). Taxonomy (NCBI): domain Eukaryota; class Dinophyceae; order Suessiales; family Symbiodiniaceae; genus Cladocopium; species Cladocopium goreaui. Next base: position 52,670 of record CAMXCT020000956.1, read on the forward strand.
CCAGGATTGAAGATTTCCAATGTTTGTCATTCTCATACATGGCAGCAAAATATTCATGCGGCAACAAAATGTTCCCTGCATGGGCTCCATCCTTGTATGGAATTTCCACTGGAAAAGGAGCAGGAAGATTGCTGGACTTCTCCAAATTTCCATAAACGGATCGAATCAAATTCTTTCCTTGTTTGAGCCCAGCCAACTTGTCCAAGTCTGGCAGTTCCTTGTCCTCTTTGATTTTCTCAATATCTTTCTTTGCTGCTACAGCGATGCTGTGGCATAAGGTCCCTGATAGAATACCTTGTGCTAGCAAGGACATAAGTAGCTCATGTAAGGCACTCTTCTCCTGTACAGAGGAACGAGCTGCCTCCTGTCTTTGCAGGAGGCCTCTCTTTCGCCTCTTGGCGGCTGGCTCCATGTGGTGAAACAAGTCAAAAATGGTGACGAATCTGTGAATTAAATCACTTTCAAGCAGACAGCTTTGAACCGAGGGTTCTTATATTGAAAAGCTTGGATGAGAGGTCTACTTCTTATGTAAAGACCACCATAGATGAGAGTGCCTCTAGAGGTATCTTTGCAAGTGTCCCAGGTAAAGTTTCTTGGACAGCTTCAACACTACTTGTTTCTTCGTGATATATTTTTAGTGGTTTATAAGAGTCAGTGCTTGAATTGATAAAAGAAGTACTGTACCATCTCCACTTACTTTGAGCCCTAGTCTTTTCAGATGAGGGGTATTGAAGGACTTCCATTGATTTAGGATCTTTTGTCATCAGGAACCAATTCAGAAAAGTGATGCTTACAGAAGGGAAAGGCCATAAGTAAAGTCAACACAGAAATGAAAGCCCACTAGTGAAGCAAAGACAAGTAAGATAGCATAAATGATGTCAACAGGGGTCAAAGTTCAAAAGTAAATTGAAGAAAAGTCACAGCTCCAAAGTAAATTCAAAATAAGTCAAAGCTCAAAAGTAAATTCAAACCAAGTAGGAAACTAGAAGTGAATGCAAGGCACAAGAGTAAGTTCAAGAGCATTCAAACCCCAAAAGTAAATTCTAGACAAGTCGAAAGTCAAAAGTAAAATTCAAGACAATGCCACATGCCATGAGTCAAGTGAAGCCAACAGCTATGAACTTCTTTGGTACTGATCAGTAAAAAACCATATGTGAATGCAATACAATGAGAAACTCATAATTTGTATCAGCTCCTGTGTAATTTCTAAAGTAAAGTCAACATAGCAGCAGCTGCAGACAGAGGCAAATAGTCTTTTTGCACTTCACCAGCAATGCCAGATGCCAAATGCTCAGTACCTAGAGCTGGCAGTCATCTTTTCATCTTCAAAAGTAAAGCCAAAACGGACGTGAACATCCTTGCTTTCCTAGATCTTTGCCCATCAGCAGGCACCCTACTTCTCCATGTTCTTGCGCTGGCGAGCTGCAATGGCAGTGGCCTGACCCTTAGCACCTGCCAGACGAAGCTCAAGAGCCTCACCAGCAATGCCAGAAGCACACATGGTGTCATCGTAGTTCTTCACTGTCAGGGGCGTGCCAATCTTGTCTGGGATTTCTTTCCACTGCCAAATGTGATCCAAGATGCCCTTCTCCTTCTGGAGACTTTGAGTGATGTCTTTCCTGACTAGGAGCTGTATGTTGACATAGGAGGAGGGAATGAGTCACTATGTGAGAAGTTTATTTGAAAGATGAATTGGAAATCTATATAGGGAAAGTATTGAGCTTAGGTTTACATGAGCTGAGTTTATGAAGACAGGATGTAATTCATATGTGATGAAAAGGGGAAGAATGAAAATACACAAGCAGAAGTAAAATCAAAGAACAGATGAGTAGCAGCTCATTGTACAACTCATCTTCGCGGTTGTCACCACCTACTTGCTGGAGCAACCTTTTGGCCTCCTTGATGTGGTTGTCCCAGAACTTCATGGCTGCACTGAGCTGGGACTGGGCCTGAGTCCAAAGCTCAGCTGTCAACTCAGTTTCCTTGTCGCACAAAGCAAGCTGCCCAGTTGGGCCTGCAATGGCGAGCTGGCCCTTATTCTTCTCAAAAAGGCCAATGAAGGGACCATCAAGACGTGCCTTTTCGAAAGCTGCATCTTTTTTGGTCAAGTAGCTCTCACTCTTGAGGGTCACTCTGGAATCACTGCCCTTTGAGACTGTGTGCTCTTGCACCTGCCAACTGTATCGCACTTTGCCGTCCTTGCCAATCACTTCCTGGAATTCACCAGCAGCCAAGCCAACTTGAAAGGCATCTTCGCTCAAGTTAAACTTGCCACAAAACAAAGTCTTTGGCAGGGCTTTGTGGCTGTCTTTGGATTCATGGCGCTGGTAGGTGCTCTTCAACTTATCCAAGACTGGGTTGGTCAAGTTCAAGGCCAGCTTGCCTGTGGCATCTTCTCTGGAGATGATGGCGTTCACAAGCTTCCTCTGAGCAGCAGGTCGCCCTGTGGACAACTGGCACGAGGCGTTCCAGGCATCCACTGCCCACTTGGGCAATTGGCCATCTTTCAACATCTTCTTGAACTTAGCATTCTTGCTCCTGTCCTTGTGCTCGGATTCCACCCGGAAGTTGGCCTCTGCTGGGTCTACCTCCATGTCATCGGCACCTGGATCTTCTTCTTCTTCTCCATGTTCCTCAAAGTCCTTCTCAGCCTTCTGCTCTTCAACCTGCAACTTGACTGCCCACTCCATGGACGAACCCTTGGCTGACTTTCCTGCTTGGGCAGCAGGTGCTGCAGCTGGACGCTTCAAAGGCACAACAGCTGCAGGCCTCTTGAGGGTGTGCTTTTTCGTTTTGTCGCCCTTGGACTTTGCCATGGCTTTGCTTTTGGCTTTGGCCTTGGGAGAACCTTTGGGGCTAGCTGCCGACTTTGCCTTCTTCATAGACTTCATGGGAGTCACAGCCTTTGGCTTGGGCTGTCTCTTGGGAGTCACAGCTTTCTTGGGAGTCACAGCTGTTTTGCTAGCTGCAGGTCTCTTCCTGCTGCCAGGAGGCTGAACTTCTCCAGGTTCCACTTCTCCAGGCTCCACTGCTCCAGGCTCAGAAGGACCTGGAGTGCCAGGAGCTGGAAGGGATTCCTCCGAAGCCATGGCGCAGCTGCTGGGGTCCTTGGCGACAATTTCCACTGTGCAAAATATTTAATCCTGCAATGAAATAGCAAGACAATGCATGAAACCCATTGGTGCAGTGCAGTGGCTTGCAAAACTTTGCTCAGCAACACAAGTAAAATCTTTCAGTTTAGGTAAATTAGAATAAGGAATTTACTTTGGGAGATACCACATAAAAACTGGATTTATATAAAAACTGGATTTACATAAGTATCACAACTTTGCCCAGAGACACAAGTAAAATCTTTCAGTATAGGTAAATTAGAATAAGGAATTTACTTTGGGAGCTACCACATAAAAACTGGATTTATATAAAAACTGAATTTACATAAGTATCAAAACTTTGCTCAGCAACACAAGTAAAATCTTTCAGTATAGGTAAATTAGAATAAGGAATTTACTTTGGGAGCTACCACATAAAAACTGGATTTATATAAAAACTGAATTTACATAAGTATCAAAACTTTGCTCAGCAACACAAGTAAAATCTTTCAGTATAGGTAAATTAGAATAAGGAATTTACTTTGGGAGCTACCACAAAAAAACTAGATTTACAGAGGCAAACTGTATTTACATAAGTATAGGTGAATCCACAAAGGGCATGTACATTGGATCTTGACTTTAAGAAGTCAGTGAAAAGCATTTACACTTCAAAAAGAAAGTAAAGATTAGTTGCTGATTACATGAGACTAGGTGAAACATCAAACATATAAAAAACCACATCTTTCCATTTTTTCCAGGCAAGGAAAGTGAAAACACTTTACTGGATTAGGTTTGCTTGCTACAAACCTTGACCAACTTACATAAATTGACTTTATATAAATAAGGATGTCTCAAAATAGGGGGGGCCAAACCCTTGCTTCCTTTTATTTATAATTTAGCTTTGGAGCCTCCATATTTGGAGATATCCCCATATGAATTTATTTGAGATGGATTGACATGAGCTAAATTGAAATGAGTTGAGTTCAAAGAAAATCCTTTTTAGATGTCTTGGATTCTCCTGAAGTAAAACTCCTTCCCTATACTTTGGAGAAGGTCTGGGGAAGGCCTGGAGGTCTGGAGGAGGAAATCCTGGCACTATGGCTGGAGGAAATCCTGGTACTTTGGCTGGCTGCAAAAGATACACCAAGGAAGTCTCATTGAGACCCTTACTCCACTTTCAATGCCAGATGGATAGATTTTTGACATGTGCCTAAAGATGTTTTATTTTGTCAGGAGAAAATGCTTGAAAACTCACCAAAAATCTGATGCACTTTTGATGCACTTTTGATGCACTTTTGATGCACTTTTAAAAGTGATGCACTTTTGATGCACTTTTGATGCACTTTTACTGCCTTTTGATGCACTTTTTAAAAGTGCATCAAAAGTGCATCAAAAGTGCATCAGTAATTCATGAGATTTTTGCTGGAAAAAAGATAAAATGTTAAGATTTTCTCTGAAAAAAAAAGCTGCATGCAGTCAGTTTCAAGTAAAGTTCAGTGACATTTTTGCCTGGAGTAAAGCTCACTGACAACAGTCTCAAGTAAAATTCACTGACAACAGCCTGAGGTAAAGTTCATTGACAACAGCCTCAGGTAAAGCTCACTGACAACAGTCTCAAGTAAAATTCACTGACAACAGCCTCAGGTAAAGTTCATTGACAACAGTCTCAAGTAAATTCACTGACAACAGCCTCAGGTAAAGTTCATTGACAACAGCCTCAGGTAAAGCTCACTGACAACAGTCTCAAGTAAAATTCACTGACAACAGCCTCAGGTAAAGTTCATTGACAAAAAACTCAGGTAAAGCTCACTGACAACAGTCTCAAGTAAAGTTCACTGACAACAGTCTCAAGTAAAGTTCACTGACAATAGTCTCAAGTAAAGTTCACTGACAACAGTCTCAAGTAAGGTTCACTGACAACAGTCTCAAGTAAAGTTCACTGACAACAGCCTCAGGCAAAGTTCACTGACAACAGTCTCAAGTAAAGTTCACTGACAACAGCCTCAGGTAAAGTTCATTGACAAGAGCCTCAGGTAAAGCTCAGTGACAAAAGTCTCAAGTAAAACTCACTGACAGCAGCCTCAGGTAAAGTTCATTGACAACAACCTCAGGTAAAGCTCACTGACAACAGTCTCAAGTAAAGTTCATTGGATTGAGTCTCAAGTAAAGTTCACTGACAACAGTCTCAAGTAAGGTTCGCTGACAACAGTCTCAAGTAAAGTTCACTGGATGCAGCCTCAAGTAAAGTGCAGTGTCAACATTCTCAAGTAAATTTCACTGGATGCAGCCTCAAGTAAAGTACAGGGTCAACATTCTCAAGTAAAGTCTTTATGCACAAAAGTTGGGTGCAAGATCTGCTCTCATGTAAAGCCAACCTCAGTGAACAGCAGCAGCACTTATTTTTTCCACATGCCAATGCCAGCTATCAGGCATTCAACCAGCTCTGAAGGTCTCTTGCCAGGCTGATGTCATCCTCACCTTCGAAGGGCTCATATACCGGGCTTTCCTGCACAGGGTAAGGGTCTGCTGTCAGATCTGGTGGATCCTCTCCCAGATGCACATCTTCAGCTCTCTCCCTTGAACTTGATGTACTGGAAGATCTTCTCTTTTTCCGTCGTCTCCTAGATCTCGACCTGGAAATTGCTCGAGTAGCCTTCTTTTTTTTCTTCTTCCTTGACCTTTGCTCAGGTGCATCGGTACCCACCTGGATGTCGAGACTTGCCATGATCCTGTAGAGGGCGTCAATGTCTCCTTGCTTTACTGCGACCTCAACCTGTGAGTACTCCTCACTGTCATTGCCATCTTCCTCAGGTTCAGACTGCCTCTCATCATCTTGGTGACTAGCTCTGCCATCATGATTTTCTGGATGGTTTTCTTCCTGGAATTGATGTTCCCCAACCCAGCATTCAAAAAACACATTAGTTTAACAGAAACCCAGGTATTGACTGTAGCCATATCTTGGAAATCAATTATTGGGGTCAAATTCATGAATATCTTCAGGTGTAAAAAAATAATAAGCAAAAAACCAAGTCCTTCGAAGGACGTAGCCCTGGGCTTTGGCTGGGAGCAGGTGCAGGATGACAAGCCTTTATCTCAGGTGGCGAGGGTATTGATGAACTTGGTGCAGTGCATGGCGCTCCAAGTCCAGCTCCATGAACCTTCGATACCATGCCTAGGGGCTGTCCACCTCCAGCAGCTCTAGGTACATGATGGCCATGCCAGCTGGGAGGATTCAATGGCTCAGGAACAGGAACTGCAGGTGCACGGGGCAGGTGTGGGTTCGACATCATGGGCTGACTGATCCAACTTGGAGGGTGCATTGGCTCAGGAACTGGACCACCTGACGCACAAGGTGGATGAAACTGTCCAGGAAAAGGAGGTCCATGTGGCAACCATGTTGCTGGAGGCCTCGGTGCCCACTCCATGGGAGAAACTGGCAGGGTAGGACTGGTAGGAAGGCCTGCAGCCATAGGCATATTGAACCCTGCAGAAAATCCATGTTGCTGCTGCTCTGGATAACCAGTAGGTGCCACAGGACGGGCTCTAGATGCAGCTGGAATGATCCCAGGGTGTCGGCTGACGTAGTCTTCCACATGAAGTCCTTGGACAAAGTAGCTGCCAAAAAAAAATGATTCCAAAATATGAGCTATAATCTATAACTATAAATAAACATATACACATATATAAATATATAACTTCAATGGAACCAGATGGTGCTACCCTAAACCGTTATTGAAACCAGTTTCTTAGAACCAGATGGAGATAACAATAGAATAGAACTCATGTAACAATATGAAAATGATTCTACCACCAGCACAGTCTCTTTTCTGGTTGTTGGGTTTCGAAATTCCTGCAACCCATTGGCCACCCAGCAATGCTTTCACCTGCTCCTTGCTCGTTGAGCTAGTAAAGTGCAGAAACATAGTTTGGTGATCAGGTTCTGTTCGTTCTAGGCGCATGGTGATTTGCTCCTTCCAAGTAGGAACCTTGCATAGCTGGATTTCATTCAAGTTGTCCACCTCCACACCCAAGTCTTGCAAAGCTTGTCGCACTTCCTGAGGTCAGTATGGGGCAAACAATTGTTAAAATGACTTCAAATTACTGCATCATTTTCATTTTGAGGTTGCAATACTTCCCCTTTTCCCTGCTGCCAAAAAAGAAAATTTTCAGCTACTCAATGCAAGGGTCGAATTTTCTTGCATTGTAGTCCACATTGTGTACAACCAGTGTGTACATGTTGGGGCGGCTGACACTGTTCCACATGATGGTGTTGTTATCAGGAAGCTACTGAAAAAAGGTTAGTGTTCTTGCCTGTTGGAATTTTATGCCTTTGAAATTTACATGAGTATGATTTACATCAGGTTAGTGTAAATAAATGGACTTTATATAAGTGAATTTACTTGAGATTGGTTAAAGTATGAACTAAATTGAAATGATTGGGGTTATTCCAAAGTCACTCTAGATGTCCTGGATTCTCCTAGAGTAAAGCCCTTCCTCTATACTGTCATGTCCTGATGTAAAAAAGTCAGCAGAAATAAATGTCTTAGCAGACCTCATGTAAAATCACAGCACCAGCATGAGGAACTCCTCAAGTAAAACTACCACAAGTAAAGTCATCCAGCCAAATAAAACCACTGAGCTTTTACTAATCTGAAGTCGATCCATTTTCTAGCTTGACAAATCATTTTCACTGGTAAACCCCAAGGTTCTCAAGTAAAGTTCATTGACAACAGCCTCAGGTAAAGCTCACTGACAACAGTCTCAAGTAATGTTCACTGACAGCAGTCTCAGGTAAAGTTCACTGACAACAGTCTCAAGTAAAGTTCATTGGTTGCAGTCTCAAGTAAAGTTCACTGACAACAGTCTCAAGTAAAGTTCATTGGATGCAGTCTCACGTAAAGTTCACTGACAACAGTCTCAAGTAAAGTTCATTGGATGCAGTCTCAAGTAAAGTTCACTGACAGCAGTCTCAGGTAAAGTTCACTGACAACAGTCTCAAGTAAAGCTCACTGACAACAGTCTCAAGTAAAACTCACTGACAGCAGTCTCAGGTAAAGTCAGCTTGCTCCAGCTCATTTTCAGCCAAATCATTTCCCCAGATGCCGGATACGACAAAGCTCGTGTCTAGTATTCACACGAGGTCCCCTGACACTCCAAAACAAGATCCACATGAAAATACACATTTTTGCAAGAAACTGTGCTGCTTTAAAAACCCATATGCTTTAGTTCCAATTCTAAAAATGGATCTAGTCAACATTGGGAGCATTCAAAGCCATCTTGACACGCTCAGCAAAGGGATTGGACTGGGTCCCTGAAGCCACGAAGCGTCTCTTCACCAGCTCTGCCACAGTCAAATCCTTGAGCAACATTGCCCTGCGAAGTGAGGTACTCCAAGATTTCAATGCCTCCGACCTAGACCAATCACCACTCTCCATGTGCTCCTTGATGTACAGATCCCGCTGCTGGGTCATTTCCCCAGCCTTGTAGGTAGAAGACAACTTATCTGTCTCCTCAGGCGCAGCCTGCTTTTTCTGAGCTGGCTTCTTGCTAGTCTTAGACACTTGCAGAGCCTCTTTCTTCTGCAAAGCCTTCTTGGCTTTACTCTTCTTCTTGTTCTTTGCATGGTTGTTCTTCTTCTTCTTCTGCTCTGCTTTCCTTTTGGGCTTGGGCAAGGGCAAGCTAGCAGCCTTTGCTTCGTAAACATTGGCAGAAGCCAAGACTTGGTCCACATTGATGCTACCACCCATAGATGGCACACAAGCCGAAGAAGCAAGCACCTCTTTGTCCTTGTCTTCAAATTTCTGAAACACAGCAGGCAGAGACCTGAGCTGCGAAAGGGAAGCTCCTAGCTGCTTCTGCTACTTCACAGGCTGGTAAGGCACCAAGCTAAGCACACTACTCGAGGAAGACACAGGGCTGGCGTCTCTTTGGCCATCCATGTTGCTAGTGGCACAAATGGTACGCAGAGGAACCTCTTCTTCCTCAAGTGCGCCCAAAGAGCCAGCAGCCATCAACTCAGCAGGAAGCTTGACACGATCAAGCACAAGCTCAATCTTCATCCAATCTTGCTTGGAAAGAGATCTCTGCACTTTGATTCTTTGAAGCTCCTGACACTTCACTGTGCGCACCATATTCAGGAGAATCCTGATGGTCAAATCTAACTGGTCCAAAGTGTCCTGGACAGAGCGACCCTGTTTCACTTGGACTTCCAACTCGTTCGAATCCATCAAGCCTTTGAGGCAGGTGACTAACTTGCTGCTTTGCAACTTTGTGTTGGGTGCAAGACCAACCAAATCGTAGAGCATGGGAGCTGTCTTGGCTAGCCATTCTGGATGAGGGTAAGTATGCCACCCATATTGCTGTGGACCTGTTGGAGGTGGCGCTATGTAGCACCACAGGTCCTTGCTTTTCTGGAAGCGCAAGAACTCACCAAGCTGTGATTGCAAAGCAGCTGCAGAGATGCCTCTGTCTGCCAGCAAGCGCACCCTAGTGCCTTGCTTCAGAGACCTCTCCAAAGCAGCCTGGTCCTCCTTCTGCTTCACTCCTGCAGCCAAAGCAGCCATGGCAATGAACAGATTCACAGATGCCACACACTTCACACCCAAATGGCTGCAACATAAACTACCCTGCCATGCCACTGAACATTGATTTCTCTCCAAAAGTCAAACAAAACATGAACAAGAACATTATATATCCAGATGCAACACTGCTAACCCCAAGTAAAGTCACACATAATACAGATATTTATTATACATGAATTCTCATAAAATCTCAAGTAGATTCTCAAGTAAAACACCAAGAAAGCATCAAGAACTCCTCGAATAAAATCTCCAGTACAAACTCATGTAAAGTCCTTCCTCAACACATAAGTGCAGATCCTACTACAGAAACAGCAACATATCGATTGAAATCCTCCAGTGGAAACACCACATTCATAACCAAATCATTACACACCATAACCACACACGACACACATCCCAAAAAATATCACAATCCTGATTTTTTTTATTTAAATAAGAACATTTTTTAACTTTTTTTACGACATGCAAAATTTTACTAACGTTAGTAAAATCATTTACTAACGTTAGTAAAAATTTACTAACGTTAGTAAAAATTTACTAACGTTAGTAAATTTTACTAACGTTAGTAAAATTTTACGTAAAATAACGTTAGTAAAACAGTCGATTTTACGTAAAATTCTGGGCGAGTAAAATTACTAACTTTCGAGACTTAGGGTTACTCTTTCTCTTCTACTCTTCTTTCTTCTAATCTTCCTCTTCTCTCTGTCTCTTCCCTGCTCTGCTTTTCATCTGTCCATATTGTCGGAAGTTTGACTTCTAAACTTCCTTCGATCAGGGATCATCAGTTCTAATTCTTTCGATTTCCCCTGTCGTTGGGTTGATGACTTCAACCTCACCTGCTGGCACCTCCTCATACGATGGCTCGTCGACACGGTTCCTCAGGTCGATGGGTTCTTTTGAGATTATAGTTGCAATCACTTCATGGAGTTCGATGCTTTCCTCAAGATCTTCGACTGGAGGATCAATCTTCAGGTGTTCTTCATGAACGTGCCAAGAGTCATCATCCTTAATGCATGTGGTCCGGAAAGGAGAATCGCTTGCACTGAAGTCGGAGGAGGGACCGATGCATTGGTTGTCAATGATTCGGATGTTGACTTTGCAATCTGCATACTCGTACCAAGCTTCCTTGAAGTCAACATGTTTGAGAATTTCAAACCATCTTTTGTGATATATGGCGGATGCACTTGATGGTTGGGCAGGCTGCCCAGCTTCGATGTCCTTGATTGTTCGTCTAACTGGGCCTGGCTCCCGCGCAGGCTGAGCATCCTGCTCTTCCAAAGGCGGCAAGTCATCTTCTTCATCACCACACAGTTGGTTAGGCCTCAAACGACCTTCACGGATAGCATCGGCACGCTTGCGGCAGGGAAACTCAATGTTTTCGGGGACTGATACCTTCATTACCCTCAATACTGTGACGGATTGATCAAAATCTGCATCGTTGATTTGTTTCAATGAGGCTACTGCGAATTCTTTTCTCCAATGGAAGCCTGGATGGATCACGCGTCCTAGGAATATACCTGGCTCAGTGGTCGGTTCGAACTTTATTTGTTTCTTGGGTCTCTTCCTAGGTCCGGTCCAATAGTCCACCTTGCATCCAAACGGGATCAGTGGTCCTTCGAAGTCAGTCCCAAACCTTAACTTCCATGGTGTGTCCTTTCCAGACCCATCTGGTGCAGTGTCGCGCATGATACACCAGTGTCTGGCAGCATATGGCCAGTATCCATGATGAAGTCCGGCTTGCACCAGGTTCGATCGGGTTCCTTCCAACGTTGAACGCACAGCACGTTCGGCGATGGCATTGGATGTTGTTATGTTATGTAATCTCTACTGATTTGGTCCTTAAAGTGCCTTACTTTCATCGCTCTCATAGCAGCAACAGTTTCTGGGGCATTATCACTGTAGAAGATCCCAACCTTTTCCAAGTCATCGACAAAGTGTTTCACTGCAAGAGTAGTGTTGGAAGTATCCCGTCGTCCTGCAGGATACACATATCGAAAATCAGTGGCTATATCCTTGAATACCATATATAGCGACCCGATCATTGTCTATTCCCGAATCAGGGTCTGATTTGGCAATTAGGTAGTCACCAGTGATATGATCCCCGAACTTCTTTGCATCGACCATGGATGAACCCCTTTTGAGTATCCTGGTTGTTTGTGCATCTTGGCCTTCGTACAGACGTCACAATAAGGATTCTTGGGGGCATGAGTCAACATATGTCGCTTACTTTTGGCTTCGGCCTTCAATGCAGTCTTTCCCCTCTCCCTACGTCTTTCCATTTCAGGATCATGACGATCATCCTCAGGCTGGACCTCCCGGTCAGCAGATATCACACCTTCCTCGTCGGACGGCGCATCAGCTCCGGGGTCACCTGAAATGTCGGGCACAAGGTCGTCATCATCGGGCTTTGAGGAACTACCACCTACTATAGCGGGTTCATCATCTTCATAATCCTCGTCATAATAATCGGGAGATGGAGGCACATCATCCTCGATGTCGTCTACTTCAGGCCTAGATGAACTAGCCATAACCTTCACTCTTTGCAGAGGAGTTCTATCATGGTTGGATTTGGCAACTGCTGACACATTCTTTTGGTTCGATTTGGAACACAGGTACGGGACATAGTCTCTGACTTCAAGTTCGATGACCTGCCCATTAGGTGAAACTAAACGTGGCTTCTCGTTCTTGGAGCCCCTCCAGATGAAGTCAAATCCGTCCTCTACGCACCTAAGACCAACTGATAAAACAGGAGGTGAACTTTGCACTAGGTACGGTGACGCAGTGGCATTCAACTCAGGAACCTTGACCTTGCCTTGCTTCATGGACGAACTTTCCCCATTGGCTGTGATGAGACGGATTGGATTGTCAGAATAGTACCCGTAGTGGTCAGGAACGTGGTGATCAGTGAGAAGGTCCTGAGCACTACCAGTATCAACTATCCAATCAATGGAGGCTTCAAAACATCCGTCAACATATTCTTCAGACTTGGCCGGCATAGCAACAATCCCTTTGGGAATACAATGATCACACCCAAACATGGTGTCACATTCATACTTGCATTTACAGTACTTGTTCATCAACGAATTCCTGACTGCGCCAGCTAACATGTTTGCCGACAGGCATGCGTCCTCCCTATCCCTCTTATCAAAATCAAATGGATAACCAATTGGGCAGGTTCGTCTATACTTCCTTGATGCTGGATTGACAGGCACAAGATCCCCCTCGGCAATGACTTGAAACACGTCGTGATTGGTGCTGAATGTCACTGCGGGGCAGCTGACCACATGGGTAGGTGGCAGCAGGCATGCGTTGGAAACGGATGCAGGCATCGATGCAATCAGGCAAACAGCCGCTGCCGTGGGGATGCTTTGTGCGTTTCAGGCTTACTCTTATTCCCCTTTGGGGAACCGCTGTTCCTTGGACTCCTAGATCCCTTCTGCTTCGGAGAACGATCCCTGCCTTTGCCTGGGCTCCTGCTGTTCTTCCGTCTTGATCCTTTCGAGTCATTCGATGACGGCCGGGCAGGAGTCGCGGCACGGGGAGATTTTGATTGCTTCCCTTCATGGCTAAATCGACACTCACTACCTCTATTGCATCTGCCTTGTTTCCAAAACTTGCATGGCTGCTACTTCTTGTTCTTTTCATGTCTACCCCTGGATGGTGATCTGCCTCTTTCAGAGGGCGGTCTTGACTGACTTCTATCCTTCTTTGGAGGAGGTTTCTCATGTTTGTATGTGCAGGAGTCGTTAGTGCACGTGCCTTTGTTCCACTTGACACAGTACCCCTTTGGAATGTACCCCGTCTTCTCGCCGACTGCAGGTGCAGCGCTCGATGAGGAGGCACCGAGGGTCCTTGCTACTCGTTCACGGTTGGACTCGAGGCGTTTTGTGTCCAAATGACGGCGCGCTGCTGTCACGAGGAAATCGTAGGTCTTCTTTTCGGGCCCTTCCTCGGCACGGTGATACTCCTGCAGATCGTGTGCAATGGCTTTGCTGTTTTCAACTTGGTTAAAGAACAGAGTTTCCAGAATACTGATCTCCGGCACTTTTGGAATTCCAGCCATGACTTGATCCCAGTTACTGATGAACCCACGAAGATTGTCACCTTTGAGTTTGACGCTGAAGAGATCTTGCAGGGAATACGTCGCACCATGTTTGATATTGGTACTGAAAAGTGTTCATGCATCATAAGCAATACCTGGCGACCCCTGACATACCTATGGCTGGTAGCCTCAGTCTCTTTATAGGTGTCAACCTTTCGAGCGAAATCACCGGTGAGAATGTTGGTGAGGGCTGACAACAGCTTTGCATCCAGAGTGGTAAATTTACTTACGTCTCGGAGAACCTCTAATGTTTGACCTTCCTTCCATGTCTCACTGATCCAATCAAATGCTTTGTAAGGGTCGGTTGAGGCTGACATGACGGCTTCCCTAGTTCGGATTCTCCAATTCCTATAGGATTCTGCATGAGGGAATGCCGGCACTTTGATAGTGTCTGCCTCTTTGACCTTATTCTTGTCACTTGACGGACCTTTGGGATTGCCAAGCAGAGTTCTCATTCTTCGGATGAATTTGCGGTCACTGTCATCTGAATCACCATCGTCGTCATCTCCATCATCGTCTCCATCCCCGGGCCCACCTCCCGGTGGGCGTCTGCACCCCTGAGGGGGCTTCTTCCTACGCTTGTCCTTCTTGTCATGTCCAGGTGCTTCACTACCTTTCGAATCATCGTCGCCTGGAGGGTCGTCCCCAGGTTATTTCCCATATATCTTGGTTTGGTGCAGCAGGCTTGGACGCACTTGCGGATGCAAACGAACTCAGCGGTGCAGTCATTTTGACCTCAGTTGTCGGCGGGATGGTGGCAGTGGCAGTCTGGACAATTGGGACAGGTAATGGACCTAAGGTATTCAGGAGTTTACTCATCCTCATGTTCATGGACTCGGTTTGCAACTGTTGGGCTTTGATCTGCTCACTCTGTTGCTGGATGATGGATTCAAGCTGCGACAATTGCATCTTCCGGCTTTCGTCCTGTCGTTCATAGTGGTCCTTCAGTGCCTGAATCTGCTGGTCCTTGGTGGCGTTCGATTGTCTGGGCATTTCCGTCCAAAACCATTTTGTACACTTCTCCTTGTTGCGCAAGTTCCTCACGGTATTGGCTTTCACGACTCTCTGCAAGTTTCATCAAATGATGCATCCGGACACTTGCAGCGTCTTCCTCGGCATGAAACCTGCGGCTCATCTCGGATACCATCGTCTGAACCATGTGCTCGGTATTGGCCAGAGCCTCACGATGACGTGCTTCAGCAACCTGTACCACCATGTGTGTAATAACAGGATCATAAGTATTCACATGCATCTCATTGTGTTGAACTTGTTGGAGGTTCATCGTGTTGTGCACTTCACTTGTTTCATGATGATGCACCTCAGTATGGTTCAAATGCATATGAGCTGAGCTCGCTGGCATGCCCTCCCGGGATGCGTGAAAGTCGTACCCGCGGTGTGAAAACCGAGTTGCGTCAGGCTGGGGCAAAGTTGCGCCACGAGACATCAGGGTGTTGACCTCACGCTTATCACTCCGAGAGCGTTCGGGGGGAGTCTGTGTGACCGATCCGACTGGAACGTCTTCTGCAGTTTTGTCCGTGTCTGCGTCTTCAATGGCCATGGCTTCGACAACTCCGGATGGGCGAGTGCCTTCTGGTGATGGTTTACCAGAAGGGGCAGACATTAGTTACAAAAGGAAAATGTGCGGCGATACGGCTGATAGCCTATATTTACGGGTTAAACAGCCTCAAACAGCCACCAAGTACGCACACAGATTTGCTTGAGCCATAATGTCATAAGTGCATTACAATTACTACAGAACACACTTTACAGGGGAGTCCAGGACAGTAGTGGTTACTATCCCGTAAAAACAATTTCCAGTGCTACCTTGCCCAAAGGTGACTGGCTTTCAGCTTTTGATGTCGCCACCTCCTTGACAAAAGGTGATTGGCTTTCAGTTTTTGATGTTGCCATTGCCCAGGCAATTGGCAGGTACAGGCAGCCACATGAGACCTTGATGCCTAAAAAATGCTGCAGCACAGCACTAAAGTGGTTCAGGGGGGTTGGGGGGCTGCACACCACACCACTAAACCACACAAGCTTTTTCTGGGTATGAACATATAATAAGTAAGTCAGCCACTTGGACTGTAAAGCATACAGCTTAAGAAGCACCAAGGGTTGGTAAGCCTCCAGGGTTGGCAGGGTCTGCAGGGTTGGCAAGCCAAGTGTTGTGCACAGTTTTGGTTCAAGTGTTTCCTCAAAGGAGAAAGAGCCATTCCTTGCCCAAAGGCTTGTTCTCAGTGTCCTTGAGAAAAGAAAAGGGCAGCATGAAGCCAGTCAAAAGACTGAGGGGCCATGGTTTGGAGTTCGCTAAGCTAGAGACAGAGCCCTTGACCAAAGGGGATGGTGAGCAGAGTGTGCTGGCACAAACACTTGTGTCCTTGCGGAGCCATGGGCAGCTTAGTGCGGAACTAGTTCAAGATGTTGCCCACAAAGCAATTCTCACTGGATGCAGTGGCCATGGCTTGGCAACCATTGCCAAAAACAGGAAGTCATGGGTCATTACCTGGAAATTGCCACAGAGATTTGTGTGCCAGCTCCACCAAGGACCGCAAGATTTCTGGCAGCACACCAGTTGAAACAAAATGCAAAGACCCAAAGACTTCACAGGTGTCTATGGAAAAGCTGGCATTCTGCTGCCACACATTTTATTTGCAGACCTTTTCCATCATTACACTGATCGGTTTGAAACTTTGTTTGGTGTTGAACACCTGAATGAATTTTGGAGAGGAGTTGAAGCTTCCCAGGATGATCGACTGCAGGGCCACCCCATCTGCCTTGACAAAAGGAAGGGCCTTGCCAAAAGGCAGGTGCAAGAACCTGAGACTACCATTCCAATATTCATTCATGCTGATGGAGCCGGGTTCCAGAGTAGAGACTCCCTGGTGATTTGGAATTGGGGTGGATTTCTCAGTGCACATAGCAGTTTGACTTCCCATTTCCTGATCTGTGCTTGGCCAAAAGCTGCGACAGTCTCTGACACCTGGACCCCCATCATGCAATGGGTGCAATGATCTTTGGAAGCATTGCAGGAAGGTTTACACCCATGTTTTGGCCCTGACAATGAACCATTGCCAAAAGGGTCCATTTTTGAACAGCTTGCTGGGCAGCCCTTCACAGGCAGAGGGTACAGGGCCGTGCTTTGGTCCATTCAAGGGGATCAAGATACGTACAGCAATGTTCTTCACCTGCCCCATTGGAATTCCCACAGCTGTTGCCATGCTTGTGATGCCCAGCAACCTTTCATAAAAGGCAAGCCTTGTGAGAAGGGGAAGAGTTTCAAAGAATTGCTGCCGGAGAACCAAAAATTCAAGTACACTGACACAGCAGCAGCCTTGACAAAAGGAAGCCAGCACCAGCTGTTTCAAACCCCAGGCCTCACCATTCGATTGGTTCGACAGGATGGGCTGCATATGCTTTTTGTGAAAGGTGTGTGTTTACACCTGCTTGGTTCTTTGCTTCACCATGTGTGCTACAAAAAAGGTAGAGGCAAGCAAAACAAGCAGCCCAGCCAAAGGCTGGCATTGATTTTCTCCAAGATCCAGGAAGGTTACAAGGAACTTCAGACACCAACTCGACCCACCAGTCTCAGATTGAGCATGATCTGCGATCCCTCCAGCCTCGCCAAGAGTATGCCAAACTAGAAGCAAAAGGAGCAGAGGCAAAACATTTGCTCAGTGCATTCTTACCAGTGCTGAAAAGCATACTAGAACCAAACAATACCCTTCACCAACACATGGTGGGAGCTCTAGAGGCAATGGTGGACTTGGTTGCTGCATTTGATGCCGCAGGGCCGTTTCATTGCCCAAAGGAATTTCAAGCCATGCAGGGCCTTGACCAAAGGTTTTGCAGGCATTACAAGTGGGCCCAGAAGAATGGCCAAAAAAATACCACATTGTCTACAAGCACCATTGCCACCATCACCTGGTCAAGGAGGCCCAATTTTTGAATCCCAGGTACACATGGAACTTCAGATCTGAAGACTTTGTGGGGAGGGTGGCAACATTAGCCAGATCATTGGCTATGGGAGTCAAATCAACAAGACTTTCAGGCAAGCTCATGCTCAAGTATCGCATGCTTTTGCACATGCAGCTGGCAAGACTTGGGTTTGACTTGGGTGTGTCTCCAAACAGTGGTGGTGAGGAATGGTAGATGGTCCTTGACCAAAGGTCTTTCTGCCACATCCTTGGCAAAAGGGTCTGCCATCCTTGACCAAAGGGTGCTTCACTTCCCAGCTTGTTTGCATCGTTCAACTGGAGTTGATTTGAATCTCAGTCTTCATTTGAAAGTTTGCGCTGCATGTCAAGTTGTGCATGGAACATTGGTGCTTTTAACTTTTTGCCTTTTGCATTTGTGAGGCCTGGACAGGACTTTGAGGAGGAGCGTTTTGACAATTGGGCAAAGACGGTGAACCTTGGGGTGGCGCCGAGTCTGGCTGCTTTGGCTGCTTTGCGTAGACTGCACTTCGAAGCGGAAATTATCCTGACGGCCACCTTGAAATCGTCAGTTGAGCATCCACAAGATGCCAGCACTCCTAAGCCTTTGCCATTCGCAGAAAGAACTTCAAGAATGGCAGCAATCAAGCAGCAGTTCCCAGGGCTATATATAGAAGGGCTTTACGAGCCGTCGCAAGCTCTCCTCGATGAGTGCACTCATCAGTTTGACTCACGTACGTTGAGGTACGTGGAACCTGCAAAGTGCAATTCAAGAGAGTTGGAGATCTCAGTTGGGAAGTCCGACAAGAAGCTGAGAATTGAATCCAGTACGTTGTCGATACGTGAAACAAAACATACACCAGATGAGGATGTATCGACAGCATACAAGTTGCTCAACTGCCTGAAGCGCAGGGCGATAGCTTATGAATTTGCAGGGCTGATTTCCTATGGTGCTCACGAGAAATACGTAGACAAGCTGCTCAGGAGGCTCGATTCAGAGCCCCCACCGAACTATCAGCAGACCTCCATTTCACAGATTCTGAAAGCAGATAGAGAAGTGTGGGTCTTCATGGCGCAAAACGTGGCCGACATCAGACCGGCAGCTGATGGTTCCAGACCACTTGACAAAGCCTTGCACGAGACACTGAGTGATTACAACGTGACTTTCCACATGTTGCCCTTGCCGTTAGCGGCAGCGAGTGCATAGGCGCCAGCGAGGAGCAAAGATGATCAAGGTGGGCGTGAGCAAAGCTATGGGCCTCAAAACTTCAAAGGGCAAAGCTTTGGGAAAAAGGGCAAGGGCAAGTCAAAATCTTCAAGTCAAGGCTCCGTTATGCCCCCAGAGGCATCAAGGGTGCAGTTGGGAAAGACGCCAAGGGCAGGCCAATCTGCTTCAACTTTAACCTGTCTGAGTGCCAGGAGGCAGCAGCAGGAGCCAGTTGCAAGAAGGGCAGACACGCGCGTTTCAAAGCGAACTGCTTCAAGCCTCATGCGTTTAGCTCAGCCCATGCAGAGGAGATGCCAAAGCAATCTGCCAACTGACAAAAGGAATCCATTTTGGATGGTTTCACAGCACAAGATGTTATTGTGTTAGAACTTTTTTGCGGCACAGCTGGAGTTACTGCATGCTTTAAGAGATGTGATTTTGCAAACGCCGTTGCAGTTGACAAGACGCGACATACAGGGTCTTTAGCTGGAATCATTTCGTTGGATTTGACAAAGATTGAGGACCAGCGTCTTGTGTTGCAGTGGCTGGACCATCCAGCTGTGAGAGCTGTATTTCTAGCTCCTCCTTGCGGTACAGCCAGTGCTGCAAGGATGGTCGAACTGGTCGGAGAGGATGCACCACGACCGTTGCGGTCATTTGAGGAGCCCGACGGACTCTCCACTTTGCATGGGACCGATCTGCTGAGAGTGAGTGCAGCCAATATTCTATATGCTTTTACTGCAGAAGTTGTGGATCAATGTTGTGCCAACAATATTCTTTGCATGGTTGAAAACCTTTGGTTTGTCACCGCCTGGGTGGAGTTGACAGGGGCGCATTTGTTATACTACCAGGACCATCAAGCTTGCATGTATGGTTCCAAAAGGCCTAAATTTACAAGGCTCTGTGCCAATTTTGAACAGGTGTGTACCATATCTGCCCTTTGCGATGGCCGACATGAACACGAACCCTGGGGCATTATCCGTCAAGGTGCAAAGCGCACTTTTGCCACTGCATTGGAGGTACACTACCCCAAACCACTTTGCGAAGCTATTGTCAAGGCCTTCATGCTGAAATTTGCTGAACTTGGCATGAAATTGGAAGGGATCACAGGAGCCCTACACCATGCTGCAAAAGCCTTAGCAGGTCAACAATCCATTTCAATGAAGTTGCCGCAACTGATCCCAAATTACAAGCATCGTTATGTGGTTTTTCTTTTGAATCATGTGGTACAATGGCCTGAACTGGCCAACTTGCCTGGAGAGCACAAATTGCTCCACACAGCCGTGCTGGGGGAAGTTGTAGGTGTGGAGCTACGTGAGTCCTTCAAAAAGCGCATAATGGAGGAACTTCGCGTTTGGATGGTGGATTTTTCTTGGGAAAGCTTTATGACATTCACTGGTGAGTTCAATGAGTTCAGAATTTTTGGTGTGCCATGGGAGCCTGACGAATTCTTGCAAAAGTCGTTGAAAGCTGTGCACCCCATGGATAGGTCGAGCGCTTTGCCTGTGGAATTGAGGTTTGCGGTGTTGCAGATGTCAAAACACAGCCCTGGTGACATTGCCCGCCACAGGTTGGATTTCTTCAAGTTTCGGAATGGCAGGGCAAAGCAACTGGAAGCTGAAGAACTGAAAAAATGCGACAATCCATGGACAGTGTGGTTGCAGCAGCAGTGCAAACCAAGAGGCTGGCGCTGTTCAAAGAAATGCTGGAGTTTTACAAGTACCCAGACATGGGTGTTTTAGATGAGCTGGTTGAAGGAGCTTCTTTGGTTGGAGAGGTTCCCAGAACAGGTATGCTGCCGTTGAAATTCTCCCCTGCTTTACTGACTGAAGCTGCTTCAGAGACGCACTCAGCTTTGAGGAGACCGTTGGTTGAGGCCGATGGCAAAAGTTCAGGAGATTTGGAAGTTGAGAGGAGGTTTGGGAGCAGACCCTACAAGAGTGCGCAAAAGGATGGTTAGCAGGGCCTTTGACTTCCATTTCAAAGCGTTTTGGGCTGCGGCAAAAACACAAAATCAGACTGATTGACGATTTTTCAGAGTCGTCTGTGAATCAGACAGTAGCTGTTTTTGAATCACCTACCTTGCACACGATTGACGTTGCATGCGCCGCAGTGGCGTGTTGGTTTGGTGATTGTATGGATGCCGGCGTTGCTTCAGATTTGCAGGTGAAAACTTTTGACTTGGCCAGCGCCTACAGACAGGTAGGCCTCAATGCAAAAGGTCGCCGAGTAGCCTACATAAGGGTCTGGAAACCCTAACACTTGTTCTTGGGCTTATTTTCAAGCTCAGGTACTCCCCTTTGGCGCAGTTCGCAGTGTTCATTCGTTTTTGAGATTAGCTCGCGCCATTTGCTGGTTGGGCACTACAGCCTGCTTACTTGTGTGGTCGTCATTTTTCGATGACTACATTGTCCTGAGCACTCCGGCTTTGGCAAGGAGTACAGAGCTGACAGCTTCCTCTCTTTTCACCTTACTGGGTTGGGAATACGCAAAGGAAGGTAGAAAATGTGTACCCTTCAGTGTGGTTTGCGAAGCTTTGGGAGTGAACTTTGACCTTTCTCAGTCTGGTAAGGGCTTATGCTTCGTTTCCAATACTGAGTCTCGCGTTGCTGAACTGGTGACTGAACTTGAGAAGACAGTGACTGCAGGAGAAATTTTACAGTCAGATGCACAACGGCTCAGAGGGAGGATGCAGTTTGCAGATTCCCAATTGTACTGGCGTACTGGGAAGCGCTGCAGCAAAGCGCTTCGTGATGCAGCTTGCAGGAGATCTACAAAACTGAAGGATTGCGATTTGCTTGCTTTGCGATTGTTTTCTTCAAGGTGACCTCATCCACCCCATTTGAAATTTGGCACCCGCGTTGCATTGTTGGCGGGGAGCAGGGGGTGGCTGGCACTTGTGGTACCCTCAATTAAGTTTGAGGGTACGTGGCAGTCGGAGGAAGAGGGTGACATCATTCCCATCATAGGCACCCTCTTCCTGATTACCATCAGTTGGATCTGGTGGGTGACACGTTCACCTAAAGGGAGGGTGAAAGAGATCACCCTTCCGAACGGACTCAAAGTCTCCCTGGGAAATGTCGACAGGGATGGATCCAACTGATGCCGAGCTTGCAGCCATGGTCTCTATGAAAGAGGTCGCGGATTGGGCTGAGCTGGACGGAGACTGCGATACTCCAAACACGGTAGCTGGTTCACTGTTGAGGTTGGTGGGAGCCAGAAGTACCACCAAACCAAGGACGTTGAGCACTGTGAAGGAAGCGGACTATGTAGCCTTACTGGCAAACTGGCGAATACCCACAGGAGTGGGAGATGAAGCACGAGCCCCAACTTTGGTGGAGTCAGGACAGGCTCAACTGCTGCTGAGGGCATGCCAGCTAGTGGGAGGAAAGGGCCAGACCTTGGAGGACATGGCCAAGGCATTAGCCGCTGCAAAGGCTGCACCCATGCCAGCCTCAGTGCCGGGTCAATCGACCTCTACGCCAAGGAAGGTCAAGCTCAACTCTGTATCTTCGCAAGTGGATGACACGGAGGTCAGTTTGCTGAACGAAGCGGAACTGGTGGCCATGTATACAGAGTACGAAAGAGTCTATGGATCTGGAGAACGTCCGCCGAAAGACTGTGAACCTACAACAGAACAGATATCAGCTATAGTCCACCTTCTGGACAATGGTCTTCCGCCATTTGCTGACTTTGCAATTTTCGGTCCGTATGGACAAAGGATCGAAAGGAAGCTCAAGTTGTCTGGGGTTGCGATTGGCCGTGATGGAGTCATTAGGCAAATCGAGTTGCAAGGGCCTCCCAACATTGGCACCTGGCTGGCATCCTACAATGTGCTCACCACCATTTTGGTGATGAAGAAGGCCGTGGACTTGTGCGTTCTTCTGAAGTACAGGAGCCACATTGAGAGGTTGCACGACCGATACTCAGATCGAGTGTGGGCCATCTTGTACCAGGCTGAGACCAGGTGCCGTTTGGAACTGATGGACCGATTACGCAGAGAAGCAGTTGCTGAACATGAGGCGACTACGAGGGCAGGTGGGTCATCAAGCTTCGACCCATTGAGGCCCTGGAACACGGCTTGGCAGAAAGCCACGAACCATGAGGCGTTCTGGAGAGAAGAGGTGATAGAACCTGGGATGCTGATCCTTACAAAAGTTGTGGGGCTCAATGACATGGTCGAAGGAGATGCGACCATCAAAGGTGCAGCAGCCAGCTCGCACCCCAGGGAGACGCAGCCAGCACCTGCAAGGATGGCAAGCAACCAGAGACAACCCTCTTCGTCAGCTGCCAGAACGAGACCAAGGAAGTCGAACAGATCTGGAAGAGTGCATCAGATCGAAGATGGGAAATACACGTTGAACAGAACTGGTTTCAAACTGTGTGAAGGGTATCAGAACGGAGAATGTTCGCAGACAACCTCTGGCATATGGTGCGCACAGCAATGGGACACGGTCCATCAATGCAACAGATGCCTCGGCAATCATCCGAGCAAGTCCTGTCCTCACAAAGACGTGCAAGTCCCAGGATTCGTCAAGAGGGACAAAGGCAAGGGCTCTGCAAAGGGGAAGAAAGGGAGCAAGAGAGCTCCCTACTGACAAACGGATTATGTCAGAGAGGTTCAGCCGTCGGTCAAGAGGCGGCGTGTGCATGACAACGCTGACAACAACGGAGTCATCGAAGATGAGGTGGCAGTACAGAATGTTGGCGTGCAGAATTCAGGCAAATGTGAATCTACAGTCATGGAACCTTTGATGAATAGAGTTGGAGGTTCGGTGAGCCAAACAGTACAGTTTCATGTGCTATATCTCTTCAGTGGGCCGGAACGTTGCCAAGACGGGTTTCAGAAGTTTTGCAGTGATCTTGGAATGAAGTGCACGTGTCTGGACATAGAATACAACCCCAAACATGATCTCCTTTGCCAAGATGTTTGGGAAGATGTGCAGACTGAAATGGATAGGTATGACGCCTATTTGATGAGTCCACCTTGCAGTACTTTCTCTATGGCAAGGACTGGAATGGGTGGTCCTGCCCCGCTGAGAGGCATCTCTGGAAAGGACAGGTATGGACTCAGGCACCTATCCATAGAAGATAAGGCCAAGGTCAAAGAAGGCACCCTCTTATCGAGGAGGGCGCATTCAACTGCTCAGCGTGCACAGGCCCATGAGAAACCTTGGGTCTTAGAACAGCCGCACTGGAGAGAGGATGGAACCTCGATGTTCATGCTTGATGAGTTCTTGGAGCTGGCCGCAGAGCAGGGAGTTGAATTTCACACCTTTGATCAATGTCAGTTTGGCTGCGCCTTCGAGAAGACAACAGACCTGCTGTCAAACATTGATGATGACATCATGGAGCCCTTCCATCAGAGATGTTCGCATGCAGTGCAGCAGTGGATAGCCCCCTGGAATGGCAAGAGAGTTTGTGCCAAGCACCCGCCTCTTCGGGGCAGGCAAATGGCGATTCCAATAGATGAGTGGAATCCAGGCATGCTCAGAAAAGCCGAACCTACCGGGCAATTCCTCACGAGATCCACTGCTGCATACCCAGCCGACATGAACTGGCAGCTTGCGAAATGTTTGCGTGAGGCATGTGAAAGGGCATTCATGAAGAAGCAGCAGAAGGTGCGAAGTGTGCCAACAGATCAGCAGGCCGTAGACTCAGCTGATGCGCTGGATCCAAAGGTGAAGTTAGCAGAACCCCTCTCTGGTCAGCGGCAGAAGGATGAGGTTGATGAGAGATACAGTCTCAGGAATGTGCACAAGTGGATCAGTCCCAGAATGGTTTACATCGGCAAGCAAATTCAGAATGTTGTGGAAGCGATGTTGGATGACAAGCCGGCATTGCAACAACAGCTCATGGAGTGTCTGGGCAAACACAAGACCTTCCCAGACGAAGTGCAGCTAGCGGTCGACGCATTGCGACTGCAGGTGCGTGACTTGTTAGTCAGAAACAAGTTGGATACGATGGCTGAACAATGCTCTGTGGAACCGGTGGACACTCAAGACTACCAGACAGTCATCAGAGCTGAGCTGTTGACCTACTGGGCCCAATGTGTTGAGGACCCAGCTGCTGGAGTGTCGAAATGGCTTATGGAGGGCGCTCCTGCGGGCATTAGCTGCGACACAACTGAGCTGGACGGAATTTGCCCCAAAGTCGATGATGAACCGGAATCATTCATGGACTTGACCACTGACTATAACACCTTTGTTAACTACACAGGTGTTGAAGAGAACGAGGAGGCCTACCAGGCTTTGACGTCCTATGCTGACAAAGGCTATCTCCGAGTGTTTGACAGTCTGTCGGAGTTGGAACAACATGTCGGTGCAAAGCCAACACTGTCAAAGCTTGGTTGTATCGTCAAACAAAAGGTCAACCATGAAACTGGCACGGTGACAACAAAGACCAGGATCATTTTGGACTGTAAGCGATCACTGGTCAGCAAAGTCGCCAGGCGAACACACAAATCTGTTCTGCCTCGTGTGTCAGATGCCATACAGTCAACTTTGGCTATGCAATCGGATTGCAGACAAGGTGACAGCGTTACTTTTCTGGTTGCGGATGTAGTGGATGCTTTCTGGTTAGTCCCCCTCAATATAGCAGAAAGGAAATTCTTCTGTGCAAAGTTGAGAGGAAAGTTTTACTGCTTCCATCGAACGGCTCAGGGAAGCAGAGCGGCGCCCTTGACCTTCGCCGCGGTCATCGCTTTGGCTTCCAGATGGGTGCAGAGCATAGTATCTATGCCACTGCACCGGGGTATGCACACGGAGGAAGCGAGAGTGCAGACTTATGTGGACGATCCTCTGTTCACCATACGTGGATCCGAAGTGCGCCAAAGACGCCTCACTGCAGTGATACTGGTGTCGTGGTTGGTCATGGGATTTCCACTGGCATTGCACAAAGCCACTTTGGGCTGCAAGTTGACGTGGATTGGAGTCGAACTCTCAATTCTCCCTGAAGGCATGGAAGCCTTGGTGCCAGAGGACAAAGTCATGGAGCTTAGAGGGCTGCTTCACAAGATGCTGCAGAGTAATGTGGTGCCGAAGAAGATGCTTCGAACTGTGATTGGCAAGGCTATGTCTATTGCATCAGTTATCTTCTGCTGGAGGCCGTTCATACAAGAACTTTACACGGCTCTCTATGTGACAGACAGCCATGCCCCCAAGGAATGCATCTGGACAAAGCAGGTGAAGCACACCATACTTTGGCTGTTGACTTTTCTGAGAGGTGAACATGCAGGTATTCGCAGGGTATACTCTGTCAGGGGCTTTCAGAAGCAGCTGCCAATGGTGACGATCACTTGGGATGCATCTCCGTTTGGAATGGGTTCCACTTTACAACTCGATGGCGTGTTTGTGGAATACTTCGCCATAGAGATCACTGCAGATGATGAGAACATCTTGGGAGTTGCGGCCGGGCAACACGAAGGCCAACAACTCTGGGAAGCGCTTGCTGGCTTAGTGGCATTGCGCCATTGGGCACAGCACTGGCACGGACAACGT
This sequence comes from Cladocopium goreaui, assembly GCA_947184155.2. Classification (NCBI taxonomy): domain Eukaryota; class Dinophyceae; order Suessiales; family Symbiodiniaceae; genus Cladocopium; species Cladocopium goreaui. The sequence goes on from CAMXCT020000956.1 coordinate 79,080, forward strand.
GCAAGGTTGCAAATCAGATCCGACAATGTTGGATCTTTGGTTATGCTTACAAAGCTGAAAGGAGGATCCAAGGCGCTCACCCTTATAGCAAGGGAGTACTCGCTGGACTTAGGTCAAGCGCAGTGGAAGCCGGACATAGTCACACATGTCCCTGGCATCGCAAACACCACATGCGATATGTTGAGTCGCAAACTGGATCCTACAAAGACTTTCAAGCTGCCGGACACCTTGAAGAATGCCAGAGAAGTGCAACCAGGTCAAAGACCGTTGAAATGGTGGAAAACACTAGTTATGGAAAGACAGATGATGCACCCGGCAGACCAACAGCAGAACCATGGGGGTGCAGAAGAGATGTAGCACAGCACTTGCACAATGCTGACTTCCGTTGTGTGCGGGGAAAAGTGTGCTGAGTGTATGCAGTCGGTCGTGGTTGAATTAGGGTCTTTCGGAACTCTTTCTTTTATCTTTCTTCGGACTGCATCTTTGCTTGCATTGCCGTAAAGCCGTTGAGAGTTGAGAGAGACTGCATCTTTGCTTGCATTGCAGTAAAGCCGTTGAGAGAGACTGTTGCACATAGGATATATATACCTAGAGCCGATACCCTACTTGCTCTTGGCAAATGGGTATAGTTAAGTAGACGGTACCCATCCGCTCTTGGTGGTTGGGTGCAACAGTATAGGGTTTATACAATATACTGTGGCAGCTTTTTGAACGTGCAAGCATTGATTGATGGCTCAGCAGGTATCTCATGCAGCCATTTTGGCAATGAAGCGTAGGAAACTAAGCAGGTTGGCCTTCCTCCCACAAGTGCCAGCAGTTTGTCTCATTGCTCAACAAGAGCAATGGCGTAGAAATGTTGTAGCAGGTGATCCTAATGAGTGCGGCTCTGGGGTGCTTGTCTCGGAAAGGGCGCATCACTCTGATAGATCAGGGGGAGGCAACCCAGAAGCCGATCCGAGACGTAAGAGACTGGATATGCCTATAGTGAGAAAGGTCGACAAAGGAGATCTTGATAAGGCTGTCCGTGCAAGCAGCACCGTGGAATCAAAGCGGGCTGCACTGGATCATTTGTTGTCAGACATGTACGCTGCAACGTCTAAGAAACCCAGGGATGCACTTCTTAAGACCTGGGTGAAACTGCACACAGCTTGGTTTGGAGATGATGGCCAACCGCCGTTTCCACTGACTGAAATTAGTCTAGTCAGAGTATCCGCCATGTTCAAATCTGGTGGATACAGAAGCTTCAAGAACTACCTCAGTCGGGCCAAAGACCACCACCTGCAGTTAGGATATCAATGGAATGAATCCTTGAACAGGACTTCGCAAAAATGCGCTAGGTCTGTCTTGCGGGGATTGGCTGGAGCATCACGATCTGAGGCCTTTGATCTTACGACGGTTGTCAAGGCGCTGGATGGAAGGGATGCAAACTTGGCTGAAGGAGGACCGGAACATCCATTAGCATTGATAGTTTGTGCAACATCCTTCCCACTTCGTGAACTTGAAGCATCAGCAGTCGACAGGGCAGATGTGATATTCAGTGAGGGAGCGGTAACTTTGTCGTTGCCGGTGTCGAAAACGGACTGGGAAGCGAAAGGATGCAAGAGAACCTGGTCATGTGTATGCGACAGAGAGCTGCCGTGCCCATATCACATACTGTTGAGACATTGTGCGGATTTGGATGCTCAGGAAGTGAGACCGGACTCGCCATTATTTCCGGACAGTCATGGCAACTACTGCACGAAAATTGGTGTGGTCAACACGATTCGCAAAGCAGCCGAGATGGCTGGTATGCAGGTTTGTGACTCAGAAGGACATCATAGACTGTCGGGTCACACATTCAGAATTACTGGGGCGAGAGATCTTTCGGCAGCGGGCTTGGACCCTATCACCATCCAATTGCTGGGAAGATGGGGGTCAAATGCAGTTTTGACATATCTGGCAGAAGCGCCGCTGATGAGTCTCAATCAGAGGCTGAAGCCCTTAGACTCTCAGAGACTTGGCACACTGGACAGGACGCAGGATCCTTCTTTTGGTGAGCTGGATAGACGAGTCAACGCTTTGGAAATGCTGGCAGGACACAGGCAATGGCATGAACAACTCAATCGAGTACAAAGCGATCTGGCCACAGTGAAGCGTGAGGTAGATGATCATTCGGATCAGTTGAAAGGCATTTCAATTGTCCTTCAAGACCATCAGATCAGAGAGGTCAAGAAGGTCATCAATACGACGTCAGGTGTTGAGCACCAGGCGGTTATCCTTATGACTGCAAGTCCCCATACTTGGAAAACAAAGTGTGGGTGGAGATTTGCAGGTAAATTTAATGCAGAGACCTTTGCAGAGAACGCACCTCTAATTCACACCTACAGGACATGCCCGAAATGTCACTTGCTCCCTGAAAGTGATGAAGACAGTTCATCCTCCTCAAGTGATGCCGATGATTAGAATGGATGGATTGCGTTGCATGGGTGACTGTCTGACACCCATGCACCAATCATCGGTGTGGTATGGCACCCAGGTGACACAACCTGGGTGCATGTCTTTGCTACCTTTCAGCAGCTTTCGTAAAAGTATGCTCTGGTGGGAGGGAGGGCAGCAAGTGACAGAAACGAGTGTTGGAATAAACACGCGTGTGAATGTAACACGAGCATGTCACGTTTGGTGGGTGGGTGGGAATGAGGTCACCTTTGGGCAACATTTTGGCTTAAGGTGACCCCATCCACCCCATTTGAAATTTCCCACCCACCCACAGCCTTTTGAAATTTCAAAGGGATGGATTGCGTTGCATGGGTGACTGTCTGACACCCATGCACCAATCATCGGTGAGGTATGGCACCTAGGTGACACAACCTGGGTGCATGTCTTTGCTACCTTTCAGCAGCTTTCGTAAAAGTATGCTCTGGTGGGAGGGAGGGCAGCAAGTGACAGAAACGAGTGTTTTCTTCTCTCCTTTCTGCAGGGAAGCCACGCACTGTGTTTTGGGATTCACGACCTGCTGTGGTGATTTACACGGATGCTTGCTATGAGAAAGAGTCCAAGAACCTAATATGTGGGTTAGGTGGAGTACTGGTAGATGGATTTTCTGGTGAGAAGTTTTTCTTTTCAATTTCTTTGGATGCAGCACAGAGCGCTGCTCTGGGTGAGCCGACGAAGAAACAAATAATTTTTGAAGCAGAAACGCTTGCAGGCGTATTGGCTTACTGGATCTGGAAAGATGAGGCAAAAGGGTCTTCTGACAATGCAGTGGTTGACAATTTGTGTGCAATTTACTGAACTTGAAATGCAGATAGAAACGTCATGCTGGCTGGCGAGAGTGCCATCGCATTCAAACATAGCAGACAAACCATCGAGAGCCGACGTGACAGAACTTTTGGAAGATGGATACAAAGATCATTCAAAACTGGCTGCAGCAAAATTGAAGGACCTCTTAGCATTCAGGGCTCTGAAAATGGGGAGAAAGGCTGAATGCGTTGTGAGGTCCCCATGCCAAAAGTGAGAGATTGCTTGCAGCCTTCAATCACATGTCAGTTGCACAGTGAACGGCGATTAGAAATAAGCGTCTGTCACGCGTGACATAGTTTTATTTCATGAGTGAAATGCGTTAGCAATTTCAAGTGAACGTTGCTTTTGTTCTCAAGTGTGGAGGGCGGGAGGGCCCAACTTTTGTGTTTTGATTTTGAGAACCCACCTCCTGCCCCTACACTCCTCCTGTGCCATACCCACAGCCAGAAAGGCTGAATGCGTTGTGAGGTCCCCATGCAAAAAGTGAGAGATTGCTTGCAGCGTTCAATCACATGTCAGTTGCGCAGTGAACGGCGATTAGAAATAAAAAATGCATTCGGGTTCGTTGTTTCTATCAGGTTTTTTCCGAGCACCGTTCCTACCGTAGGAGACCCTTCATATTTTAACCCCTTCATTTGTTTCTGTGAAAAACGGTTGCCTCTACAGTTTCTCATTACCTCTATCCTTGAAATATGTTTTTGATGCCCCGCGCTTCAGGCCAACCCTCATGATTTTGATTCGTGAGGAAATGTTCACAAGCACATTTACTCAGACGCACATGTTGTTCTCAATTTTCATGGTTCAAACCATGGGCTAAAAGAGTTTGATCACTATGCGCATGGAAAAACATGCAGCAAACAAACGCATACGATTTCCCGAACTTTGCGGCAGTGTAAGATTACCATCAAAACAAAATCGATGGGTGTGGACGGTTGCATTGAATTTTGCCCGTGTTGTGATGGTTTGCACGCCCAATCTTGCAGTTTGTTTGGGCTCTGTTTTGACACGCTGTTCGGCGATTTGTTCTGATGCTCCTCCAGATGTGGAAGCATCCTGCCGTGGCCATTGTGTCCGTGTGCATGAATGTGATATTTTTATTGTTTTTCATTCAAAATGGTGGCAGTTGGAATTACGACCAATTCCAGCCACATGTGATGCGGGCTTCCTTGGAGAATCATTATGATTTGACAGGCCGTCCCAAATTCCCTGACAGAACGCGTTGCAAATTGGAAATGCCTCCCACACAGAAAACCTTCACATACTCACAGCCCAATGCTGCTTACAGATCTTTGCCCATGTACCAGGAGGTTAAAAACAAAGTTGTGACTTTGAGAACAAACAGGTTCTTGCCAGAAAAACTGAGAAACGGTTTGTCTTTCGCTGATTTCAAAAGAGAACTTTCCAGTTTCAAAGACAAGTACGATGGCAACCTTGAAGTTGAAGGATACGAGAGTGCCAAGGGGCAGAAGGGAAATACCGTGCAGTGGTTTTGGGGGCATCACATTTGGTTTGGAGCAGGGGATAACAAATTCGAAGTGACGGATCACATGGGTGACAAGTGGCTTGAAGATATAGTTGCATGGATTGTTGGATACGGTTTGCCGATAGAAACTTTTTCAGGCGCAAAAATTCTTGACATAGGTTCTTGGACGGGATCTACTACCTATGCGCTTGTTTCGCTTGGGGCCAGCCACATTGTGTCTGTTGAAGAAGCAGTGAAGTACTCCTTGTTCACGCAATATGTTTCAGATTCGTATCAATTGCCGGTGCGAACTATTTCGCGCAGCCTCTACGAGCTTGATGTGAAGGAGATGCAAGAAGTTTTCGACATCGTGTATTTTCCAGGAGTGCTTTACCACTTGTCAGACCCCGTGATGGCGTTGCGCATCCTTTACAACCGATTGAAAATTGGAGGCATAATCATTATCGAAACTATGGTTCCCAGTCCTTTTGCAGAACTCAATTATGACAGGATTACGGGCAAGGGAAACAATTATTTCACATGCGGTCCGAAGGTGCTGGGTGAATGGCTTGAAGATGTGGGATTCACTTCAATCGTTGCTGGCCGGCTGCGGCGCACAGAAGCAATTGCACGAAAGGAGAAACGTGTATCCATGAAGCAAGCAGGTCTTGCCCGAAGGGACATTTGCTAGTCACCGCTGCTCTGGAGAAAAAAATGCCGGGTCAGCCAGGTCTGCACTTAGGCTGAATGCTGCGGATCGTTATAGCCCTCTGGCAGATATTGAAAATTCAAATTTTCATACGAGTTGTGAGAAACCTTAGGTAGAGAAGTATCGCAGAAAGAAAAATGTCTTAAGTTTTATGAAAATTTGTCAACTCGTATTGATTTTTGAAAAAACAAACTACAGATAGAAGTTTGCAGGGTATAAAAATCGGAAAACATCACGAAACTGCATGTAAATATATATATATGTGCGTATTTACCTGGACCTTCCAAATTCTGCACGATTGGGATTTCTACACTTTTGGGCCGATTGTTCAATCTTAAATGTAAACGGTTTCAACAAAAAGTGAACTCCTTGCAGCAGTTCTGACTACCACCTTGATATGGCACGGATGGTTAAAATATCTTGCCGCAATGGGTCCCTCACAATTCAGCCATTGGAATTGCTGGTGATGTAATGCCCGCGCTTCCTCAAATTTGCAGAGTTTGTGCGTTGGTGATTGGAGCCCCCCCAGATTCAAAACTTGAAACATGCAGGAATATTAAGCATATTTGAAAATCGTCCGTTTGAAGCATGCATAGCTTGCGGGACTAACAGTTTTCATTCCAACAAGCTGCGATTTGATGCGATTTGTCACATGCAGGAACCGCAGCAGTTTAAGAAATCCCGATTTGCGTGCTTTTGCGGATATTTGTGTATTTTTGCGGTGAATTTGCGCACTTTGTGCGGGAAAACTGTCGGCATTTTTGTTGAATTCAAAGCAGTTTTGGAATTTCCTGGGGACATTTCTTGCGCAGAACATGGGCCTATTGTGTTTTTCTTACAAATTCAGAAAAATCCAGTTTGTTTCAATGTCTATAGCGGCCTGGTGCACAGCAAAGCTGTCTTTGAGCGCCTTAGTTGTTTGTCATGTCATATTCTTCAACAATCTTTACCTACCGGCAGTGGTTTGATTTTCTTACCTTTCGTTAAGCAGGTCCACTTTGTTTGTCAACATGCGGAAACTCCCATCTAGCATGCCAAGATAAGCCAAGCCAGCTCCATTCTGGCAATTTGATGGTGTTCTAGTGTGTTTCTGAACGATTGGTCCAATTTGAACTAATTTCTGTATAAAAACATCTCTGCGTGAGAGTATTTACTTTAAACACATCTGTGTGTAAAGGCTTCTTTGTGTCAAAAGAAGCCCTGTGTAAAAGCACGTGCATGTAAAGGCATTCCTCCGTAAAAACATCGCTGTGTGAAGGCATCTGTGTGAAGAAGTACCTGCGCGTCTGTGTGTGAAAGCTTTTTTGTGTAAAAGCATCCCTGTGTAAAAACACCTGTGTGCGAAGGTATTTGTGTGTGTGTCAAACCATCCCTGGGTAAAGCATCTGTATGTGTAAATGTCTGTGTAAAAACTGTTTTTTATGAAAGCACCTCTGTGTGAAAGTATCTGTGTACAATATTTTGGTCGTTTGCTGTTAGAATCTCTAAGCCGCGTTGCCTTTGCCGCAAAATTTTGCAGCTCCCACCTGTACATTGCCTGCTTTGATGCAACATCAGTTCAGTGCACGGAGCTTCGCCATCGGACAATATTTTGCAGCAGTGCGAAGCTAACACCTGCAAATTGCGTGATATTTGCAAAATTTGGAATCATCTCTGACAACTGTGTTGTGATTTCACAGCGCTCCGAGGCAAAAAACCTGTACACTGCAGAATGCTTGCATTTTTTGAAGAATTTTTACTTGCACAGAATGTGCGGCATACGGGGGCAAGATTTAGTGCATTCATAGTTTTTGCAGTACTGCATTTTGCAACTATCATTGCTAAACCGCATGGCATGCGCAGCATTTTGACATTGACGTCTGTAAATTTGATGCTATCCTTACGACTTTCTGAAGCTCAAACCTACTAGTGGGCTCCATTCCCAACATATTGAAATTATCATCTGCACATGTGAGCACCACGTCTTTAAGGAGAAGATAGTCGCAAGAATGAATGTGACGGGCGAAATATCATGGCAGATGTGTGCAAGATGGTCAGATTGCTGTGAAATAGGCGCCTGTGCGAAGGAGAGGGGGAAGGAAAGCAGAGGGAAAGGAGGCGTGGAGGCGTGCCTGCCTATTGGCGCGAGTTGATGCGTGCCTTTGTTTGCAGTTGCATCAGCAAGCTTATTTCCTTTTTTGCCAACACGTGCTCGGGCCTAGGAGAAAGCCAATTGCATTCCAGTGAGTCTGAAGGATAAGGTATGGAAAAGGAGCTCAATGAGTGGGAGATGGTAGCCAGGCAAGCTAGTACCTTGAAGGATGTCGAGGATATATTGCGAATCAAGGAAGAATTTTATTGGCAGAGTCGGTGGGAAATGGGGAAAAAAATTAAAGCTTCGAGAGGAGCCTGCAACTCGGCGGTGTTCTTGGACCCTATTGTATGGAAAGGCAGGCTGCAGCCGACAGGGCCATACCCATCAACTGGCGGCTCGAACTGAAGAACCCAACCCCAACCGGCATGGTTGCCATATGCAGACTTGTTGTTGGGGCAGGAGCCATAAGTATATAAAGATAAAGGTGGAATTTGATGTTCCTGACCTGGGCAGGGAGTGCCCTGAGAAAAGGAAAGATCAAGCTGCTTTTGAATGTGAGAGTCCTTGTTTGAGTTGACGAAGGCTTAGGCACAAAAGCGGGCAGGGTAATATTAGCCTCTGCAGAAAAATGTGTCGATGAAACCAAGGAAGGGTTGCTTCCCTGAGCATCGGGCGCTGATCCTGATCAGCAGAAATGTATCTTTTTTTGTTGATTTTCAAGGGTTGAAATCTTATTGATGTTTTTCAATATTTTTTGGGGCACCAGTCTTTTTGCTAACTTGTTGATTTGAAACTTGATGTTTTCTATTGATTTCAGTTTTGCAAAACCTGTTGATTTTCAACCTGCAGTTTTTGGATCAAGATTTTCAAGTTTGACTCCTTGACAAAAGGACATTGCCTGAGATGGTTTTCCAGAACCCTTGCCAAAATGGATCAATGTCAACCAAGGGCGGAGACAGGCACAGCACCAAACCCCAGGTTGACACTGGCCTCCTATATAAGGCCATCAGCCCACACAGGGAGCTCTTGTCCAACATGGGTTGTTTATGAACCGATCTCCAAGACCCAGGCCTGCAACCCCAAGGCCCTGGTCAAGGTGATGCCCTTGATAAAAGGGCTTATTGAACTAGTGGCAGCAGGTGAAATCCATGGGCAAAACCTGAGGCAGGCTATCTTCCAACTCCTCATGGAAGAGCCTAGAGTAAGTTTAAGAGTAGAAAGGCTGAATGTGCTGCTGTCCACATGCGAAGACTGAGGCTGTCAGGTGACCTCGGGGCTTGTGCCAACAAGCTTACCACTGTGGAATTCCTTCAGGTCCAGGAAGCTGTTGAACTAATGGAGAAGAAGCCTGAGCAGGAAGTTTCTGCCTTACCCCTTGTCCAAAGGGAAGAGCCTCTACCCCTTGTCCTGAGCACCAGTGATGTTTCTGTTGACAGCCAAGGCCTGCCCAAAATGTTTGGAACACCTGAGCCATCAGCAGCACCCAGCCCAGCCTCCAGTAAGCCCTTGCCAAAAGAGGAGCCACATGAAGAAAACTCCTTGCCAAAAGGAGCCACCTGAGCCCAATTACTTGCCAAAAGGAAAGGAAATCATTTTGGCCAAACCCATTGCAGGGCCAAGTTTCCTGAGAAGAAGGTTGGGGCAGCAAGCTACACAGACAAGCCAAGCAAATGAGCAGAAAGCCAGGCTGAGGAAGGAATTTGGTTTTGTTGCTGCAATGAAAAGCCAAGGGAGTGCCAGCACACCAACATACCCTAGAAAAGAATGGACAAAGCTCAGGGTGACCAGAAGTAGCAAGGAACCATTTAGGGCATACATCACAGGCACAACAGACACAAGTGGCAAGGGAAAGCTTTCCTTGATTGTGGAAACCACCCACAAGAACCACCCCAAGTACCTGGAAATTTTGGAGCACATCGAGGAGAAGCTGGAGAAGGATCACTTGACAAAGGCTGAAGCCTTGGACCTGAGACAGCAGTGCTATGACACTTGGTGAAGACCTCTTGCCAAAAGAGTAGCTAAGAGCTTCATGCAAGACCTCTTGACAAAAGGGGTGCCAAAGAGGCTGCAAACAAGTGCACCAGACCTCTTGGCAAAAGTGGCCTGCAAAGAGATGCAACATACCTCTTGGCAAAAGAGGTGGTACAGGTTTTTCAAGGGTTGCACAAACCTCTGGCCAAAAGGGGTGAGTTTGACAGCTGACTCACTACTGCGTGCCAATATGATGCACCACCCCTGGTAGCATGGGAAGTGCGGGCAGGTGTGTGAACCCATCATTTTTTTTGTTTGGGGATTTAAGGGGAATGTTGTTGTTAAGATTTTTTTGTGTATTCAGAACCAGATAGAAGCCAATGTGTAAAGGGGGTTCACAAGATAGATTGCAGTTATTGGCACAAGTTTTGGAACCAAGAGACCACACATATTCCTTGCCCAAAGGACGCTGTGACCGTGCCTTCTGTTCTGAACCTCTTGCCAAAAGGGGTCGCCAAGTCCTCCTTTTCCATCCCAAAAGGGATCCCGGGGTGTGTGTTCTTTTTTTTTTATACCCCTTGCCCAAAGGGATGGCTGACTAGGACAAATGGGATGGCCAATAAGCCATCTGGGGTGGGGACCGTCCCCCAAAGTAGAAGGGAGATGGTCAATGGCTTTAATGCCATACCCAGGGACCAAGCAACTTTGGCAGCAGCAAGGCAAGCAGCTGCAGCAGCACCAGCTGCAGCAACAGCAACTCCTTGCCAAAAGGAGCCGGGTTCCTCCCAGCCACAGCTGGCAGCTGAGCAGCAAAGAGCAGCAGATTGGGGGTTGCTGCAAACCACAGCCCAAAAAACCAAGGGTTGAAGAGGAGGACAAAAAATCCCTTGCCAAAAGGGATGATGACAAAACTAGACGACGGTTGGCCCGAGAGCGAAAAACACGTTTTTCAAGCAGCTCTGAGTATGGTAGTGGTAAAAAATAGTCGGTGAATGGTTGGTGAATTTTATATGAGCTATGGAGGGATAAGTTGTGAAAAGTAAGATTGATTAAGAAGAGGATACATGACAACCCATGCATATGCACTGTGCGGCTTGTTATAAAGGGCATCATGTGACACTTGTCTTGCACCCACAGAGAGACATAGATAGAGAGAAAGGGGGAGAGAGAGAGAGAGAGGGAGAGAGAGAGCAGGGTCTTCTGTTGTTAGTATTGAGACACTATATTGCAAGACAAGATATTGAAGATGTATTATAGGCAGGCGAGACAAGTATTCTCAAGACAGTATATTACAAGTACAATTCTTAAGACACTAGTTTGCATCGTATCCTTCGTTTTGTTTTTCACACACAGAACCTTTTACACACAGACGCTTTTGCACAGAAGCTGTTACACACAGGCGCTTTTACATACAGAGACTTTTACACACAGACGCTTTTACACACAGACGCTTTTACACACAGACGCTTTTACACACAGACACTTTTACACACAGACACTAGACACTTTTACACACATAGGCTTTTACACATAGAGGCCTTTACACACAGACGCTTTTACACACAAAACCCTTTACACACAGACGCTTTTACACACAGACGCTTTTACACACAGAAGCTTTTACACACAGACTCCTTTACACACAGACGCTTTCACGCACAGGAGCTTTTACACACAGACACTTTTACACACAGACGCTTTTACACACAGACCCTTTTACACACAGACCCTTTTACACACAGACACTTTTACACACATACGCTTTTCTTTTACACACACACACACTTTCACACACAGAGGCTTTTACACACGGACGCTTACACAAAGACTTTTACACACAGACGCTTTTACACACAAACGCTTTTACACACAGACGCTTTTACACACGGACGCTTTTACACACAAACGCTTTTACTCACAGACGCTTTTGCACACAGAAGCTTTTACACGCAGACGCTTGCACAGACGCTTTTACACACAGACCCTTTTACACACATACGCTTTTACACACAGACCCTTTTACACACAGAAGCTTTTACACACAGACCCTTTTACACACAGTTGCTTTTACACACAGACGCTTTTACACACAGACACTTTTACACACACACATACTTTCACACACAGAGGCCTTTACACAGAGAAGCTTTTGAAGAGTGTCGCTCACTGACATTTTATGGTCCTGAACTCAAACTTTTCTGTTTTTGACATCCAGCACATGATGGCATCGAGCTCTGTTGCAAACGTTTGCAGACAGTTCGCTAGTGAAGTATTGTCACATGTGTGATTTACAGCATCATGGTACCGATCTTTTTTGAGCCATTTATGTGGGATTATCCATTAAAAAAAAGAAATAACATGTGTCATACACGGCATCATGGTACCGAGAATTTTTTTGGGCCATAATGAAATGAAATAACATGCGTCATACACAGACGCTTTTACACACAGACGCTTTTACAGGCAGATGCTTTTACACACACTCACATACTTTCACACACAGAGGCCTTTACACAGAGAAGCTTTTGAAGAGTGTCGCTCACTGACATTTTATGGTCCTGAACTCAAACTTTTCTGTTTTTGACATCCAGCACATGATGGCATCGAGCTCTGTTGCAAACGTTTGCAGACATTTCGCTAGTGAAGTATTGTCACATGTGTGATTTACAGCATCATGGTACCGATCATTTTTGAGCCATTTATGTGGGATTATCCATTAAAAAAAATGAAATAACATGTGTCATACACGGCATCATGGTACCGAGCTTTTTTTTTGGGCCATAATGAAATAACATGCGTCATACACAGAGGCTTTTACACACAGACGCTTTTACACGCAGATGCTTTCACACACACACACATTCACACACAGAGGCTTTTACACACAGACCCTTTTATACACAGAGGCTTTTACACACAGACACTTTTACACACAGACACTTTTACCCACAGAAGCTTTTACACACACACACTCGCTTTTCTTTTACACACACACACACTTTCACACACAAAGGCTTTTATACACAGACGCTTACACAGAAGCTTGAACAGTGTCTACCGATGCAAGTGGAATGCTGACCATCCAAACAATACACATGCAAAAAAATATTTATATCTGTTGTAATGCTCCCATACATCAACCGCAGTGCAAGCTTGTATGACGATCCAGCATCAGTTCAGTTTCACTGTAAAGAACAATTCTTACAAAACCATAAACGGCTGCAGGAACATGCGGGTGGAACACTTAACTCGAAGATTCTACAACACACAACATCATCACGAAGGATTCACTACAACATGACCACAGACGCAAGAAACGAAACTGCACAAGCATTGAATGCCTCTTTCAGCCTCTCATCATTGAATGCCCAACCTCAGTCGGACACAGCATTCATGAATCCAACATACATCGAAAAGCCGCAACACAAACAAAGTTCCAAAAATGTACATCGTGACTGCCATCATCACCCTCACTGCAACTAAAGCAACCGAGCTCCACACATTGCTAGCGCGGGTGCTATCAGCTATCAGCCCCTACAGAGCATGGAACAATCACAAAACACAATCTGCAAAGAATCAATGCAAGACCATATCCACAGAAAAAAGATGTCGCAAGTATTGCTTTCATGGCATCTCTGCATTCACTTGAGGCTCCGGCCAAACGATTCTTTTGTAGAAGATGCAGTTCAATGCCGTTCGCACAGACTTGTGCGGTAAAACTCCATGCTTGAATTGGAACAATCAGAAAACACAATCACCAAAGAATGAGTGCAACACCATGTCCACAGAGACAGAACACAGACACCTTTGCACACAGACCATTTTACACACAAACGCTTTTACACACAGACACTTTTACACACAGACCATGTTACACACAGACGCTTTCACACACAGAAGCTTTTACACACAGAAGCTTTTACACACAGTCACTTTTACACACAGGCGCTTTTACACACAGAAGCTTTTACACACAGACGCTATTACACTTTTACCCACAGACCCTTTTACACACAGACGCTTTTACACACAGACGCTTTTACACACAGACACTTTTACATACAGACCCTTTTACACACAGACGCTTTTACACACAGACGCTTTCACACACAGAAGCTTTTACACACAGAAGCTTTTACACACAGTCACTTTTACACACAGACGCTTTTACACACAGAAGCTTTTACACACAGACGCTTTTACACTTTTACCCACAGACGCTTTTACACACAGACGCTTTTACACACAGACGCTTTCACACACAGAAGCTTTTACACACAGAAGCTTTTACACACAGTCACTTTTACACACAGAAGCTTTTACACACAGACGCTTTTACACACAGAAGCTTTTACACACAGAAGCTTTTACACACAAACGCTTCCGCACACAGAAGCTTTTACACACAGGAGCTTTTGCACATAGACACCTTTACACACACAGACCATTTTACATACATACGCTTTTACTAAACACAGAAGCTTTTACACACAGACTCTTTTACACACAGATGCTTTTACACACAGACGCTTTTTACACACAGTCACTTTTACACACAGAAGCTTTTAAACACAGAAGCTTTTACACACAGTCACTTTCACACACAGAAGCTTTTACACACAGAAGCTTTTACACACAGACACCTTTACACACAGACCATTTTACACTGCTTTTACACACAAACACTTTTACACACAGACAATGTCACACACAGCCGCTTTTACACACAGAAGCTTTTAAACACAGAAGCTTTTAAACACAGAAGCTTTTACAGACAGACCCTTTTACACACAGACACTTTCATACACAGACGCTTTTACACACAGAAGCTTTTACACACAGACGCTTTTACACACAGTCACTTTCACACACAGAAGCTTTTACACCAGACGCTTTTACACACAGACGCTTTTACACACAGACACTTTTACACACATAAGCTTTTACACACAGAAGCTTTTACACACAGACACCTTTACACACAGACCATTTTACACTGCTTTTACATACAGACACTTTTACACACAGACCATGTCACACACAGTCACTTTTACACACAGAAGCTTTTAAACACAGCAGCTTTTACATACAGACCCTTTTACACACAGACGCTTTTACACACAGACGCTTTCACACACAGAAGCTTTTACACACAGAAGCTTTTACACACAGACGCTTTTACACACAGGCGCTTTTACACACAGAAGCTTTTACACACAGACGCTATTACACTTTTACCCACAGACGCTTTTACACACAGACGCTTTTACACACAGACGCTTTTACACACAGACACTTTTACATACAGACCCTTTTACACACAGACGCTGTTACACACAGACGCTTTCACACACAGAAGCTTTTACACACAGAAGCTTTTACACACAGTCACTTTTACACACAGACGCTTTTACACACAGAAGCTTTTACACACAGACGCTTTTACACTTTTACCCACAGACGCTTTTACACACAGACGCTTTTACACACAGACGCTTTTACACACAGAAGCTTTTACACACAGACGCTTTTACACACAGTCACTTTCACACACAGAAGCGTTTACACACAGAAGCTTTTACACACAAGAGCTTTTACACACAGACGCTTTTACACATAGAGGCTTTTACACACAGACACTTTTACACAAACGAAAGCGTCCATCGCAATTTTTCCTCCGTTTTTGACGTCCAACGTCCATTTCGTGCGAAAGGGTTACGATTGACCAAGTAAAATCGCAATTTTTCCTCAATTTTTGACGTCCAACGTCCATTTCGCGCGTAAGGGTTTCGATTGACCAAGTAAAATCGCAATTTTTCCTCAGTTTTTGACGTCCAACGTGCATTTCGTGCGAAAGGGTTGCGATTGACTAAGTAAAATCGCAATTTTTCTTCAGTTTTTGACGTCCAACGTCCATTTCGTGCGTAAGGGTTGCGATTGACACCTCAAAGTCGCAATTTTTCCTCAGTTTTTGACGTCCAACGTCCATTTCGTGCGAAAGGGTTGCGATGGACGCTTCAAAGTCGCAATTTTTCCTCAGTTTTTGACGTCCAACGTCCATTTCGTGCGAAAGGGTTGCGATTGACTAAGTAAAATCGCAATTTTTCCTCAGTTTTTGACGTCCAACGTCCATTTCGTGCGAAAGGGTTTCGATGGACGCTTCAAAGTCGCAATTCTTCCTCAGTTTTTGACGTCCAACGTCCATTACGTGCGAAAGGGTTGCTGGGGACGCTTCAAAATCGCAATTTTACCTAGGTTTTGGACGTCCAACGTCCATTTCGTGCGAAAGAGTTGCGTTTCGTGGCGCTCCGGCGGCACCGCCCCCGCCTTAAGAGAGAAATAGAAGAAGAGAGAGAGGAGATCTGCAGATGTGAAGGTGTGAAGATGTAGATCTGCAGATCGATGTGAGGGTGTGAAGATCTAGATCTGCAGGTGTGAGGGTGTGAAGATCTAGATCTGCAGATGTGAAGGTGTGAAGATCTAGATCTGCAGGTGTGAGGGTGTGAAGATGTAGATCTGCAGGTGTGAAGGTGTGAAGATCTAGATCTGCAGGTGTGAGGGTGTGAAGATCTAGATCTGCAGGCGTGAGGGTGTGAAGATGTAGATCTGCAGGTGTGAGGGTGTGAAGATGTAGATCTGCAGATGTGAGGGTATGAAGATGTAGATCTGCAGATGTGAGGGTGTGAAGATCTAGATCTGCAGGTGTGAAGGTGTGAAGATCTAGATCTGCAGGTGTGAAGGTGTGAAGGTCTAGATCAGCAGATGTGAGGGTGTGAAGATGTAGATCGGCAGGTGTGAGGGTGTGAAGATGTAGATCTGCAGATGTGAAAGTGTGAAGATGTAGATCTGCAGATGTGAGGGTGTGAAGATGTAGATCAGCAGGTGTGAAGGTGTGAAGATGTAGATCAGCAGATGTGAAGGTGTGAAGATGTAGATCTGCAGGTGTGAAGGTGTGAAGATGTAGTATAACGGCTGCTTTTTTACGAAGAACCCTTCGCAGGCGCTCTCGGGAAAAAGGCTCAGTACCATGATGTCTTGCATGACACATATGATTTCATTTTTGTGTGGAAAATCACACATAAATGGTCGAGAAAAGCTCGGTATCATGATGCCGTGCACGACACATGTTATTTCATTTTTGTATGGAAAATCCCACATAAATAGTCAAAAAAACATCGGTACCATGATGCCGTTTTTTTTGCTGCACCCAACCTCCGTGGAATCCGCCAAGACTTTCATCAACGAGCTGCGCAGCTCTGCTACAGGCAGCCAATTTCGGTTGGAATGTGTCTCCACACCACCCGCAGTAGCCAGGACTCGAAGCTCGTCTCTTCCTATTCCCTGACGAACTCTTTCTTTG
>CAMXCT020000956.1:96034-155297 GCA_947184155.2 Cladocopium goreaui
TTTTTACACACGCACACACGCTTTCACACACTAACGCTTTTACACACAGACGCTTTTACACACAGACGCTTTTACACACAGACACTTGTACACACACGCACACACGCTTTCACACACAAACGCTTTTACACACAGACGCGTTGACACACAAACGCTTTTACACACAGACGCTTTACACGCACACACGCTTTCACACACTAACGCTTTTACACACAGACGCTTTTACACGCAGACGCTTTTACACACAGACACTTGTACAGAAACGAAAGCGTCCATCGCAATTTTTCCTCAGTTTTTGACGTCCAACGTCCATTTCGTGCGAAAGGGTTACGATCGACCAAGTAAAATCGCAATTTTTCCTCAGTTTTTGACGTCCAACGTCCATTTCGTGCGTAAGGGTTGCGATTGACAACTCAAAGTCGCAATTTTCCCTCAGTTTTTGACGTCCAACGTCCATTTCGTGCGTAAGGGTTGCGATTGACAACTCAAAGTCGCAATTTTTCCTCAGTTTTTGACGTCCAACGTCCATTTCGTGCGAAAGGGTTGCGCGGGACGCTTCAAAGTCGCAACTTTTCCTCAGTTTTTGACGTCCAACGTCCATTTCGTGCGAAAGGGTTGCGCGGGACGCTTCAAAGTCGCAACTTTTCCTCAGTTTTTGACGTCCAACGTCCATTTCGTGCGAAAGGGTTGCGCGCGACCAATAAAAGTTGCAATTTTCCCTCAGTTTTTGACGTCCAACGTCGCTTTCGTGCGAAAAGGTTGCGCGCGACCAATAAAAGTTGCAATTTTTCCTCAGTTTTTGACGTCCAACGTCCATTTCGTGCGAAAGGGTTGCCGGGGACGCTTCAAAATCGCAATTTTACCTAGGTTTTTGACGTCTAACGTCCATTTCGTGCGAAAGGGTTGCGCGGGACACCTCAAAGTCGCAATTTTTCCTCAGTTTTTGACGTCCAACGTCCATTTCGTCCGAAAGGGTTGCGCCGGACGCTTCAAAGTTGCAATTTTTCCTCAGTTTTGGACGTCCAACGTCCATTTCGTGCGAAAGGGTTGCCGGGGACGCTTCAAAATCGCAATTTTACCTAGGTTTTGGACGTCCAACGTCCATTTCGTGCGAAAGGGTTGCGCGCGACGCTTCAAAATCGCAATTTTACCTAGGTTTTGGACGTCCAACGTCCATTTCGTCCGAAAGGGTTGCGTTTCGTGGCGCTCCGGCGGCACCGCCCCCGCCTTAAGAGAGAATAGAAGAAGAGCGAGAGGAGATCTGCAGATGTGAAGGTGTGAAGATCTAGATCTGCAGGTGTGAGGGTGTGAAGATCTAGATCTGCAGGTGTGAGGGTGTGATGATGTAGATCTGCAGATGTGAGGGTGTGAAGATCTAGATCTGCAGGTGTGCGGATGTGAAGATCTAGATCTGCAGGTGTGAGGGTGTGAAGATCTAGATCTGCAGGTGTGAGGGTGTGAAGATCTAGATCTGCAGGTGTGAGGGTGTGAAGATCTAAATCTGCAGATGTGAGGGTGTGAAGATCTAGATCTGCAGGTGTGAAGGTGTGAAGATCTAGATCTCCAGATGTGAGGGTGTGAAGATCTAGATCTGCAGGTGTGAAGGTGTGAAGATGTAGATCTGCAGATGTGAAGGTGTGAAGATCTAGATCTGCAGATGTGAAGGTGTGAAGATCTAGATCTGCAGGTGTGAAGGTGTGAAGATCTAGATCTGCAGGTGTGAAGGTGTGAAGATCTAGATCTGCAGGTGTGAAGGTGTGAAGATGTAGTATAACGGCTGCTTTTTTACGAAGAACCCTTCGCAGGCGCTCTCGGGAAAAAGTAGCACGACTACACGCGCGGTTTTCCACCCGCTAGCATAAACATCCCTGGTACCGACTCACACTATCCCTACGCCTTTCATGTTTTCATTCCCACCAGCGCCAGCAGTTTCACCATGTTTCACCCATGGATATTCCCACCTACTATACCATTGGGTCACTGCATTGAGCCTCGCCCGTGCAGCCAAGAGTCTTTTCCCCTCAGCAAGTTCACCATTTCCGTGTTGCGCGCGAGATCCAGGGGTGTTTGGCCTGGGAAGCACAGCTGACATTCGAAGTGACCCTTTCCCAAATATCACTTCAATTGATCGCCGTGCGGACTGCAGAATTTGACGTGTGGAAACCATGTGCGAAAAGCGCTGTTTCATTCTTCTCATTTGGCTCACACGGATGTCAAAGACATGGATGAACTCTAAACATCTCTAAACCCTAATTTTTTTCAACAGACACACGCCCCAAAATCACGGCTCTTGAATTTCAAAGGGAACTTTGAAGATGGGAACCTGAGATGATAAATCCAAGGAAACCACATGCTGAAGTTGGACAAAAACTGAAAAACTTAAAACATGTCATAAGTCATTGAGGCATGCCACATTCGTTGAACTGCACCTGTTATATCTGAAATTGTGGTTGCCGGTGAAAAGCGGTGTTCAAAAACGGGTGATGACATCGGCTGAGGCCCCCAGCCGATGTCGTTCTTGATTTCCACGGAGGCTTTCGCTGCCAGCAGCAGCTTGGCGCACTCCGCGTGGCCGTTCGCTGCTGCATCATGCAGCGGAGTGGCACCTCAGCACCGGCGGAGTGGCGCCCGGCGTCAGCACCGGCGATCGCCGCTGAGCTCCCGGGCCGTAGCGGCCCACGACGCCCACGGCGGCGCCGTTCGCCAGGAGAAACGCGACCATCGCCGGGTGGCCGGCGGCGCCGTTCTCCTGTACTGCCAGGTGCAGCGCTGACAGGTCCTCGACCGGGTCCAGTCGGTCCACGCTGCCGCGGTCCCGGCGCAGGTGGCCCCGGACGCCCGGGAGGTCGCCGTTGAGCGCTGCGTGGGCGATGTCGTCGTCTCGGCGCGCGGAGGAATAAAACCGAAAGGACGATTCTTTTTCCTTATTTCCTTTGATCTTTCTGTTGTCTCTAAGTCCAAGCCTGGTAAGTCTGCTACTATTGAAATTCGATTGAATCAGTTAGAAACCTGAACTTATTGAACTTTGGAGTTCCTGATGTTCAATGTTATGGAACTTGAAGTGCGACTTCAAATTTACTTCTAGATCTTCTACCTGAGGTAGCATGAAGTTCTATCTTTAGTCAGTAAGGACTGAGGCCCAGACATTTCGCCGCTGCCGCTTCGTCGGCTTCGACTTGTTCTGGATCTTCCGAATCTTCCTGGTGTCACAGCTCGACATGGTTTACACACTTATGGATGTTGCCATGAAAAACTTCATGGAACTTTAAAGCAATGACCTATCACGGACTTAAGGCAAAGTAACGCACACTTTGAAGATTTAATAAGATTTATAAAGATTTCGTCTGCTATTGCAATGCATGATGCTGATGTCGCTGCGACGCGTCCTGAGTGAACCGTGGATCAAATTTCAGTGTCGTGATCTTGGCTTTGATCGTGTTGTCGTCGGTGTCCCACACAGAAGTTGGGAGCACTTTAACCACTGCGGGCTCCTGCATCAATCCCCCCATGAGCAGCATTGTTCAAGAACCAAATCATACCAAAACATAGATCAAAACGATTCAAGCTGGCTCTGGACATGACCAAAATACGGCGCTGCACGGTACAACATTTGACCTGATGAGGACAAAACCAGAAATTCACTTGACGTTTGTACTCGTTGACAGTTGAGATGTGCCAAAAAAAACAAGCACAAGCTACAGCTCAATAAAGCGTGTTACCCTCGCCTGCGTGGCTATTTCTGGTTCCTGAGCCGCAATGACAAGATCGCGCCACGCAGCCGCGGAACTCACAACTGTTAGGCAGGTCCGAGAAAAAAAGGCACCCCAAATCCCATGATGGATCAGCATTTTCTCATTTCAAAAAGAAAATTTGGCATCCTACATCCCCAATTTTCGGACCAACCCACTCTAATCTTCCAAGCTCAGGGCCACAGAGATGTTTGCTGGTTCCTGTCGAAAGGTGGATGGGGAGGCAGGAGCCAACGTGCTACTTGTTGATTTTCGCCCAGCTACTCCGACCACTGGAGAACGAATTTCACTCACGGGAATGCAAACTGTTGAATCACAAGGTTCAAACAGATAATAAGCATTGTGCCACTTTAGCCAGGATCTTCAATCAAGGAACTGCTATTGCAAAGCAAAATCAACACTTCATCTTGTCGGTTAATTTATATCATATAAGCGACTGAGAAGCTGAATCTGTTAAGGATTTGCCCCCAGAGCCTGAATCATGTGATGTATTACTTTGCGATACCCGTTGCAGTGAAAGAGATGAAACAGTTGGAGTTTGCTGGAAGGTCTAGCAAAACGGGGGCCTTCACAGCTGTTTGGCAAATTCGATATTCAAAATCCAGCGACTCTGAGCAGAACTAGATGCGCTCAAACTAGGAAAAAGGTGTTGCCAACGCCTTCTCAAATGCAGTGATTGTGGCAGCACTGTTGTGCATCGTGCAATGCCACTGGCAAGTTACTTTATTTGGTTTGATTGCTCTGTGGAGCTCACCCACCGCTCTAGGTTTTTAAGTAGATCATCTTATGGATCTTGCCGCGAATCTTGCCAAATAATCGAAGGCATCCTTAAGGACACCAGATTTTTTTCTACCGCAAGACTAAAAGTTGAAATGGAACATCCTAGCGACAAGAGCAGACAACAGGCCTCTTCTAAGGTCTTGGCGGCCTCGGCAACCTTGCAAGCTTTGCGGGACTGGAGTGGATGACATTTGCCAGTGAACCATCATGCCCTGTCTTAACGAATCTTTTGCAATTGGCATGGTCAAATATGGTCAAATAATCTATATCTGGTCTTGCTTGAAGCCAAGCGGTTTTGAAACTTCAACCCATGGGAAAGACCGTATGGTCACATCAAGGATCACAAACTGCCCGGGGATGCTCTTGTCTCTGCTCCGTATATTGATGTTATGGTTGTGATGCTTTTTCAACTAATCTTGTTGGATCTTGTTGGGGAGTCCCGCTGAGTCTCAGCAGTTCCCGATGATTAAGTCCAAAGCACCTCCCGTCGACTGTCTTTCACCTTGAGCATGGCAGCAGCTGCTCCTTTGTCAGTCTCAGCAAAGGCTGCCTTTTTATCGAAAGTGTCCTTGCTGAGCCTCAAACAGCCCAGGAAAGCCAGCCAGCCATCTGGCATAAACTCATTTACGATAATTGACGCCAGCTGTGCTCTTGTGATGCCTTGGTAGAGTAAGGATCTTGTAGCGCCATCTTCGTAACCACCCTGAATGGGGGCATCAAGCCCAATTGAGATCACGATGAGGTTTTCCAAACCTTTGGCATTCTTGACAGTGTCCAAAATGATCTGTTGCTCTTGTTGCACACCTTGTGCAGATGCTCTAGTGCTCAAGTGGCTAGGTAATAAATTGAGGGATGTCTCATACGACACCAAGCAATATCGCTTGGCAAACTTGTGCTGAAGGTGGCGTCGGAGTTTTCCACTCAAGGATCCGAGGAAATCATTGTCCTTCACTAGCAGAGCAATTCTATTGTTCAGGTTTGTGCTTGGAAAGTGGTAAATAACATAGTTGATGGCTGCAATAGTATGCTTGGCATACTCTTCCATCTTGTCTTGTTCTGCCTGGACTTCAAATAAAAAGGTTTTGATCGGTGGCCCATGTGTCCCCAAGCTGTCAACATTCTCAACGCCTGATTCGCCGAGTCGAAAACTCAATGCTCCTGCAACAATGCGCTGCGTGCTTCGAACGACTTCTATGAGTTTGACCGAACGCCTGTTGGGATAGTGTCGATCAACTGAAAATGTGGTACTCGAACCTTGGGACAGGTCAGACAGCAGCACTGTGCTTCTCGCACTGTAACTTTTCAAGCGGTCTTGGATCAGTGAGTCCGTGTCCGCGCAAAAAATGCAATGCGCTTCGTCAAGTACTTTGACTTGGCATGGTTCCAGTTCAACTGTGGCTGACTCGAAAAGGATCTGGTTGCCATTGATGACAGGCACTTGTGCTTGATCGTAGGGCTCATACAATACCAGGAGTCTTGAGAGGTATCTTGATAATGAGTCCCTGTCTGCATGCGCAAAGGCCAATAGCCACCGAATGAAATGAAACACTAGGGCCTTGTTGGGTGCAATGTACAGCACCTTTCCCGAGGACATTCTGAGATGGTCTAAGACCCACTTCACCGCTATGAAGGTTTTCCCCGCACCAGCCGCTGCAGACAGGTGAATGACACCTTGCTCATGAGTACCTGCATCTCTGAGCTCTTGGAGAACTTCGTTCTGGTGCTCTGTCAGATCCGTCAATGACAGAAGGGATCTCTCATAGAAGGTCAAGAAAGCGCTCTTATCAATTCCTACTTGCCACTGTATGGACAAAATATCATTGATCTTTAGATCCAAATCTCCGCTCAGGACCTTGTCCCTTAAGCTGTGTGCTTGCCTAAGGTTGCTGATGTTCAGTTTCACTGCTATGGAATGCCTCCCATTGGACCAAGATCGCTGCACCTGCTTCACCTGAAAATTGAAGAATTCCTCCAGAGACCGCAGCATCTTCTTATCCTGGAACCCTTGCAGTATGGTCTCAAAGCCGTTGGTATGTTGCACCAAAGGCCTCAGGTGCTCTGACTGGAACTCTGTCCTGGACCAGTTGCAGATGATGTTCCAGGTGTGTCGCACGGTGTGCCTGCCAAAATTGGACGGCAATTTCCCACAAGACTGAGAAAAAATTCAAAGACCAACTCGGTAACCAACAAGTCGAATCCCAACTTCGAAAAACCCCATTCCGTGACATTGGTTTCTACACTGCAAGACTTTGGGGTCGCAAAAATCTATGAGTTCAACAATGGCCTGTCATCCTTCGTCATCCCGCTTTGCGGAACCTTCAGGATGCGGCCTTTGCGCCAACGCCGGCTGTCCGCGTCCAACGCTTCCACCAAATCACCTTCCTTGAATTGTGAAATGAGGAAATCGGTCACATCTACTGGATCGTAGTCCCACTTGGGATCGCCAGTTTCCTTCCTCATTGCCTGCAGGCTGTGGAAGATGCGAAATACCTTGGGTCCCTGTAGTAAAAACACAAAGTTTGAAAGGAAGGTACCGGTTGGGCTGCCTACAGAATCACAGCCTCTTCAGGGCAAATCACCCAACACACCTCTGACACAAATCGTAATTAATGAGTTCAGAAGTTCAGAAAGGCTACAAACTTTTGCCGTGAGGAAAGCTTTTAGCGGCATTATTCACAAACATCACGTTTAGAAACTGAAGACCACGTGGTTCATCCCTCTTCCCGGTCGAAATCAACATGAAAAAATGAGAGAGTGGGGCCCAGATGCGCTAAAATGGTGTTCCCTACCTTGTGGGCGCTCGGGGAAGATGGGTTAATCGGCTAAACTGATACACCATGTGTCATGTCCAACATTCCACGCTATCAAGAGAAATATGAGGAAATATATCTTGCATTGTTTTGCTACCAAATTGATACCTGAAGAATACATACCAGCAATGTCAAGCCTTGACCCAGAGCCTCGAGTTATTTTACAAAAAGCACGGCTACCTCAAAGCAAATAGTAAAGTTGGCTGAATTGTCCACAATTCACCGCTACTTTTTTCAGGTGTATCGATTCCAAGATATTCCAAGAAAAAAGGCAGCAATATGTCCAAGTTTGGTTTCAGCAACCCCCAAAAAGACTCTGACTACGAGCAAGTTCAAATGTTGGCACACGGCGTTGTTTTTTCATGAGGTTTCCATCCCCGAAAAGAAAGTGTAGCAAACTGAGGGTGGCTATTCTATAACTAACTTAACTAACTATATACCTTCTGTGTCGGAGACCCTGGAGAACTGATTCTGCAGGGTCTACTGGTGAAATCATGTCAAATCTTGTCGGAGGGTACAGCACCACAATATCCACTGTCAAGGATTGGTGCCTTGAAACTCTTGAAACATCAAACTGCTGAGGCCAGTCCAGGGATGTCCAGGGCAATAAAAACCATCAAGAAACACTAACGCTTTAAGACTTTTTCAACCTGTGCCTCAAGTGTGGCAACCTCGCATTTCTGGGACGTTCCAAGCCCAACACCATCCCAGAGGTCAGCTGTGGCCAGTGCATCCATATCAACCCTGCCTTTCATCACTTCACCCGGAAAAAACACGACTTTTAGCCGTTGGCCTCGTTGTACTGCTTCTCTCACACGTTGGAACCACAAATCGTACCAACTGCAGCCAAATGCTGCGGTCTTCTTTTGGGCAAACTTTTCCTTGGCCCGCTTCTCCTTTGTGTCCCTCGTGCTGCTGTCATCATCTTCAAAAACAAGCTCTGCATCCATGGCGTTGGCCTTCTGCTCCAGCTTGCTCCTCTCCAGATCACTGCATTCTGAATACTTCTTCTGTACATAGATGATATATCCAAACTTCTTGTACTCTGCATCTGCTCGCTCTCCATAAATCCGGTAGCAATAGCATTTTTTGCCATCACCTTTCGGATCTTTCTTGTGCTCCCCAAGGCCAGACTGGGAATCGCACAAGAAAACGCATGCAACACTGTCGCCAAAAGCTGGCACGTTCACCAGCGCATCCCATCCAGCCTTGAATTTGCCAGGGAACGACGTCCAGCATTGCTCTGCGCTAGACATGATGATTCCCTCGAAGGTGATTTCATTTGCATCGGAGGCCACGGCTGGCATGTGCTTCGGCAAGAAGTGCAGGACATCCAGCGGCGCCTTCGGACACGGGTCTATTGCTACTGACTCCATGTACATTTGGATTTGCCAACCCTGATGGAATAGAGCATTTGCGAAACAGCATCAAAACAAACTTGGCCGAAATTCAAGATATGCAAAGATACACAAAACATTCTCAGGTAAATGAGCTTGTAGTGGGTGAATCCAAACATGTTCAAACAAACGAATCATCAATTTGTTGATTTCGTCGATCCAGAAGCTGGAAACTTTTTAAACAACAAAACGCGTCACCGCCTCTGTCCCGATGTGATCTTCTGTCAACCCTTCTGAAACTTTTGGTGAGCCCTCCTTGGTGCAGCAGCCGCTTGAAATACAAGTGAACAGCTCGCTGAATCTCAAAAACAAAATGGAACACCAAAGTCTCTACGGAAGAACTTACCGCGGTTTTCCCTCTTTCCTCCAATTTCTCCTGTGAAGTTGTCTTGTTTCCACATTGGATCACATTGGCATACCTGACAATACCTGACATGCCCTCTGACCCCTACACGAAAATCTGAAAAGCAAAACTCGAAAAGACGAAACAATCCCGAACAAAAAACGAGATTGGACCTACATATTGCGGCTAGATCAAATTCAATGGCACTTGCATGCATGTAGCAAGTCAAGCGTTGCCAATCGAGGAGCAGCGCCCCGCAGAACAGCCACTGCTTCCTCGCACTTCAAGTCGCAAGCCAAATTCAATGGAGTGAAGCCTGAGCAAATTTTGACACCAACAGAACCTGACAAGTTGATAGAAACCTTCCATCGTTTTCAACCCCAATTTGCAAAGGTGTTCTGTTCTGCGATGATCACTGCCTATTGAAATTGAAACCATTCAGACTGAGCATACTCGCGCACTTCATACACCCTCATATCATCTCATAAACCTCACATCCGTGTGAAAGAGATCTGAGGCTCCCAGCCGCTGAGGTCCTTCGCCTCAGTCATAGCCCTAGCCTCCAGCAGCTCTACGATTTTGGCTGATCCGGAGACCTCACTGGCGGCCAGGTGCAGTGGTGTCCGGCCTTAGTTTGGGCCAGCACGAAACTTTGAAGAATCCATGGGGGGATTGACCATCTCCGAACACTGGTATGCCACGTATGCCGTAGTCCCCCGCCGCAAACAGAAAGAAGTCTTGAACATATCGGGCGGCTAGAGGAAAGGATCTATGAAGGGCTGCTTGCTGCCATGGGTGTCCGATTAAAGATTGAATGGCTGACCGGCTGAATGATTGAATCGCTGAGTCGGGCACAGAAAAACTACATGATCAAGCAACTGCATGACGGATTGATGGTCTGAGCACCCCAATCTTTGAGTTGGCTCTTCTCTACCTTAGATATATCTTCTCTTTACCAACTCTGCTGAGCCCCATCTTCTCTGAGCCACGTCGCAAGTTCGTAGTGCATGCTTCACACACCCGCTAGACTTCGTTCAGCAACTCTGCAGGCCAGCAAATGTGGAATGCATTTTAGGGTTGCAAAGCACCTTGGGAACTGCTGCCTGCGCTCTACTTTTAGCCGAATTTAATGGCTGCATGCTAAACGCGATGTTAAAAGCTGACAGCTTTTCTACATATAAGTAGCTCAGAGAAGAGTTAGGCCAGGCAAGAAATAGCCTAGGAAAGACAGCTCAAACAAAATAGCTGGGGAGGCAGTAGCTCAGATTACGGAAGTGGAGTGGCTCAAAGAACAATTGGCTCAGAGAAGAAGCAGCTTCGAAACGAGGCAGCCGAGAGCTGGATCCTTGAAGATGCGGCTCAGAGAAAAGTGGCTCAGAGAAGAGGCTGGCTCAGTCCTTCACTCCGTCCTTCACTCAGTCAATAATTGATGAGAGGGATTGTTCAACGAAAGGATGGTTGAGGACAGAGATAGCTCAGAAAAGAGCTAGCTCAAAGAGGAGCACTTAGTCTATCATTCAGCCATTCAGTCACTCAACCATGCGAGCCTGAACTGGCCAGGCCAGCCAGTCATTTTGCCATCCAGTCATTAAACCACTCAGACACAAGAACACAGACACACATGCCAGTCTGGAACCTTTCCTACAGGCACTTCATTTTCCTATACCTCCTCATGATTTTGGAGACACAGGAGCGGGCAGACACTTCTGATCACTACTGTATGTTATGTATACCACCTTGCAGTGTGCAACTTGATCAATCAAAGATATGGCCTTCAAGATTATGAAAAACCGAGCCAGCTACACATTGGAAATTGTTAAAATATTTTTTTGTTAATTTTTTATCGTTTTGGTTATCATTTTATTTATCATTTTTTTCATTTATGTTCTCATTCATTTTTTTAAAACCATTTTATTTTTCATTTTTTTATCATTTTTTTTATCATTTTATTTTTCATGTTTTTTCATTTTTTTTCATTTTTTTTTCATTTTTTTTCATTTTTTTTATCATTTTTCATCATTTTTGCTTCCAGTGGTGCAAAAATTTTCCGAAAAATAAAAAATTGCAATTTTCCTCGAGTTTTTTTCATTTTTTTATCATTTTTTTAATCATTTTTGCTTCCAGTGGTGGAATTGATGAAAAATGATGAAAAATGATGAAAAAATGAAAAAAAAATGAAAAAATGAAAAAAAAATGAAAAAAAATGAAAAAAAACGAGGAAAATTGCAATTTTCCAAAAAATGAAAAATTGCAATTTTCCTCGGGTTTTCTTCATTTTTTTTCATTTTTTTTTCATTTTTTTATCATTTTTCATCATTTTTGCTTCCAGTGGTGCAAAAATTTTCCAAAAAATAAAAAAATGCAATTTTCATCGAGTTTTTTTTAATTTTTTATTCATTTTTTTTATCATTTTTGCTTCCAGTGGTGGAATTGATGAAAAATGATGAAAAATGATGGAAAATGATAAAAAAAATGATAAAAAAAGAAAAAAAAATGAAAAAAAATGAAAAAAAACTCGAGGAAAATTGCAATTTTCCAAAAAATGAAAAATTGCAATTTTCCTCGGGTTTTTTTCATTTTTTTCATTTTTTTTTCATTTTTTTTCTTTTTTTTATCATTTTTCATCATTTTTGCTTCGAGTGGTGCAAAAATTTTCCGAAAAATAAAAAATGCAATTTTCCTCGAGTTTTTTTCATTTTTTTAATCATTTTTTTATCATTTTTTTAATCATTTTTTTATCATTTTTCATCATTTTTTATCATTTTTCATCAATTCCACCACCGGAAGCAAAAATGATAAAAAAATGATAAAAAAATGAAAAAACTCGAGGAAAATTGCAATTTTCCATTTTTTGGATTTTTTTTTGCACCACTGGAAGAAAAAATGATAAAAAAAATGATAAAAAATGATAAAAAAATGAAAAATAAAATGATAAAAACATGATAAAAAAATGATGAAAAAATGAAAAATAAAATGATAAAAAAAAATGAATGAAAACATAAATGAAAAAAAATGAAAAATAAAATGATAACCAAAACGATAAAAAAATGAAAAAAAAATATTTTGACCTGGCCCAGTCTGTGGCTGCAAGTTTTTCATAACTTTAAGATGGAACATCGAGTCCATGTCAGAGCTAAATGCATTGGAAAACTCACCAAAAACAAATGCTCCATGTGACGAGCTCTGAGGCTCCCGGCCGCCCAGGTCTTTGGCCTCAGTCATGGCCTTCGCCTCTAGCAGCAGCTTAATGATTTTGGTTGGTCCGGAGACCTCACTGGCGGCCAAGTGCAATGGTGTCCGGCCTCGGGTTGGACTTGACACGAAATGGTGATAAACTGATTTCCATTCCACGTCCATGATTTCACTGCATTCCACTCCTCTTTCAAACCTCTCGACTCTCAGTGTCATGGACTGCCTAAACTCTAAATTTGAAGTTGCAACAAACAACAGCTTGCAACTTTATGTACGCATACGCTCCAGAGGTTCGGGCCGCTTTCATCCTTGGCATCAACAGATGCGCGGTTTTGCAGGAGCTGCTGGACGCGCCTTTCGTCACCCTGGCAGACAGCATTGTGGAGCTCTGTCCGGCCTGGGTGAAGAACGTGAAGAACGTTCATGCAAGTTGCATGTGCACACTGATGCAGTTGCAATGGTTCGGTAAAAGTGTGGCATAATATCACCAACCAACTATAAGATGCACTGCTGCACGAAAGAACACGTATACAACAAGTAGCAAGGGTGAATAAGGATTGAGCTTGGCAAAAAAGGAGAAGTCAGAACCCATGCATATCTCACTACCGACGTCAACACCAACTCTGCCGGCCATCCGGCTGTTCGCTTCTTTGCTATTCGGCCTCATCTCAACTTTGAGCCTGCGGCCCAACCTGTTCTTCTTCTCAACAGCATTGTCCTCAGCTGTGGCGTCTTGGCCTTGGCATGAGCATGGCAGAGCTCCCAAAAATCCTGAGAACATTCCATGTCTGTGGGAGGTAAATCATGTACTTTGCCTCAAATCATTGATTGTCTTGTCGGAAAGAAGAATCCGCAAGTGCCGCGCTCATAGAGGATGACGTTGCCACCTTGTCCGAAATCGCATTCACGAAGACTGGTTCACACATGTTCACAGCAAGCGCATGTTATAGGATGATAAAAAGACTTTCGACTGATTAAACAACCTCTGAAAACGGCCCACCTGCCAGCCCCACCCTCTACAAGTCCGTATCTGTGGCCAATAAAAGTTAAAGATAGACCCAACCCACAATTAAGAAGCTCAATATTTAAATTAGAAAAAATGTACGGACACGCAACGGGCCCAACAGACAATGACTCCAAACCCCATCTTTAGGAAACAAATTTGCAGCACCGTCTACTTCTCATGTTCCAACTGAAGCGACATGAAAACGTGGAAGTCATACTCAAACATATCCAAGATCGCTGTCGGTCGAAGTTTCTTTGCATCCCAGGTATGCTAGATACGAACAGGAAACCATCGGTTTGCATGGACTGGCGTGAATGGTGTCCATTGACATAGCATCTTCGATTCGATTGCTTCTTGATGCATTCATGTTGAATATGTGTTGCGGACAGGACCCGCATCCTAGCGGTAGCATGGTCTAGAAACCTGACCCATAGCAAGACCTAAAGGACCAATTGAAGGAAGGGGCCAGGATGGCAAAGAATATGTTCAGCTGTCAGTCCTTTGATCCAGTTCATTCGGCCTCCTTTTTGAGGTCGTCAAGCACTGCCCGAACCTGTTCCTGCAGGGATGAAATACACCAACTGGATGAAATCACTGAATCAACACTGGCCAGCTACTATGTCATGTCATGTCATGTCCATCATGTCCATGTATGCAACATGCCGGATCTTTCCATCTACTGTACTTTACTGTACCATGGTTGCCACTTTGTCCCATATTCACTGATGACATCTCTGGAATCCCATGAACTCCTGCTGAGCCTTCCACATGAACACTAGATTAGATCATGGTTCACGAGCATACAAGCATGTATGACATGTATGTGCATTCTGCGAATCTCTGTTCCGCACCTCAGCTTTTGCGCAGGCTAGCGTATGGGCTGCAAAGTCTTCCAGATATTTTTTTGCGATTTCATCCTGCAAGGAGGGAGGAGATGGGGAGATGCACTTGACAACCACCCTGCTCTGACGCCGTGACGGATACAAACAAGTACATTGCTCACTTTTCAATGAAGCGTCACGCAAAAATTGCAAAACCTAGACATGGCCAAGAAATTGTTGTTGCATCATACCGTTTTGCATTGAAAAAATGATGCTGCACTGTCCAACAATGCAACCATGTTGTGGTATGCCCTTGAATGCTGGGTCCTGCGTGCGACCTGCATCTGAAAGCTGGCGTTCGACAGTTTTCAGTTGGTCCTTCGAAAAACGGTACGGGAAGGAATTATTGTGGTGGGCTAGGGTTTCTCTGAGTATACAGCACAAGGTAAAAAATGGAACCACGTAAAAGCCCACCAGACACCCACAAATCGTCAATTTCCGCCCAACAGAGGGCAGCAGAATTGTTGTAATAACAACGATTCAACACATGAAATCATGAAAAGCCACAAAAACGGGACCAGGATAGAACGATGTTCAATTGACCTTTGTCAACACTTGTTTTGGTAATCAATTTGCTTTCTAATCGGTTGGTCACCTTCACTCAAAATCTCCAGTCACCAGTTGAACCTGCACTTTCTGGCGCTCAAGTCTTTGCTTCCGAAGAGCATCACAAAATGTTTTCAATAGGGCCTTACCAGGGCATGAAGACCACGAACATTATGGTCTGGATTTCATGTTCACAAGAAACGGTGGCGAAGCAGGTTGTTTCTGGATGCCTATGGGATACTGGAAGATGGCCGAAGTGTGGTTTCAAAAAGAGGCATCCAACCACAACAGCTAAAGGCCTGCACATTGTCATTTGCCTTCTGAAGTTCCGCCAAATCTGGTAGGTCCTCTCCATGTCGAGACCAGCAGGCCCACATGCCAAAGAGATTCATGCTGAGCAGTGACGAGAGATCAAAACTACTCTTCGGTGACCAGTTTGTGCCGCTAATATAAATGTTTCCTCAAAAGGGGTTACCCCAAATCATCCAAATTTGAACATATATTTTGGGATTGAACCCATTGGGAACCGCCATTCTAGGTATTGTTGGCGTTGACAATTGTGTTGCTTCGTCTCAATCAGAACCCATTCAACAGATGAAGCTGATACATCATCCTTCGAGAAGAATTGCCGCACTGATTGCCCAGACGGGCACGCAAATTCACAATTCACAAGTTTGTCGATTATTTTTGGAAATGCCTTTGAAAAAAAAACAGAACTCCATGTACGCGACCCTTCCAGCAAAAGTGGTATGAATGTGGTATGAATATGGATCAAAATTAGTTGGCATCGCAGCATCTGGGACACCCTGTGAACGTATCGCAGGCCATCACTGTATGCACGTGTTGTGCAACAGGACTTCCCGTCGAATGGTGAAAGTGTAGTAGTAAAATGTTCAATTCAATAAAGGTTGGTAGAGCGGATGCTATGTTGAAGCCTTGAAGGTCCCCTTGGGCAACAAGCCCACCCAACCGTGGGTTCAATTGAAATTGGCAATTTGAGGTAGTGGGAACCAAAGTCCAATTTCAAACGTAATGAGATCAATGACGAAGATCATGGTTTGGCACAAACATGTGAAGAGCTGATGGGTCCCAATGTCGCTTTGAACCTGAAAATGGAACGGTGTGACATCGATCGCGCATTGCATGCACATCATCCATGGCACTTTGACCCCGCATCAAGCTTCACCACAGAAAAAAGAAAAGAAAAGAAAACGAGACATCACCCAACAGTTCTCGGAGCTGCAATACCACTACAACTGAAGGATTATCACCTATCCAGCAAATTGTGGGGTGCTTTTTACTTCTTGATACTTCATGCAATTTGCAGTGGAGAAAGTCCTGGCTGAGTTGCCGTGATCATCATGAAACTAAGCTATTGCTTTGCAGGTCATTTCACGATCGTTTCCCCAACATGTCAGACCATGTCACTACAAAACAACAAATTGGAACGGGAATCAGCAAGTGAAGGCTATACCCTTGATGGCTGCAGGAGGTCGTAGCCACTTGCTGAGCTCAATCCTTGTCCCAAACTGAGATGGCGAAACTCCATGGGGATCCCCTCTGTATGAGGCGCCATGGAACCACAGATTCTGGTCGTTTCGGGTTACATCTTTCCTTGAATGTTGTTAAAACATGTTGAAACCATCCAATTTTGAGGGGAAATTCTGACCCATACCTGGTGACCCTGAAGGAGTTGGGCAGCGAATTTTGACCACACAATGCACTTGAAGGGCACCTTTGGCCCATAATCCCCTTTTGGACACCGTCGGAAGCTTGCGCGAAGACCACTTTGTCAAGCCGAGGAGAACTTTGCCTGATGGGAAGGCAAACAAACGCGAGGAAATGATGCTGTTCCATGGGGCTTTAAGCAACAAATAATGGGGATACAATCAGCAAAGATTAAACAAACTCGGGAGCTAATTCCAGCTGCGGGTCAATGCAGCTGACACAGTTCCCCTTCTCAAATTCATATTCAAACGATGTCGAAGGCTGCTACAGATGTGACGTGATCTTGCTAAGAGGTCAGGTTGAGGGGTAGAACTGCAACTTTCATCAAATTTTACTTTGGACTATGCGCCTCTCCAAAATGAAGCATTGACATGTCGATACAGCAACATACTTTATTGAAATTCTTGCCGGGGCCGGGGCCGTCTAAATGCCCATGGGCATGAGCATGGGTAGCTGTCAAGATCATTTCAGTATTATACCATGATTTCGCGCTTAATATTAAAATACATCTTCTAGAGATGTATGTTTCATTCCTCCAAACTGATGGATCGTGGCTCACCTTAGACTCCTTATTAAATATTAACTATGCCAAGAATATTCACAGCGGCTCACATGAAACACCAAAGCAAGAAACATCAAGCGGTTTCGCAAACATTGCTCAGCCACTCCATGTGCCAGGCCTTCCGGTTCATGCCTTGGGCGGCCACAAGGTGCGCAGAACATTTGCACTTCAAAATGCTTGGAGGGTTGGAGCGACCTGAAATACGGAGATGTTGAGAAGTATAAGCTCATTCTGAACGAACACATGACCAACTCTGTGGTCCTTTTGTTACTTCGGGGCATACCCATCTGTGACATGTCACATCCTTTAGGCCATGTGTAGCTGGAGACAATCATAAGAACATCCAACCTATATTCTTGATGTTGTCTCCGAAGACCATGGCACTGGAAAGGGTCAGTGGGGTTAACACAGAGAATCCCATGCATGAGTACCAAATCAAGTCTGCGAATTCAATCCGATTCCTGCTCAATCTATGCTCACACTTGTTGGCAAGTGGATTGCGACAAAAACATATTTAGCAGCTTTATTGTCCAAAATTGACTTCGTAAACATCCCCCAGTCCGGACTTGCACTATCTCACGCCACGTCCCTTTCACGTTTTCATCCCCACAAGTGCCAGAAGTTTCATCATGTTATACAGGTTGACATCCTTGGGCCACTGCAGTGCTTGAGGCCCACTCGTGCAGCCAAGAGGCTGTGTCCATGAGTCCATCAGCAAGTTCACGATTTCCGTCTGGCACTCCTCTCTCGCCAGATCCACGGGCGCGTTGCCTGAAGACTGCTGACACCCGAACTGACACCCTTCAATATCTTCAACACATACTTGAACTATCTTGACTTGATCAACATGTGCATTGCCGACTTTGACAAGTGACGATTCAATGTGTGGCAACCTGTCTCTCATTCTTCGCATTGGCTCACGGTTATCCAAGAAGAGTCCCATCTGCAAATGTCAAAGACAAGGATGAAACTCCGAAATTACCTGCTTCAACAAAAACGTGCTACGTTGATGGTGACAGAGACACGTCCAAAATTCTAGCTCTTGAACTTCAAGGAAACCTGGAAGAAGGGAACGCGACATAAAACATATATATATATATTTAAATCTGGAAATCCCAGTACCCACTGACTCATTGACTCTGTTGAATTAGACAGAAACGGAAAATATCATAAGAGGCCAGATTGAACTTCATGGAACTGCACCGATTGCGATTGCCGGGGAAAACTCTTCAGACCTATACAAGGTTGCTTGTGACTTTATTCTTAAGACTAATGTTTTCAAACGCATTTCAAAGTGCATAAGCGTATGAACATTATTTGGAGTTATCTTGAATACAGGTTTTGATGTATTTTGATATTTGCTTTGTGGTCTCACGTATAGAGTCGTTTTTTGGGGGGTCACAATAGATTGTTCTTGTACACCAGACCTTCATGAAACCCCTTTTGAATTTCTTATGAACTTCTTGTGAAAATTTATGAGTTCCTTTTGTATTTTTAAGAAATTTCTTATGCATTTCTTATGCAATTCATATGCAGTTCTTATGCAGTCTTAACAACTTCATACACTACAAGGGCGGCGAATCAACCGGTTGCCAAGTTTTACAAAGAGGCCGCTCCTCCCTGGCCACGGAGGCCACAGGCAAACGACTTGCAGCCACGCTTGTGCACCATCAGGGTTGCGCGCGCCAAAGCCGTTTTGCATTGAAAGCCTTGTAGATCACAGGTTAGGGCTAGGGACGGGACAGTGTTGTTTGCCACGAGATAGAATTTCAAGAGCTTCAAGAAATGCCAAAACTGCGACAAGTTTCTGAAGTGGGCGCCGCTAAATTGAGCTTCAACATGATTCCCCTGCAAGGGCCTAGAATTGAAAGTTGACCGCAGGCATTTTCACATGGAAAGGGCATAAGCCTGAATGGCCTTTTGGCCTTGTTGCACCCCGTGCTGACACTGCGGCAACCGTCAGAACTTGATCTGCCTTTGCGCTTGATCCCTGGAGCCAACCAATCATGGCACAGCGCTGGGGCGCCAAAAGGGTTGAAGCGCGCAAAGGACCTTCAGTACCTGACCCTTTGTGAAAAGCATTGCCAGCCAACTGTGACCATTTTTCTCACGCGCAGCATTTCATGCAAGTGGTGAGACTCTACAAAGGGAGACGGTTTTTGGCAAACTATTTTGGCTCAATTGGCGGTAACCGTAGGCCTATCAGCAGGCAATATAGCTATTCATAGTGTGAAGGCATGTCAAGACGGAAGGCGGGGGCACAATAGTGACTGATATACGCAAAGCGATATGCAAATAAATATAGGTATTTACCTAGACAGACACATGCACATATATGTAGGTTCATCTAAACAAACACTTTCACTTAAACATGTGTATCGAAGAAAGTTTGGGAGTCAAACTTCCGACAACATGGACAGATGAAACAGGAGAGGTGGAAAGAGTCAGAGAAGAAAGGAAGAAGAACGAAGACCAGAAAAGAGAAAGAGTCCGAAGATGCAGGTGTGCGAAAGGGAGAAAAGTTGCGAAACCCTGTTTTTCCAATGTCTTGCGCAGCCGAAATTGGAAAGTAGGCTCGCTAAGATGAGATATGAACAACTGCACGCCTATGTGGCGCGAACCAGATTTAGAAGTCAAAGGGGTCAAACCACGTGAGCGTCGGAATGCTTTTGGCACTGGAGATGTCGGCAAAGTGCGCGCAGCTGTGACGCGAACCACGCGTGGAAGTCAAAACGTACAAAACGCCTCAGGTTCTGCGCTTTTAGAAGCTGGGACGATCAGAAGTGCTCGCTGTTGCGGCGCGAAGCACATTTCGAATTCAAACTGCACAAAGCGTCAAATGTTCGGATTACTTTTGCACGTTGAAGCGTCGCTGATCGTGGCAGGTGCAATGGATTCTGCATCGTGTCCAAAATGAACAATGGCGGGCATGGGGTGTTTGAAGAAAGTCTGCAAAGATGGATTTCGCGTGGAAGGCGCAATACAAGAGACATCTCCATCAGACATGTTAAGAGGTCAGGGCCTGATTTCCTGAGAAGGGTTGCATTTTGAAGCATCAGATCTTCAGGTTTGCTAAGATGATTTTGCGTGACGGGTGCAGCCCTTCGTATGACCTGGCTTCACTTTTTCATGGCAAATGCAATAGCACGCTAGAGGCATGGGGTAGAAAAATAAGGCTGCACCCAAATTTCAATTTTGAAGGAAATCTTGCAGCATTGTTTCTTTTTTGGCTCCATCAATTTCAAAAAATTGAGGATGCCTCGCAGAATTTCATCTTCTTGGAGTGGTTAGCTTGCAATTCTTGAGGACGTGTCGCAGATTTGCCTCTCTGTGTGAGCTGTGCGCGTCCATTTTTTGAGGAAGGCTTGCAGAATTGCTTCGTTCAGATAAGTACAAAAATAGAGAGATAGAGACGTAGGTAGATAGATAGATAGGTAGATAGGTAGATAGGTAGATAGGTAGGTAGATAGATAGACAGATAGATAGACAGATAGATAGCTAGATCGATAGATCGATAGATATATAGATAGATAGACATGCATATAGATAGATAGATAGATGGATGGATGGACGGATGGATAGATAGATAGACAGATGGTCAGATGGTCAGATAGATGCAGGAAAATAAAGGATAGGTAGATAGGTAGACAGACGGTCAGACAGATAGATAGAAATGCAGACAAATAGCTAGATAGGCAGATACATAGACAAACAGATGATCAGATAGATAGAAAGATATGTGGATAGATAGATGGAAGGATGGACAGATAGACAGATAGATGGATAGATGGATAGATGGTTAGATTGATAGATGGATGGATGGATGGATAGATAGATAGATACATAGATGAATAGATACACAGATAGCTAGACAAACGAAAGAGACATATTTTTCCTATTTTTGAAACTTCTGACACCGCCCTGTGCGGTACTACTTCTTTTTTTGTATGTATAAATATCACACTTGATAATAGAAATTTCTCATGGTTTGTCATGGGACAGCATACGTCGTTTCGCGCTGTGTCTGAAGCTCTGAGGCCGTGTCTGTGCAGAGATTTCGGTCGCCTGGCGCTGGAATGTGCTGATGTCATGCGAACCACACAGCGACACAAGTAACATGACGTACGTGTAGCGGGCACATGGCACACTGAAAAAATGTCTTGGCCTCCTTTGGCTTTCTACAACTGCTTTGCAATGCCCGAAGTCAGCATCCTCAGGCGAATTCAGCCACATGTCTAACGTTGATATGCACATATGAAATTGTGTTAAAATACATTGCAGGCAGTCGATCCAAACAAAAAAATGCAAAATTATGCCACGCGGCGTCAAATGTATCATGTATTTGAAGCGAACACTCACTGTGAAGTACCTCTCAGCCATTGCCAAGCCTGACATCTCTGTTGCAGCTCTTGCCCCTTTCGAAATGCTGCCTGTCACAACCCAGGTGGGATGAAGCAGCAATGGATGTCTAGGAATGGAATGTGAAGGCGCAAGGACCAGTTATACAAAGCGAAAAACCTGCAAACTAAACCTGCCGGGACATCGGAAAAGCAAACAAGAAAATATGAACGCACATACGCTCGCACATACACAGAAAGAAAGATAGATAGATAGAAAGATAGAAAGATAGAAAGAAAGATAGATAGATCGATAGATCGATCGATAGATACATAGATACATAGATACATCGATAGAAAGATACAGGATACATAGATAGATAGATAGATAGACAGATAGATGGATAGATAGATAGACAGACAGATAGATAGATAGATAGGTAAATAGATAGACAGATAGATAGATAGATAGATAGATAGATAGATAGATTAGATAGAGTAGACAGATTAGATTAGATAGATGAGATAAATTAGATAGATCAGATCGATTAGATCGATTAGATCGATAGATCGATAGATCGATGGATAGACAGACAGACAGACAGACAGACAGACAGATAGATAGATAGATAGATAGATACATACATATGCCATGTATGTCTGTAGATAACAAAAGTGGGGTGGATGAAGGGGGGGCTGTCAAATAGATCAGCTCGAGGTGCTGTGCAGTTTCGCAGTTTTGTGGCCGCACCTCTCGTCGAGCAGCTTGCTCAGCCTCTGCAAGTGAGCGTATGAGACATGTCTCACAAAAGGAACAAGAAACCTATGCATTACAATGCTAGCTAGACCAACCGCGCTGTTTCCAAGAATCCGTGCATGCAGGCCGGCCAAAATATCTCTCGTCAAATCCTGACGATGCACTCGAAACTGGCATTGTGACAGAAACACCCTCTTCTAAAAGCTTAGCTCATGCTTACTTGTTTGGGCGTAAATAGCACATGAAACTCCTTTGCACTTGGTGCATATACCGCACTAGTGACTAGTGGTCCCCTTCTTGTTGCATCTCTTTCTCGAAGGGCCAGGGTGCTTCTGTTTGAAATTCATCGTAAATCGCCAGGCAAACCTTCATAAATCCCCCCAACATGCTTTTTTGCATCGCTCCGCGCAAATTCTTCTGGTGACTGGCCAACAGCATTGAAAGGATTCTGTCTGATGAGTGGCCCCCCTTCAAAAGACGAGTTCTCTGCCCAAATGATCTGACCTTGATAAATATCCGTAGATCAGGTGCCCGAATTTGCAATTTTTTTCTTTATCTCTTGTGTCTCTGCTTATCTTCTCCTATTTCACTCGTTGAATACCCGTGTAGTCAGCTAATAGCAGGGATTCTGTTCGATAAGTCTTGCATGCTGCTCCATCAATGAACGCAAACCCTGCACAGGCTCAGGAAAGGATGACCCCGCTGCGTGGCATTTTGCTTTGACTGTGCTGCCGGAATGCATCCAAAACTGTGTAGCTAATGAATGCCAAAAGAGAATAGAGAGCTTGCCATAGATGCAAGATGCTGCAAGATATGAGCAAATCTCCTCTCGCCGTGCACGCTCGCTCTCCACGCGGCGGCTTGCGCTCTTCGCGTACCTAGCCCGGAACACTATCGCGCCAAGGAAATCATCTGCAAAGCCATACGAAGCAATACGAAACATCCGTAAGCACGGTGGAAATGAATGCTGTTTAGATGTTTGATGTTTGATGAGTGATGTCAAGGCATTTCAGGAGGGCACCGTAAACCCATGGATCGCTGCTCTTCACGACGCAAAGCCGATAAAGCCTGAAGCTCATCTTCCTGGCGTTGATTCATGTGTCATCATACCATGAATGAAAATACGGCCGTGCTCATTCTCTCCCTCTACACTTAAAATTCACAAGTCTGTATCGGTGTCTATGTGCAAACCTAAGAAAAAATACACACACAGATGTAAATAGCCATAGTTTAGCAATATGTCGTTGAGTGCTATCCCTTTCCACGTCTTTGCTTCTTTGCTCAACCCCTTCTTCCGGGCTTTCCACATCTTGTTCTTTTCATGGAATGACCAACATCTTCTTTTCTGATTTCCTGCATGAAACTTGCGCAGCGTTCACACATTGCTGTCTGTTACATGTCCTTTTTCTTTGCATTTGTTGGACATGATGCTTTGAACATCTTTGAACAATGTTCATCATGATGTGACATTTGAATTCATTTGAATTCATTTAAGTTTTCAAATTGTTCATGTATTTCATGGGATTTCATCCTTTCGAGATGCTACGTCCTGTTTCTGGGCACAGCGTCGGGCACGCTGTTCTGAGGCAGCTCGGCGTGCAGCTCGGCGCCGATGTGCCTCAGCGACAGGAAAAAATGAATGACACAAAAGTAGACCCATTTCTAGGTTTACAATTTACAATATCTACAATTGGCAAAAAACATGCAACGTGCCTAAAACAGCAACATGTATGTCTATACGGGGCTTGTTGAAATTCAACCGATGATATATGCATCTATTTATGTACATCCAGGAGGAATATACAGGGCAAATCCAGACTCTTGAAAGATTTCGAAGAGGAACACCTCAACCAAAGGAACAAACACTTGATTCCCCACGCGAGAGCATGTGGAGTGGGGTATTGCGCGCATGGGCTGAGGGGAATTGTAGCCATGCAGGGTCCACAAGGAACTATCAGTTTAAACAGTTTACATGAGCATTGAAAGATTGCCAAACAGAATGCAAATTTCATAGCAAAGATTTACACAGATGAACAGTAAATCCTTACAGTAATTGCCTCAGTAAGCATCTGCAAATCCTTAACAAAGCATGTCTGGCTGTCTGTCCAGGCCACGGCAACTGCCGCTGCAATCTCTGCTCTTTCTGCGGCATGAGCTTCTGCCTTCGGGGCAGAATGATAAAATATGATAAAGCACACAAGTGGAAGTCGTTTCAGACGAAGCTGAAACAAAAACTAAAATTGATCTAAGTGAAGTTCACCCCGACTAAGAAACAATGGCTTGTAATGGCTTAAAAGACGCCCGTGTCAAAACTGCCCCAAGTGCAACACATCTCAGGTCCCGTGGTGGCCTCTGCCTCGCTTTTCAATCGCTTGGCCTGGAGATGGTGAAACGTGGATTGAACGATTTGGAGAAGTAGAAAGATTCAGTAAACAAGACACATGTCTACTGTTAGAAGATGGCCAGTGGTAGTGGGAAGTGTAGCATGTTGATACATGTTGTAGCAGAGCGACAGGATTTTGACATGCGTTACGCCCGAAGTAAACTTAGACTTTGACTACCGAAGTGTGGCATGTGAAGATCGAACAACTGAAAGTCACTTACATGTGTCTCTTTACATCCGAGGCCAGTGCGACTTCCATGCTCTTTGCTCGACGGACTCGGGCACGTGCTGCTGCCTGAACCCAAAAGGTCGAAGATAATCTCAGCGCATGCTGCAAACACGTCAAACACGTCAAATATCATGAAAACGGCAACTGTGTACAACTACAGCATCAACCAACA
Source organism: Cladocopium goreaui (assembly GCA_947184155.2). Classification (NCBI taxonomy): domain Eukaryota; class Dinophyceae; order Suessiales; family Symbiodiniaceae; genus Cladocopium; species Cladocopium goreaui. The sequence goes on from CAMXCT020000956.1 coordinate 120,907, forward strand.
TGAACTAACATCAGCCAACATCACCTATAGACAGGGAGTCGAAGACGCTGACGCAATGGGAAAGGAAGCTTTGCTCTACTAGACGAGCTGACACAGAGCAGCTCCACCTTGCTGCTTGCATCTGCTTACAATCAAACAATATTGTTTGCTGTTTTTGATCTCTCGGTTTGTTTTGTTATTTCCATGTGTTTTCAATGTTTTTCTGTATTCCGCGTTGAGTCCAGAGATGGCCTCGCCCACCGTCACCGTGGCATGCTTTCCTGTGTCACATGAAGTCCGAATGAATTTCGAAAAACCAAATGACACTAAAATCATTCACTGTACAAAACTATACAAAATCCATAAGCATATACATATACAGTGCAAGACATGGAGGACATAGGAAATGCGATGTGTTAGTTTGACATGTCAGGTCCAGTCAATGCCTTTACTCGATGTCAATATCTTTTCGTCTGCGCCAGGTCCACACTGAGGTAGAAAGCCGGCACCGTCTTAGACGGCCAGAGATGGACGCAGACTCGCAGGTGCAGCCCGCCACTGTACAAAGGGCTCAACGATTTCTGTCGTCTCACTTTCACAACATGCAATAATATCCATCAAATGCATCAAACTCATCACTGTAGTAGATGTGAACCGTGGTACCAACTGCAGCAGACATGAAAACATGGGCATCAAATCTTTGTCAGCTATCATGACAACTTCTTTCTTAAGTCAGGATGTGTCAAGATCAGCTTAGCAAAAAGAATCTGAATGCCAAAACCCCCCACACGCCCGAACGTGTCCATGGTGGCTTAGGGTGGCTTCGAGTGGTGCCCATCATGGCTTTGCCAGCTCACTTCGGCCTCTCCTGACCAGTTGTGATGCGCTGAGGAAGCATCAAGACACATTCAGAACAGTTCAGCCATGCAAATGCTGCTGCAATGGGTCAAATCATCTCAAACCAGTTGTCAAATTGTTTGTCAAACATTCAATTTCTGCCTTTCTTCTCCTTTCTTCTCTCTTTTTCTGCGATCGCAGATTCTGGCCCTTTTTTGTCTCGTCTTTAAATTCAGGGTGCCTTCGATCCTTTGCCCAAAGCAAGAAGGAGCTTAAAAATGCCTTAGTAAGGCAGCATGCCGCACAACCTTACGCAAGTCACATGAGTGGCAGTTACAAGCTTCTTCTGACAGTTGCAGATTTTGCAGATTTTGCAGATTTTGCAGTTGTAAACTTGGTCCAACGGAGTCCAACAGTTCAGTGTCTGGCGCTTGAGCATGGACAGCATCTCTGATTCTTGACAGTCTGCTGCGAGGAAAGCCTGTAGAAAGTGCCAGCGAGACTTGTCCAAACGAGCCTCTCTCTCTCTCTCTGCATAGATATCATATGTATTATTGACACATGGATGTAAGTGTGTCGTATTGTTTCACATATGTTCAAACACATAATACACCATCAGTGATTGGCTCCCTGCAGTGTCATTTTGCGGTATCGCTAGCGCGTGTATCATGCCATTAGTTCTTCTGCCTTTGCCGTCTTCGTCTTCGAATCCTGTCCTGAAGTTCTATCTGTCGCGTTTGCTTCTCGAGTTGACTTTTTTGCTGCTTTCAAGTTCCAGGCGTCCACCTCTTTGTCACATGCTGACACGCGCAATGCCTCTATCTTGCAACCTCTTACGAAGCTATGGGAAACTCTATGATTTTAACGGCTGCAGACCAGTCAACACTTTGACACACTGCTGCAATGGCGCACCTATGTCACACTTTTGAACTCCGCGCAGGTGGTATCCACGGAAAGAAACTCAACTGGAAACACAACGTGCCCGAACATACTGCAACGATGTATGCACTGTGCAACCAAGAGGCCACAGAACCGATGGCCATCTGAAATTCTAAGAGCCTGATCTGACCGACAAGCCTCGACAAGCCTCCTTAAAATTGCCCCAACTCAAACCAGCTAACATACTCGAAGTTCTGTCAGCATGCGTTGTGTGTTCAGGAGGCGTGGATTTGTTGCTTTGGCATGTTTCAATTTTATTTTGTGAATTTCTCAACTTGCGGAGGGCCGAAGTTTCGAGAGACTGGCAGAGTGATTGATGCTTGATGGTAGTCTTTGCACAACAAAACTGCGGGCCGAAGAGCGTCATTTCTTGGAATCTCGATGAACCCGATTCATCACTCTGGCACATCATGCCTTGGTGCTTGTCCGACAATACTAAGACAATAAGCCACACTAAGGCATACTAAGACATACCGTAAGGCTATATCTGGCTTCACTAAGCCGTTAAGTCGTTACGTCCAAGAGTTTGTTAGCTTCTCTAGCTTCACTTCTCTGTTCTTGCTTCACTCTGCTCCAAGATGCCCATGCGAAATGCGAGGGACGATTGTCTCGGTTGAAAGCCCAAGCCGTGGATGTTTGCTACCTCCTGTCACTGTACTCAGCTCCAGTCAGCAAGCCAACTGCTATGCCAACTTCCCAAAACTACAAACACGGGCCGAAAAATGCAAACTGACAAAGATCAATTTTCCGAACTGGTCGAACATTGGCAGCTCCAGCAGCTGTTGGAATTCGCCAAGCGCCTGCAGTGGAACTGTGTGCAAGAACGGTCAAGATGTGGACCGGTGGCACAGTATGAAAAGAAATGCACGCCAGAAATTTCCAGAAACTTCACGGTTGCCGTGTGAAACCGGTGGGGGAAAGCCAAAGATATAAACCTCTAGCAAACAAGGACCACCAAAATCTTCAGCATCACATCATGCGATGGAAAACCAGAGTGGTAGGATCCTATGAAAGATCCTATGGGGGATCAGGGGGATGAAAAGGGTGTACTTGGACCGAGTGTTTGAGGATGTGGAGGACAAGTTCAATGCAAGCAAAACTAAAGCAAAACAGGCGCAAAAAACATTGAGAACGATATTTCACTGCTCAAGATGAAATTCAGCTGTCTACAATCAAGATCTAGCTGTGTGAGAGAAAGACTCAAAACTCATTTCTTTCATCACGGAAACTTGAGCGTCAGGGCCATGAATTTTGGCTTGCCAGGTGGTGTCTTTGAGCCGCCGAAGCGCTTGTACACCATCGCCTGGACGGCAAAATATGATGCGATGCAGGTTCGATGATTGCCAATCAATGATTTTGAAAGATGCTTAATGTATCTAAATGTATCTAAATGTAAAGTGTGATGTACGTTCGGGGCGTATGCAATGCAATTTAACATATTAAAAAAAATGATACATCGTTGGGATGTCTCATGGCGACTCCGAGAACGTCAGAGTTCCGGCTCCAAATGGCCCACCAGAAGGTCTGCGTGTTTCTTGTAGAGATCATCCGTTGCCTGCACAGCACGGATGTGTGACGATAGGCTCACAAACCAACCCCTCATGACTAGTCACTAGGTCTATGGAGAACATCTCCCGTGTTTCGAGCCTCATGTTTATTGTCGATGCAAATTCGCGAGTTGGTCATACTACACATGCAACGAGAATCCGATGTTTATCAAGTACATCACGTGCTCAAGTGCGTACGCATGGTGACACCACGCACCTAATACGAATGTCATGCAAGTATGTAAATTGATACGTGCGAATACCTCATGTCCGTTCAAACTATACTGGCCGTCTTGCATTGCCTTGAAGCACCTTCCATTGCGCCTCCCTATGTTATGCCATTTCCTGCTGCATTTCTTGCCTTTGCAGTACATAGCCGAAAGTTGAATTTAGTAAACTTTTATTTTGGCCAATTTCGTTCTTTCTAGCAAATTTATGCAATAGCAAACCGGCAGATGCTTGAGAACTCTGCGGGAAAACGTTGGATCCTGACCTCTGTGCACAAAGCACGGAAGAATCCGTGAAGTTCTTGTTCTGCACGCCTGCGCGCAGCAACTGCATACCCAATGTGTATGCCAATGTCGAATGTTGAATGTATATAAACTGTATATGATCGTATATGTATGCAATGTATACGCTAATGTTCAAGGTATACACGGCGTTTGGCCATCGCCGGCACTCAGGGCTGTCCAGGGTGAGGCACCGTTGCAACAACCGTGCCTTCCGTCAGGCTCAAATGCTTTGAGGATCAGAACTGTTGCCTTGCAAGGCATTTGTCCCAAAAGATGCCATAAACGGCATAGGGGACAGGATCAGCAGGGGGTTTGCTATAGGGCTTGCCACAAGGTTCGCTCCTGGATGCTATGCATTTCGCTATGGGGTTCGCTTTGGGTCCCTGCTCATCACATTGCAAAAAAATGCCGCAACTTGTGAAGTCGCAAGGATGTTTCGAGGGTTTGATGCAGGGCTTTGCATCAAGCTGTGATTTTTTTCCGTTTTTACACCACTGATATTTACTGATATCTACCCATTACTAGTGTTTCCGACTACTGTCAGGTTACCACAGGTCCCGTTTGAACCCGGTATGAAGATTGAACGAGTCCGGCTTGAGCCTCGGCCATGTTCTCGGCCGCCTTGGAGAGATGATCCAATTGGGCAAGGCAGTGATTCACGTAGAATTACGAGATACTACGAGTTTGTACGAGTTAGTTTATGCCAAAATATGCCAAATGTTACTGTGAATTGCAATATGTACAATGCTAGAGGAGACATGAAAAGCATAGCGCCACATGAAAATGGACTCAAGATGCAAGGTATGCGATTCTAAGGACCCCAGCGCCAGACTTCAAGAAGTGATGGTGTGCCACACCTCACAATTCAACTGGTGGCCGCAGTGCCCATTGCGAACCATTTCTCACATATTTTCACATTGATTTCCCCATCAAGTGCTCCTCAAAGGCTTTTGAAAGTCCAGAACCCTTGGGAATGCTGCAAGTTTCACAAGGTGCTGCTTCATAAAAAAGACAGACTTAAATTATGACCTGTCAAGTTAGTCGCGGAGCTCTTGAAGCCTTGATGTTTTGCAATTCAATGCATCTAATGCTGAAGGTTTCTGAACCACGGTGAACCACAAAACGAGGCAGCGAAGGCAGCGACGAAGCAAGAGCTCCAGGAACTCATAGCGGACTAACGTCTTGTCGTTTACCACAGCCAGTGTCCTCAGTCAGTGTGTCATTGCATGGAGGATCTGCCCTTGACAGGTTTGATTTACTGTTAATCTATTCTTTTATTGTCATGCTTTGTTGGCCAGAGGAACCTGAGCTTGAAGTTAAGTTTGCTTACCAACATGTACCAACTGTACCTGCGGTGGGAATGTCAGCGCGGATACGGATGTACCATGCATCGGTCTGACGTGCACACAGCATCACACAGCACTCTTACGTATCATGAACCCAAATCCGCGCAGTGGTTGATCACGTGCCAAGCTTTAGAACCAGACTGCCACCGTTAACTCCAGAAACCATGGGGTGATGGCGCCAGCAAAGAAAAAGATGGAATAAACGCCACCAACGAGCAGCATCACGCAAGACATATTTGTGCGCAAATATCCCTTGCCTTCCATACATCCAATTTGGGTCAGGAATCTTCTTCAACTCAGCTGGGGTTACTTTTGCTGCAATGAAGAATCTGTCGATGTCGGCCACCTCAGCTCAACCGGGCCACAGATGAAATGCACAGCACGAAGCACGGAGCACAAACCCTGTGGCTTGAGCCGCTGGAGCCGCCCGTCGCGCCTTGGTGGTTGAGCCGTCGCAGATTCCGGTGCTCATCATCAGCTCCCCAGCCTGCTCACTGTGCAGCGCTGTGCCGTGCACGTGTTCTGCACATGGTCCTTTTCAAGATGATGTGCACAACATGGTATGTTCTATATGCCGATCTGCCTCATGTCTGACTATAGGGGCTTGACTCACTTGGGCACCAGAAAATCTTTCACTTGCACACCGGACGCATTCACGTCACTTGAAGTGTGGCACTGCGCAACTACACACACCCTATGGGGTCTTTTCTTAGGGACCAGGGGAGGACGGGGACCAGGGAACCTGGGGGCTGAGGCAATATTGTTACAATATTGTTACATGCTTCAGAAATTGCTACTATTTTGCCGGTATTGTAACCTGACAGGTTTGCACATTCACACCCTGCAGTAGGTGGGCTAGCGAGAAAAAAAACAGAGGTGCACAAGCGAGCACATGCTGTCTGAGTACGTCCCTCACCACAACGTATTTTAGAGAGGCTAACATGGAGAATGCAAAGTCAATGTGCCATGAGACGAAGACATTCTAACGTGCACAGCTCTCCTGAATTTGGCTGATGCCAAAGCCCGTCTCACCCGACCTTGGGCGAAGCGTCCAAAAGATCTCTGGAAACTCGAGACTTGAGACGGGTCGCATTGCATGGCAACAACGGAAACCTAAGAGAACTCCGAAAAAGCGCTTGGATTTTTCCTGTGGGTTTGCCTTGGGCGCCACTACAAACTACAGTATACAGGCACGTTGCCAAGTGACACATCCATTGATGACAGGCGGCGATAGAGGCACATCCTTGGCTGAGCTCCGTGAAGGGCAGGATTTATTGAAGCCAAAATTCAAACCCTGGACACCTACATCCCCGCACACCGTGGGCCATGCTTCCCTGCGCATCTTGATGTGTTTATGATTGTTTATGCTCCTCTACGTATACAGTATAGCAGTTTCAAAGATTCATATGCATATTCAAAATTCAGATGGGACAATCTTTAAATTCATTCCCAAATTTTGGCAAGCCGCAGCCATCCAACATGAGGCTCGAGAGCCTCATCCAACGTGAGCCACTGAAGCATTAGGCCCGAATTGAAAGTAGGAAGTGCTTACAAAATGTCGGGGGCGCAGGCGGCAGGAAAACCATTGTGATGGATCTGATTGACTTCTCAACTGGTGCTTTTATCCACTCAAGAAGAACACGTTCAAGTTTATGTCATCTTCACTCATCACTCCAGATATTGCAGCTATCTTCATGCCATTTTCCAAAGTGCCATCGCCTTCTTGATGTCTTCAATTTCGGCTTCCGGAACCTCGGAGCAGAGCTCTTCACACAGTACGGCTCCCGGTTCCATCGGTTCCATCGGATCCATCGGTTCCAAGGCCATGGCCACATGGCCTAAGCGACATCTCATCCAGTCCATTCGCAAAGATTCCCTCGCACCGCGACGCAAAGTTCAAGCGATGTTCATAATGCAACTGATAAATGTTGCACAAAGTCGGGTGAGAAATGGTGAGTAGGGGAAGAAACTGAAGAAACCGATGTTTATTGTTGTTTATCTGAATTTATTTCATTTGATATCTGATCGTGCCTTTCGTTGGCTCAGAAAGCGCAATCTGGAAATAGTACAAAGTAGAAACGCTACTTTTGGAGTCTACTTCTGAGTTTCGCATGTGCGCAATTAAAGAAGCATCGCAGCACCAACTCAACTCGAGTGCCTTCGGAGAGCTGGTGTCTCATGTCTGAAATTACTCCAGAACGGAGGTGCACGTTTCACCTGCGGAGCGCTTGTAGCATCTGACCTCGCGCCTTTGCTCTTGGATGAATTGCAGCGACGCAAAATCTGACGAAATTTCCATTGATCTCATCGGCTCGGATCTTCTCGGCATAGCCTGAGCTTTGAATTCAGTCTCGGTCACTCTTGGCAGCAGGACGACTGATCCATCCACCGGTCCATCAGCAACAACCTGAGAGCGAAGGAATGCGAAGGACAAAGACGTCGGGATGTTGAACGAGTTGAACGAATGAGGTTTGAGACGGCTTGGGAGACTGAGACAGTTGATGAGGAGAGGTTTGCGAGGGTGGTTTAGACTCGAGCGAGGTGTATCAATGAACATGATGTCAACATGCTATCAACACTCCGGAAAAGCTGCACCAATGCTGCACGATCACTCCTCGGGCTTCAGTCTTGGGACTACCGGGCTGTGTCCTGCAAAGTAGAGCCGAAACTCAAGTTGCACCGGAAGCTATCAGAACTAAGTCGACTAAGTAGAATCAAAGCAACTATGAAGCCCCTGACATATCCAAAGCAAAAGCATCAAAATCAATCAAAATGATTAAACATGCAGATACCGTAAACAGTATGTAGGCAAGCCTGAGATGACTTGACATGACCTAAAATGTCCAAGCAGGAAATTACAAGACCCCAATAGATCCCATGCTGCTCGTCCTTATGACATTCACTTCTGGCAGGCTGGCCACAAATATCTTCCGACCACTGCGCGGGGAAATATCGGTTCCTGGTTTGGACATTTGCTGCCGACCATAACAAAGGATAACAAATGTCATCAAACATTATCTTCGATTGTGAAGATGTTTGAACATCGAATTGAACTCAATATGCACCGCTTATGCGAAATTCCAGAAATATCTCGACGGCCAGCAAATTCTGAGCCCAGGACTCACTATTTGCTCCTCTTCCGGATTCAGGTCGGGAAGATCCTCAGCAAAGAGAACCGCACTTCAAACAACCGACAAATTTAGATGCGTTTTAAATTTCGTTTTGAATTGCGTTTGGCATCGCATTTGGTGTCATACCATGATGGTGCGCATATTGACACTATCTATGGCACTTCTTACTGAAAATGTCTATACAAACCAAAGCGTAGGGCAATCGAGTTTGAATTTGAGAACCTACATCTCGCAACACGCCACTGACATCCATTAACTATGGATGTATGGATGTTAGTGGCATGTTGCGAGATGTACGTTTTAAAAATATCATATCACAAAAACGGTGAAAACGGTGGTGTAGGAATTGTACTTTGTGTAGTTTCTTGTTTGTTTATTCGTCTGTGCCCTCATCCATTTCGAAGCTAGATCTAAAGTTGTGCCTACATCAAATTTCTGAGTCTTTTCGTATCAGTCTTTCAAGTGGGCTTATGCCCTCTGCCCTCCTACGCATAATAATGTATGTACGTAAAGGTTTTCTATAATCTTGTCTTTGTCGCGAAAGCTTCTGCCGAACCGTCCAGCCTACTCATTGGACAGTATGAGACTATGGCTTTACAATATTTTCTTCATCCAGAAACATACTCGGGTTACACCAAGAACCTCTGGCACTTTTTGCTTTCTCGTGCTCCGCCAAGCTGGATTTGCAACTTAGATGAGAACCACAAATATTACATGCACAACATTGTTTCGGTATACTTTGGCAACACTTTTTGAAATAGCCCTTGTCATTCGGTTTTCTACTGTAGTACCGTCATCCTGCTTTCTCCTTTCAGCACTTGTCGGCCTTTCAGCTATTGAAGTCGCCTATTTTAGATGAAGACATGTTGCCAAACATGTTATCAGTCGTCGGCATTTCAACTCCACTGCTTATGAGGTAACAAGGCACCCTGTCCATATACTTGATTATATTTCTTTACCTCAATTTCATCGTGAATCAGAATTATGTACATGAATTTGTCCTCGTGCCATCTCAATACAAGCCACTAACCCAGTCCAAAAAAAAGTGCACTATCAAAACAGGCGTCCTGCTGCGGTATAAATTGTTTCAGCTTCTTGTTCATCTTTTGATTGTTGCATCTTTGCTGACACCAGTTCACAAACCTCTCTGTCAAAGCACAAGTTGAGTTTGACATGATAAATACGGAAAAGGAAGGCGCAACAATTCAATAAATTTGCTGTCTGCCTTGTTGTTCGACTTTTGTCTTCGCCCCTGAACTGTCCAATTTTTGTTCGGCTTTCGGATGGATTGATTTGACCGCAATTGAAAAAAATTAAAGGACCGGATAACCCCACATGTCAACTTCTTCCAACAAGCAGCAAAAGAAAGGTAAAGATGGCATGGGGAGAGCAGGAAAGAGAAAATAGAGATGGTGAAGGATTGGCGTGGAGTAAGTTGTGTGTGGAAGAGTAAGTGTGAGTAAGTTGTGTATGGACAAGTTGTGTTGTATGCATGTATGTATGTCTGTATGTCTGTATGTATGTATGTATGCATGTATGCATGAATGTATGCATGTATGTATGTGTGCATGTATGTGTGCATGTATGTGTGCATGTATGTATGTATGTATGTATGTGTGTATGGATGGATGGATGGATGGATGGATGTATGGATGCATATATGTATGTATGTATGTATGTCTGTCTGTATGTATGTATGTATGTATGGTAGGTCCGCAAGCACGCCTATTTTTTCCACGAGCGGAGCGGCGGCATGGGCGTGATGAAGACGGAATCGTACCTGGCTACAGAAAGATGCGACCGCTGCTTCCGAACATGATGCTTAGGAACAGCAGCATCTGCGCGATGAAGTCGGTACCTGGCAGAACAACAGAAAACACAGGCTGTCATGAAGACTGTTAGTTTCAGAAGCACAGATTGATAACAAACACATGAGCACCGTGAACTGCAACAGCACTAGCAAAGATCACGACATCGCAGCGTGCTGGACCTGCCAAGCGACTGCGGCAAGTGCAGTAATGTAGCTCCCACTGAAAGCAAGCAACACAAGAATAGCGGCAACCGATTGCACAGAAACTGTTCTGATCGGTCATGAACGTGATCTTTTCTGTCGATCACATGGCCGCGTTCAGGCGCTAGATCTTCGCACGGCGCGTCAATCCATGCAAGCCAAAGCTAGCTCCCTTGGCTATAAACGGTATATACTGCACACGGAAGCCAGATCAAGTCCAAGACAAGGGAACAGCCACATCGAACATCACGGACAACCGGGGACGTTCACAAAGTCCAGAAAGTCTCCTCCAGCTGCACTTCTGCCTTTTAAAGCCAAGCGGCATATGGCAACGACACCTCCGCTGCGGACTCCCACGCGGCACGCAGCATGCCGAGGTCGCCAACAGCAGTTTCAAACTGACTCTTATGGTACCTGCCGACGAAGGCATGAAAGTCACGCCAGGAGGTCCCGTGCGGCACGGCCGCCATGTGGTAACCTTAAGATGGGACCAGTCGTCCATGGACGCCACGCACAGAAGACGTCTGACCCGGGCCAAGATGATGCAATCATCGCCTTCCAAGTCATAGACTCTGCCCTCTGTCTGGTCCAAGCACTCAAGACATGACATCCATGCTTCCTTCCAATCCCGAGGACAAACATGACTGTCAATCGTCCTTGGGCTTCCAAACGCTTCTTCCATACATTGGCGAAAGATGCGCAAGGCAGTCAGAGAAATCGTAAAGTGAGTTTCCATTCTCATACCGGCAAAAGAGCAAGAAATTTTACACAGCAAACATGACGAACAGTGAGCCGAGAGCTCCTGGAGCAGAGATCGATTTTTTCAGCTCAGAAACGGCAGCATGTGCGCGATGAAGTCGGTACCTGGCAGAAAAACACAAAACAACAGGCTGTCATATCTATACAGAAAAGGCGACGTCATCATGAAGACTGTTAGTTTCAGAAGTAACAGTACGATCAAAGATCACGACGCACCAGAGTGTTGGGTCTGCGCGATGAAGGCGGTACCTGGCAGCAAACGTTTTCACCAGACGTGCCGCTGGACAGCATCGGATCCTGCGCACGCACATGCCATGTGATTTAGCAGCTCTTTTTTTTCGGCACTGAGCGCGATTTCAAAATTGCGGGAGCGACGCCAAATTTTCGCACGGCGCGGCAATCTAGGCGCGCGCACCGCAGAGCCGCTAGCAGCGACAAGGAATCTTCGCACGGCGCGGCAATCCAGTCGCGTGCACCGCAGGGCCTCCTTACGCGGCATCCTCAGTCATCGACGCGTCCTCCGGCGCTGTCTCCATGACGCTTGCAAGACGCTTCATTGGAGTCCATGCCTGGTCGTAGGTGAGTGTTTGTGGGCTTTTGACCTCAGATTCATAGATCCGCAGCATGAAGTTCTTGACTCCCTGCAGCATCTGAGGTGTGAGCAAGCACCACGAAATGCGCCTCGCCCACGTTGCCCCGCAGCAGCCATGCCACCGCCGATGCAGGGCCAGCGCAACGCAGCTTCACCCGGCTCGGCCCGGGGCAGACAAGAGGCAGTCCACGGAGCGCTTGATGCGCATTGCCGAGGTGGACGTGTTGTCCTGCTACACAGCTTCGTCGTCGGGGAGCTGTTCGTCATTGAAGGCCACCAAGCATCTGACGAAGCTAGCTTCCACGTCATCCACCGAAATCAAGCCAAGCTGGGCATCCACCTGCAACGTAGCCAATGGCGCCACTGGGCAACCGTTGTTCATCTGGCAATGCGACACTTTCCTGTTCAGCGCTTCAGGTGCGACAACAGACAAGGCGTCAGGTGTCGACATTCCAACTCCAATGTCTGCTGGTAATCATTCTCCCGGAAGGTGAAGCGACACAGCCACTGCGAAAGAGATCACGGAGCTGGGCACGCACCGGCTGCGTATCTTGGACTCCCTCCGGAAGAGCAGCATCCATGTCAGCGGCCGCTCGCAGGACCAGCTCGTGGTAGAGGACGACCGTGCACTGGCAGTTGGAATCGGCCAAAGTGAACCGCAAAGCGAAGCGCCTCTCTGTGCCTTCGGTAGGGTGCACCTGGTCACACGAGGGGATGACCCATGTATAATTAGTTCACAACCTGTATAATCGAAGGAAGTTTAGAAGTCAAACTTCCGACAATATGGACAGATGAAAAGCAGAGCAGGGCAGAGGCAGAGAGAAGAGAAAGATCAGAAGAGAGAAGAGTAGAAGAGAAAGAGCAAGAAGAAAGAAGATGGAGATGCGCAAAAAGGTAGGAAAGTCGCGATTCACTGTGTTTTTCCAATGATTTGTGGCTCCGGAGGGTCGAAAAGTAGGCTCGCTAAAGCGGCGGGTGCGGAGCCAGCTGGCCAGAGGAGAGATGAAAAATTGCACGCCGTTGTGGCGCGAAGCACATTTCCAAGTCAAAATGTTAAAAACACTAGGGGTGCGGACCACTTTTGGCACTTGAGATGTCGAAAAAATGCACGCCGTTGTGGCACAAAGCAAATGTCGAAGTCAAATTGTAAAAAACACCAGGAGTTCGGACCACTTTTGGAGGTTCAGATGTCGCTTCGTGTGGCAGGCGCAAGGGATTTTGCACCTGGTCAAAAGTGAGCAAAACGTGAGAATTTTGAAGCATTTTCAACTACAACCACCACTACACCACGCTACATTCCAATACATGACACTACACTACAACTACAACTACAACTACACCTGCACCACATTCTACTACACTACACTCCACTACACTACCACTGCTGCACTCAATTACGCTCAATTACACTACACTACACTACATTACACTACACTACACTCCGCTACACTACACTACATTACACTACACTACACTCCCTTCCACTACACTTCACTACATTACACTACACTCCACAACACTACAACTACACAACTACACTCCACTACACTTCACTACACTAAATTACACTACACTACACTACATTACACGACACTACCTTCCACTACACTACACCACACTACATTACACTACACTACGCTCCACTACTATACATTACACTACATTACACTACACGACATTACCTTCCACTACACTTCACTACATTACACTACACTACACGCCACAACACTACAACTACAACTACACAACTACACTCCACTACACTTCACTACACTAAATTACACTACACTACATTACAGTCCAGTAGACTACACTACACTACATTACACTACACGACCTTCCACTACACTTCACTACATTACACTGCACTACACTCCACTACACTACAACTACAGCTACAACTACAACTACACTCCGCTACACTCCACTACACTCCACTACACTAAATAACATTACGCTACATTACGCTACAATACACTACATTCCACTACACTCCACTACACTACACTACATTTCACTACGCTACATTGCACTGAATGACACTGCACCATAGATAGACAGGTAGACAGATAGACAGATAGATAGATAGATAGACAGAAAGACAGGTAGACAGCTAGACAGATAGACAGATGAAAGGGGGAGAGAGAGAGAGAGTTAGAGAGAGAGAGAGAGATAGATAGATAGACAGATAGATAGATAGACAGATAGATAGACAAATAGCTAGAAAACTAGACAGCTAGATAGATAGGTAGGTAGATAGATAGGGAGATAGATAGACAGACAGACAGATAGATAGGTAGACAGATAGATCAGTAGGTAGGTAGGTAGGTAGATAATCAGAGAAAGATAGAGGGCCAGAGAGAAAGAGAGAGAGAGAGAGGAGACCTCAAGCACCTTTCAGTCCATCAATGGCTTCGCTCTGCCATCCGTGAATCACAACAACCAACCTCTCCTATAGGTTTCCTATTTTTGAAACTTCCGCCACCGCCTTGTGCGGTACTACTGGTAATATCTGGAAGCGTGAGCACACGTGCGCATGTGTGCGAGTATGTAAACATGCACTTTGCCTCGCACGGAGCCGCTTTCTTGCACTTGACACAAGAATCGATGAGCCACTGATCGGTATCGCTCTTCACGGACGAGATGCCAAGCACCGCTTAATCCCTGCAAAGGTGCCTGCCAGTGATACCTAGTGCCCCCAGTGCCCCTAGTGCCCCGAAACCAAGGAAAGGTGTCATTGCTGTCTGACTGCATGCTGTCAAATGGCTACAGATGACGCAGGTACGAAAATCTCATCCAACACAAACATGTCACTGTGTATACAAAAGTGCAAGTGCCACAGCAAGTGTCTGTGCACAGCAGGGCGGTCACCGCGCCCACTTCGGCCCAAGCGCGCCACCGGAGCCAGCGCAGCGCCGTAAGTGCCACGCCTGCCACGCAAAGTGACGATCCATGTCGTGCCACGCCTGCCACGCAAAAAGCCGCGGCGTCCACCCCGTCCACTCCGGCCCAAGCGCGCCACCAGAGCCAGCCCAGTGCCATAAGTGCCACGCCTGCCACGCAAAGTGACGATCCATGTCACCAAGTGCCACGCCTGCCACGCAAAAAGCCGCGGCGTCCACCCCGTCCACTCCGGCCCAAGCGCGCCACCAGAGCCAGCCCAGTGCCAAAAGTGCCACGCCTGCCACGCAAAGTGGTCCATGTCGTGCCACGCCTGCCACGCAAAAAGCCGCGGCGTCCACCCCGTCCACTCCACCAGAGCCAGCCCAGTGCCATAAGTGCCACGCCTGCCGCGCAAAGATCCATGACCAAGTGCCACGCCTGCCACGCAAAGTGCAAGTCCATGTCAACAAGTGCCACGCCTGCCACGCAAAAAGCCGCGGCGTCCACCCCGTCCACTCCGGCCCAAGCGCGCCACCAGAGCCAGCCCAGTGCCAAAAGTGCCACGCCTGCCACGCAAAGTGACGATCCATGTCACCAGGTGCCACGGCTGCCACGCAAAGTGCAGGTCGATGTCACCAAGTGCCACGCCTGCCACGCAAAAAGCGGCGGCCCAAGCGCGCCACCGGAGCCAGCCCAATGCCATAAGTGCCACGCATGCCACGCAAAGTGACGATCCATGTCACCAAGTGCCACGCCTGCCACGTGAAAGTAAGGTGGATGTCTCAAAAGTGCCACGCCTGCCATGCAAAAAGCCGCGGCGTCCACCCCGTCCACTCCGGCCCAAGCGCGCCACCAGAGCGAGCCCAGTGCCATAAGTGCCACGCCTGCCACGCAAAGTGACGATCCATGTCACCAAGTGTTACATTTCTCCATGGGCCCCCCCCAAAGAGTTTCAGAATATTGATCTTTTTGCAGTATGTGTATTTAACTTTATTGTCAAATATACATTTGCACACATGTTTCAAATATCTATATTGTACAGTTTGCCTTATTTGTGTAAAATGTATAAGCATGTTTAGCAGATCACAGGTGAAAATGTAGGTCCTCGAAGGTGGGGTGAGCTATGTGTATATATTTATATACGGGGGATCCCGTTGATGCGCCGAGGTGTTGTCTGCCTGGCGGCCTAGCAACAACGAAAACAAAAATCATTTGCTTGCGCCACCTTTACTGGTCTGCAAATATTTGCAATGGCTGGTACGTTGCGGATGTCTATTCAGAACACCACATTTGTCCACCTCTGCTGCCATGGCTTTCAGACTGCTCGAGGCAGAACACAAGCTACAGAAAAAAAAGAAATGTTGCAAAGGCAGCAAGGATCAAATCTACATGAGTAAACCACAAGTAGTCTTTCGTTGCCAACCGGATCTGATTTCTGGGCGACGTAGCACACAGCGCTGCGCCCACAGCAGTTCCAACATGCTTTCATGACTGATCATGAATGAACATGGAAAAAACGGGGCACATGGTCACACTCTCGCTTTTTCCATCTTCAAACTCAGAAATGTGGCCAGCTGTGTGCCCTTGTGAAACCAGTTTCAAACTGAATGTGCTTGGAGACGCCGGGATTGGATCTTCCATTCCAACCAATCGTTCCAAGAATGCCACCCACTCCAATCTCGCCAATGATTCCATCGGATTCCAATTGCATAGTCCTCGTCCTCCTGCTCGTCTTGATGTCTGGGGTCCACAAAGGTAAGGCATCTTGGGCCTGCAAGAAAACCGCCAACAATTAGACAATACCAACAACGTCCACGTGATGCAAGCAAACATACGCACACGCGCGCTAAGCCATGAACCTGCCAAGTATACCTGGCCATTCTTCCTGGCGGTCACGCAGGAATTTCCAAGCCCACGACTGGAAAATCTTGAGGACGGAACGCTTTGCGAAAATTGCTGTGCGACAGGAACCGCATGGGATGCTCCTCCGGGCATGAAAGCAATGCCGCTGAGAAGTAGACGCGGCGAGAGGCATGCAGCTCCTCCAAGAGAGGCTCCATGGTCAGCGCCGCCTCATGGATCGTCGAGACTAACCGAGCGTGACAATCCACGAGCCCAAGCCGACAAGAACCACGCAACCTGCACAACTCCCTGCCTTAAAGCTGGCCAGGCGCCCGCGCCTGCCACGCAAAGTGCAAGTCCATGTCACCAAGTGCCACGCCTGCCACGCAAAAAGCCGCAGCGTCCACCCCGTCCACTCCGGCCCAAGCGCGCCACCGGAGCCAGCCCAGTGCCATAAGTGCCACGCCTGCCACCCAAAGTGACGATCCATGTCACCAAGTGCCACGCCTGCCACGCAAAGTGGAAGTCCATGTCACCAAGTGCCACGCCTGCCACGCAAAAAGCCGCGGACAAGTTGTGTGGGGACAAGTTGTGTGTGTGCAAGTTGTGTGCGGAAAAGTTGTGTGTGGACAAGTTGTGTGAGGACAAGTTGGTGAGCAACAAAGTGTGTGTGAGCAAGTTGTGTGATGACAAGTTGTGTGATGACAAGATGTGTGATGACAAGTTGTGTGATGGCAAGTTGTGTGATGACAAGTTGTGTGTGGGCAAGTTGTGTGTGAGCAAGTTGTGAGGACAAGTTGTGGGATGACAAGTCAAGTTGTGTGTGGGCAAGTTGCACGTTGTGTGTGAGCAAGTTGTGTGATGACAAGTGAGTGGCGGGAGTCGGAGGAGGCGGAAGGAGGAGGAGGCGGCGGGGTACAGAACCAAAAACAAGAACCCCACACAAAGATGTGGGGAACAACGCGCAGTTGCTGAAAGTATATGCCCCAAGAAGAGGAGAAACATGCTTTTGATCTAATAGATAAGGACTACTTTAAGAATCAACACATTCTCGACTTTGGCTCTTTAGATTTCATGTCCAAACGTTTTGGGAAGCCACCTCTTTCAAGCCAGCACATGCTGCAACATCCAAAATTCCAAATTAAAAACATTGGCTGCAAGGCACAAATCCAATATAAAACAATGTTGCAACAGCACTTTCCAAAAACCCATTCTGCCTAACTCCGACAGCCGGACTTCAAGAGCTTTCAGTAAACATCATCAAAACTTCATCGAAACATCTGTCGCCTAACAAATGGCCCAGACAGTCGAAACGATTGTGCTCGGTCTCGAGCCTTGCAGATTCGCAGGGTGATCTCCACCGGCTGGGAGATTCGCTCCTCCGGCAACAGCCTCTGTCAACAAATTGTCACCAAAGTCCATCAAAGTCATCAACTTGAAGAAAGAATTGAAACAAAGTTCATCAAGTGAATGCACATGTGTATCACTGTGTATCAACAGATCCAGAAGAGAAGGGAACAATCATAAGGATAATCAACCTTGAGAAAACCGTTATACAGCACCTACTCCACTTGTGGCACAAAACTGAAAGATACTGAAAGCTACACTGCGAAGCAGTGAACAGGCAATTGAGGAAGTCAACAAATAAGCTCAGTCTTCTCATAGCTTGACTCGAACTGCTACTATCACCCTGTCTGAACCAAACTTGACTTCCATTCAAACTGGAAAAGTTGAGGAAAGGTTGATTAACGTCAATCCAATCCGTCCCGTTCTACAAGATATTGACCGGTCTCCCCAGCCTCAAAGTGGAGTCGACTTGGAAAAGAACCTTGAGCCTCGAAGACGGATCGAACCATTGTGGAATGACTTGAACATCTTGAACTCATGTCACTTGTCATCAGTTTTCATCTCATTTCCGCCTGTAGCCTGGAGGCACCATACGAGCTGCTTTATAGCTGCGCCATTGACCCTGTGCGCCTCGCAATGCAACACCTATGATACACTTTTTCGTGGTCAAACCCAAAGAAACCCGAAGAACGCGACAGCAGAACAACGTAGAAGAACGATTTCCTCTGAACCCCCAGCGTTGTGATGTCAATCGGGTGAAGGGGCGATCACAAGACAAACTCATCCCAAAATACATGTCTCCCAAGAGCCTAATGAAACCTATTTGAGGAGACATACTTCTCCCAAGATGCAAGTCTTCCAGGATACACTTTTAGAAGGTATGTGGGCTCACTACCTTTATAGGTTTAATCCTCCGAGGATGCAAATCGTCCAAGATACGTTGTTCTCCCCATAGAAGATATTTGCGCTAACAAACCTAGATGTTTTTTTATAGACTATAGATTTTTTCGTAGATGTATGCCCTAGCGACTTATCTACAAACACTTCCTCCCAGATATAAATCGTCCAACATGCCCCTTTAGGAGGTTTGTTCTCAGCTATCCAATTGAATCATATAGATCCGCAAGCCGCAAGATACCAGCCAGTCGTCCAAGATTCCCTGTTCCTAAATGCATGCGCTACATGTCTTACCCTCATGAGACAAACTTCTCACACGACGAAAAGTCTCCCAAGAACACTTGGCATCTTCGCTCACCGCTGCTACAGATGCGTTGTTCAAAAAGGGTCTTGCAAGATACATCTTTTGCAGATGTCTGCGCAGCATATTTTGCCCGCGCAAAATAATTCCATTATCCTGAAGATACAAGTTTTCCAAGATAAAAGATATAACCACACACCATATACCGCACACATGTTGCCCATCGCAAGATGCATTTTTCAAAACATACAAGTCTTTGAAGGTTCACCTTTCATACATACATTCGCTCATTACCTAACTGTTTCTCCCAAGATACAAGTCTTCACAGAGACCATTTTCAGAGCTGTCCTACATATAGTACGAAACCATCCCACAATAAACTTCTTCCACAGCGCAAGCCTTCGAATCTACATGAGTTGCCTATTTTGAACAGGTTCAAACACATTCCTTCCAAGATTCATGTCTTCCAAATCTTCCAAGAGTTGCTGTTGTAGATTATAGCAGCGCTCTATCCCAAAGATTTGCAAGTCTTGCAACAACCGCATTACTAAGCTTGAAAAGGTTCGGTGCAACTATCAACAAAGAGCAACAAAGATCAACAAAGATCAACAAAGTATATCCAAGTGACACATCACACGATTCTGTCTAGGCATATCATTGGTGCACAAGTTCCAAGCAATGGGCACGGATCAAGTGCGTGGGAGAACCCAGCGTGATCAATCACTGTTCCCGTTCATGCTTGGCAACTTCGTCAAAATGAAATGCCCGAAGACCCTAAAGACCCTAACCAAAGGAACCAATTGCACAAACAATTGCCGAAGCAGGAATCCAGCTCGTGCCCTGTGGGACAGGCCTTCTGGATACAAGCGCAAAGGTCGGCGAAAAGCGTCCAAAGATGTAAAGGCCCAGACCGCTTTTGGTGACTCCTGGGGTGTCGTCAGCACACCGTGCACGAACACTGAATTTGATGCATGCCTTGAGTTTAAAACGGAACTTCTGTTTCAAGATTACACATTTGGAACATACTTCGCACCTGTCTACTTGTCCTGATGTGAAACATCCGAAAACAGAAGATTGGATCGGATGGGTCGCTTGATGTCCCAGTCGGGCCAGTCGGGGGTCCTTGGGATCGCAAAGCCACACAATCTCCTGCCTCTCCCAACCCTCGCAAGCCCAGCAGGCCGATCGCATCTCCTCAGCGCATCTTGCCCGAGAAACTGAATGAAAGAAGAAACACTTCACTTCAAACCGAGTAAATTGACGAAACTAAAAGTTAAAGAGTCCATACGTTTGAGGCTGTTTTTTCGGATTCTGGCTCGATTCGCTTGAATATATTTATATTTGATAAATATATGTGGCCGAACTCCTTGAAAAACATGTATAAACACAATTCATGAAATCCCTTGGAAAGAAGCGGAACACACACACAGACCGACAGAGCGACAGAGCGACAGACAAACAGAGAGAGAGAGAGAGAGAGAGATGTATATATATATATACACATTTACAGGCTTGAAAGACACAAACACACAGGAATCTGCCAGCGCCAGGCTCTAAAACATCGCGACCTTTGAGATCCTCCTCTTGGAGAAAGCTGACAGCGCCCAACAACGCCTGTGATCATACGCTCTTTTGCCGGGAATCTCATGAGGAAAGAGTGTTCATAAAAATGTGAATGAAAAATCTTCTGGTACCTCAACGACCTGTGGAAGCCTGTGGCATAGGCATTCTTTGCATTCTATGCATTCTTTCCTGCCATCCACCCGAACCGAAATCCATCCAAGTGCAAAAAGGCATGGAAGCATGCCATAGCCGGCTATACCCATGGAGCGGGCCTCAGGCCCTGCTTGTGGACCGCCAAAGCGCACACCTCTGCATTGTCACAATGGGCAAGAAAACCAAACGGCCCTCACAAAATCTCTCACTTTTGTTGTAAATTCGAAGGGTTGGCATCAGATTGAAGCAATAAATCCGATTGAAAGTCAACGCATTTGCCAACAGTCTTTGCTCAGCAAATCTCTTCCGATAGACTCAAGATACTGTGCGTATGCTTTTGCACTGCTTGGCTCGGAATACGTCCATCTCGGACACACTGGTTCAAATGGCTAGCAACCTGCTTCTGTCCCCTGTGAAATCTTGCTAGACTCCACCGGGGTGGGGAAACCATCTGCATCCATGGTTGCAGAATTTCCTCAGTGCCGTCACAGAGTGTCACATCACCATTCTGTTCTGATTCGCTCCGCTATTCCCGTGTATGGAGCCGGGCTGGATGGAGAACTCATGTCATAAACATCTGATCTCTCTAATGCAGCTATGATTGGTCCACGCATCTGTCTTCGCGCCTTTGACAAAGTCCCGAATGCAGATAACACTAAAGTAGTCTATGTTTGAAGCGCATTTCCAGGAAATGCATTTTGAAGAGGACATGTCTTTCCAAGCTATCTTGGAAACATCAATGCACATCTTGGCCGGGAGTGCCAATGAAAACCACGTCCCCCATTGAGCGAGGTAGCAAACCAGTTTTCGATGGGGAGTGCGAGAGTGCTGCATTCAACCGCGTCAGGGGCCTACGATAGAAGAGTGTTACTCTACACAAAAAAATGTCCTGAATTGTTTCGGCAGAAAAGTTGTTGCGACCATGCTACTAATCCTTTCCTAAAACTCCACGCCACTTTTGCCCCGTGGAAAGCGTGAAGACGCAAGTGAATTTGTATCGAACGGGGGGCACGCCAAGACAATGCGCAGATGTGTTTGACGGTGTTTACAGTGGTCAGGTTTCTGCTTGAGGCTAGGGCACAGCTTGCAAAGAACAAACAATACTTTGAACAGTTTGTTTGAAAACTATAATGCTCTCAAAATGAACCCTTCAACTTAAAGAAAATGGCGCTCCCGAACTGGAACCCAACAAGTGGAAAACTATAGCCCCATCAACATGAAGCTGGAACATTTCATTGAGGGGCCCCATTTAGGCACCATGGCATTTTCAGGTTGAATGCTTTACTTTTTGCGTTGAAATGGCTCAATTTTGGGAGGCCCGTATTTTTGGAAAATTTTGAAAACATTTGAAAACGATCCGGGAATTTCTTCCAGGATGCCATGGGATTTTGGTCGATAGAGGCTTCAAGATATGACTCTGTTTTCAGGGTGTAACGCGATGCTCGCAGCTCTTGCACCAATCAAGGGGTTTGGCACCTGGCACCTTAGGCTCGGGTGATCCTCCTCATACACTTGCCCTTAAAAGATCCCTATTGTGATACACCTTGTGTATACATAAAGAAGTAAACGAGCGAAAAACAAACAGATAAATCGATAAATAAACAAATATGTGTATATATATATATTATATGTGAATCGCCAGGTACCTATGCCTTGATGTGACTCCAGTATGGATCATGACTCCAGGATGGATCTCATATAACCTCCATGGGGCCTTTTCGGTTCAGGCCGTGGTGGGAGGGTCGTGGACTTCGCTGTAGGATCGGCGATGGAGCCTTGAGCGGTGAGACAAAGCAACAGCTGCGAATTCTCTTGGTGTGGGACACCAATTCATTTCACTTTGATCGACAGGGTCATCATTCACTTGGTTTGACAGGGTTCATTCAACATTGATTTTCCTGACCGGGTCAGATTGCTTGATTGGTTGTATCCTCCGCTACCAATTTAAATTGGTAGCGGAGCCTAGTGCTCCAGCTGCCTTGGTGGACTTCAGGGACGTCCTTTCCTTTTGAGCCCTTTTTGGATTTTTGTGTGCAGTTACAACAGTTTTGAAAATGCCACCGCCTCAGGAGTCAGACTTGCCTCCTGTGCCGGATGATGAAGCTCCGACTCAGGTTAGCACCCAGCTGCCTTGGAGTCAAATACCGAAGTTCGTCCCAGGGACGACAAATGTCCAGGAATATACGCAGAAGCTCAAATTCCTTGCGGCTTTGTGGCCTACGGATTTCCTGGATCAGTTAGCTCCTAGAGCTGCGTTGTTAGTGGAGGGAACGGCGTTCAAAAAGATTGCCCGTATCCCACCTCAGAAGGTGAAGGTGAAATCAACTGATGGCATTGCAGCCATCGTGGAGGCGATCGGAGGTTCTTGGGGCTCCACGGAACTTGAAGAGAGGTACGAGTTCTTCGAAAAGTCATTGTACGGAACAGTTCAACGCAATGACGAGTCCCACGACAGTTTTTTGTCAAGGATGGAAGCCAATTTTGTTGAGCTCATTGCTCGCGACACAACACTGGAGAGGAGGTTCAGGCCTATGTTCTCTTGCGTCAGTCGACGCTCAGTGCGGATGATAAGAAACGCATCCTGCTTGAACACGGTGGAGAGCTCAAGTACGGGCCGGTAGTCAAGGCCTTCAGGTTGCTGGGCAGTAGATTTTTCAATGAATTTCAGACTGGTCGCAGTAGTCAGAAGAACAAGGTTTATGATGTCAACGTTTCAGAAGCCGATCAACATGAACATCATGCCGCTGCTGATACTGGTCATCATGAAAGAGCCTTTTTCACTCATGCAGATGAACATGAAGTTGAATTGGAACCAGATTTCATTGAGGCACTGATTGCTCAGGATGATGCCGACGCCTTGACAGTGTCGACTTTTGAAGGAGAGTTTGAAGATTTCCTGCAAGAGACACCCGAAATGCACGAGGCACTCACATCGTACATAGAAGCCCGTTCCAAGTTAGTTGAAAAGAGAAAGAGCCGTGGTTTCTGGCCTGTGAAAGGGAAAGGCAAGTCCTCCAAGGGTCGTGGCAAGAGCTTTGGCAAGAGGCCAAAGGATCGGGAAGCGCTGTTACAGCGTATCTCAAAGAGCCATTGCCGACGTTGCGGCGCCTTGGGTCATTGGAAAGCCGCGTGTCCCCAGGCTTCCCAAACTGAGAAGTCAACCTTCCCGTCGTCCTCAGCCACTGCCCATGTTGTGATCGATGAGAGGCCTCAGGAAATTTTCCAAGCCTCGACCGATGCCGATGAAGTGATTTCCGAAGATGAGTATGAACTTCCGTCCGTTGACGCCAGTCCGCACCCAGCTGTTGCCGAGGAATCATGTTTTGTCCTTAATCATGAAAGCCGTGCAGCCGGGGTTGCCAAATTAAGTCGTAGGATGTTTGAATTCAACATGACTAGGCAGAAGTTTAACACTGTCCCAAATGCCTCCGCATCCATGACATGCTCACGATTGCTGCCCAGGAAATGTCCGGACGATGAGGAGTCCCACCATGCCACAGTCCAGTCGAAATGCCGACCGTTTGCAGGGTCTCGCATAGCCGAATCTGTATATAGCAGCTTGGAAGACTTCTGTACACATGCCATTTTGGACACAGGAGCCAGTCGCTGCATCATTGGAGACAAAACACTCCATCGCCTCAAGCAGTCGCTGCCAGAATGCATCCGATCCCAAATTCGTCAAAAGGATAGCTCCGTGAAGTTCAGATTTGGAAACAACCAATCTCTTACCAGTATGTATGCAGTACAGCTTCCTTTGAAACATGCTCAGGTAGGAAGTTGTGGTTGTCAGTTGAAGTTGTTCGTGGTTTGACACCGTTTTTGTTTTCCAAGAAAGCCTTCAAGATGTTGCAGGGATCACTGGATACGCAAACTGACCAGTGTGTTTTGTCCAAAGTTCAATCAAGATCAGCCCATTTCGTTGCAAACGGGTCCCACTGGATTGTATCTCATCGACATGTTGGACATGTGCCAAGGAGATGCCACAGAGTTCACACATATGGAAGCCAAGCAGTGTTTCTCCGACCGTTCCCACTCACAATTCGGGGTAAGTTGTTCTAATGGGGATAAGTTAGGACTTTCGAAAAGTAAACAGTTTTTGGGTTCAGTTGTAGGGGTATCTCAACTGATGCAAGACTCAGCCACCTCTGCCAAGAGATTTTTGCGAGTCAGAGACTTTCGCTCAAAGAACCAGGTGACACCGTTCCCACAGCACTCGACCGCTGATTGCCACCATGCCGCCAATGGTCAGTGCTCTCAAGACCATTGCCGAAGCCCTGATCCGGCTTCTCACCATGCTGTTGCAGATTCTAGTGCAACAGCTCGAGAAACAGGAGATCCTTGCCGAGATGGAGATCGAAAACGAACCGGAGGCTCATGCTCACCTGCAGGACATGATGCGCCAAATCCAACAACAGGGCGCCACACTGGAAGCCCTCCGAGAGGAGGTGGAAGTACAAAAGAAAACTCCAGAGAAGAAGGTGAGACCTCAGCCTGCCGTAGCACCGATGAGTGTGGCCTCAATGACATCCGGAAGTTCCACTCCGGTGTCCCGGCCACAGATTCCCAATGTCAGTCAGCGAAAGAGTCGGGCACCGTCCGTCGTTTCCCAAGCTGCAAGTTGGCAAGAGATCGAAGCCGAGGAAGAGACCATTTTGGTCCAAGAGATGGCCCTCTCAATTCCAGTGGAATTGAATCAAGGCCGAACCTCGGTGCCGCCTGCACCAACCTTGCCACTGCCTGGAAACATGACGATCTCAGAGTGGGGAGCCAACATGATCACATTTGGCAGAAAACACAAAGGGAAGACCTTCTCGGAAGTGATGGAGAAGGATCCCGGATACCTGCAGTGGAGTTTGGCCCGCTACGGGTCCTCATGCCGGAGCACCAAGATTTCTGCCGCTTCGGACAACTCTGGCTGACCCACAACCACAACGAGATCTAAATGGACGAGACGCTGAACCTGCCCTACTAAGCGTGTCTGAAGGCTTCCATGCTGCCGTTCAGGCCACAAGAGACATGCTGAAACAGCCAACCAAATTTCAGGACAAATCCCAAATTCATGATCAAATTGAACAGACCATTCACAACATGGAAGATTTACTTTTCACGGAAATTTCCAACAAGACTACGCGCCAAAGAATCTTTCTACTAGAGGTTTATGCCAATCAACACAGTCCTTTGACCGAAGCAGTTCAGAGAATGGGTCTTAAAGCTCTCAGGTTCACCAAGGAGGACGGAGACCTGGCCACATTTGCAGGCCGTCAAAGGCTTTGGGATGTCATAGAGAAATATCAGCCAGAACACATTTGGATGGCTCCTGAATGCGGTCCTTGGGGTGGCTGGAATCATTTGAACAAGTTCAAGAGCGTTCAACTGTATGATGCCATTCAAGCCAAGCAAGATTCTCAGCTTCCCCATGTCAGATTGTGTGCCAAAATTTGCAGGTTTCAAGTTCGAAACGGCCGTCATTTCCATTTAGAGCAGCCTGCTGGATCTGGTCTCCCCCACTTGAAGATTTTTGAATCCTTGCGTCAGGAGACAGCCACAGCTCGCTTTGATATGTGCCGTTTTGGTTTGCGCATCCCAAAGACCAACAAGTACCTTCGCAAACGTAGTGTGTTGCTTACCTCTTCAAAACAGATGTTTCATGCTGTTCATGATCAGAGATGCACAAATCAGCATGATCACCAAAACATTGAAGGGAGCATTTCCATCAACGGCAATCGGCAAAGGCTGACCAGCTTTTGCGCTACTTACCGCCGTGGTTTTGCCGACATGATGGCCAGAAACCTTTGCAAGAACCATCACAATCACGTAGGATCTGATGAACATGCCATGTCATATCATGGAGATGGAGAAGAAGAAAATTTGGAAAGACCAGCCAAGAGACTTCGCAGTGATCAGAGCCGTTTCAAAAGACGTAGAATCTCTCAGGTTCCACCAGTTGATACAAATGAAGCTGCCTTGCCTGACATTCCAATTTCTGGCCATGAATCTGTGGATCCGAATCCTGAGACAAACGTCTCTGGACCAATAGCACCCGCGACTTCCAGGTCCGAACCTTGGAAGAATGTCTTGGATGCAGCCAGACCGTTTGCTCCTCGTGTTGGCAATGCCCGATGTCCCGCCGATTCGACAGCTTGGCAACTAGCTCAGGAAATCTTGCAGGAATCGCTCAAATTGTCAGACATGTTTGTATGCAGGGGTGCTGAAAGGTATCAACTTCCTCTTTTAGCACCACCGTCACACCAGTTTTCCCTGAGATACACCGTATCTATTCACCGAGAGACATCCGAAATCCATGACCTGGGTTTGGAAAACTGGCGCAACTGTACCAGAGCCCAAAGGATACGTAAGAGCATTCCCAGCCATCTCACGATCACAATGTTTGGTAGTTTGCCAAATTCTGAATCTGTGCCAGCGGATGCTCGCGACTCTGCTGTTGGTGAAGCCGGTCCGGCCGACGAGCCAGAATCTGCAGTGCGTGCGACTGGAAGCCAAAATCTTCCGTTGGCTGTGCATGAACGTTCCAGCAGCCAAGCATGTGAAGGTTCGGCACCACCACCTGTGCCTCTGCATGGCCCAAAATTCCGTTTGTTGCAGCCACAGGAGAAACAAGAACTGATAAAGCTTCATAAGAATATCTAGGCCATCCAGATCCAAATGTCCTTTCACAACACCTCAAAACAGCAGGAGCCTCTGAACAAGTTGTAGAAGCTGCCAAAGAGTACATTTGTGACGCTTGCGTTGAGACCACAAGATTTAGCCATCAAAGGCCTGCCAAACTCCATGAACCCAAGGAATTTAATGAACTTTTGGGGATTGATGGTTTCTTCTGGACTGGAAAAAAGGGTTTCCAAGTCATGATTTTGCACTGCATTGATGAAGCTTCTCTGTTCCACTTAGGACGTCGTTTGGACAACCGACACTTGGAACATGTTATCCCTGCGTTCAATGATATGTGGATGTCTTGGGCTGGACAACCTTCCGGAATTTATTCCGATCCCGCAGGAGAATTTCGTGCGGATGCATGGCTCGCCTTTTTGCAAAGGCACAGCATTGAACCACGCCTCTCAACCGAGGCCTGGCAAAATCGCAGAATCGAAAGACACGGCCAGATTGTCAAGAACATGCTTCATCGCTATGACCAGGAGAAAACTATTGAAGATGTTCAAGAATTTGATACGGTTCTTCGAGCCTGCTTTCAAGCCAAGAATGCCTTGTCTCGCCAGGATGGTTTTTCTCCAGAACAGATAGTCCTGGGTAAGTCCCCTAAAGTCACTGCTTCCTTAACTTCCGATGAACAGGTAGCGTCACACAGCCTGGCCGATGGTTCTGACCTGGATTGTGAAAAGTTTCGACGGAATCTTGAGGTTCGCACTCGAGCCAGAAAAATGTTCCTGCTTGAAGATAATGACGCAGCCATCCGAAGAGCACTCCTTCGAAAGTCATGTCCACCGGTTGATACGTATACCATAGGTCAACATGTCATGTACTGGAAAAAGAAAAATACCTTTGGTCGTCGTGAAGTTAGACGTCGGCATGGGCCCGCCAGAATTGTTTGTCGTGATGGTTCAACAACCATGTGGATTGCTCACGGAGACAAATTGCTGCGATGTGCTCCGGAAAACTTGCGTCCAGCGTCATTGCGAGAATGGAGCAGTGCCTCAGTTTCCTTAGATCAGCAAGTCCAGGATTTGAGTCATCTCAGCGATGTTCAGAATCAAGGAATGCCAAACAGAACATATGCCCCAGGAAATCAAGAGGATGAGATGTATTCACCCAGCAGTCTTGCTCCAGAACCTGTGTTGCCTGTCAGTCATCAATCCAGCGTACAACCCGAAAGTGAACTATTTCCAGAGCAACCAACAAATCCTTCAAATACACCCATTAACGGTCCCCAAGATAACCCTAATGAGAATAGTCCCCACCAACTAGAGACCAGTGATAACCTTCATGATAATGCCATTGACCTCGATGCCTCTGAGAGCTAGGAAGATGGACTTGAATCCCATGCGGATGTTCTCACATGCCATGATGTTTGCCATCTTGAAACTGATACAACCTTACACGAATGGAATGTTTTCCATGTTGGAACCCAGAGTAATCAGGTTTGCCTCGCGGAAGATGGAATGCCCTTTGTTGATAATCCTCCAGAGCCCCTGGAACATCAGTGTTTCATGTTGGAAGTTCCCATGTCACGTCAAGATATCCTGAAGTGGTCTTCCGCAGAACATCCGGAGGAACTTGCACAGGTTGCCTCTGCTGGAAAGAGGGCTCGTGCTGAGGTTCAGATCAAGGATCTGACTCAGGCTGATCGAAAACTGTTTGAAGCCGCCAAGTATGCTGAACTTTCTTGCTGGCTACAGACTAGTGCACTTAAGCCTGTGTTGAGAAAGCACCTGAATCCCGAACAAATCCTGAAGTCAAGATGGGTTCTCACTTGGAAAAATGTCTCAGAAAATGAATCAACAAATGGGTCGGGAAGAAAAGCAAAGGCTAGATTGGTTGTATTGGGGTATCAAGATCCACGGTTGACCGAAGTTAGCAGAGATGCTCCAACACTCACGTGAAGGTAGGCACACAGTTTTACAACTTATTTCCTCCATGCATTGGGTTCTCACTTCTTTCGATATCAAGACAGCGTTTCTTCGTGGAAAAGCAGATCAAAATAACCCTTTAGCCATGGAACCCCCAAAAGAGCTCCGCCAACGAATGCAACTTGACGATGATCAGGTGTGTGCCTTGATTGGAAATGCCTATGGTAGAGTTGACGCTCCATTACTTTTCTATCAGGAACTTTCAAGTCAATTACAAAAATTGGGTTTCCAGGTTCACCCACTGGAACCATGCGCGTATTTTCTTGAGTCTTGGAAAAATGGACAGCGTACTCTCCATGGAGTTCTAGGCACTCATGTTGATGATGGAATATGTGGCGGAGATGAATGGTTTCATCGCCAAATTGAACAACTGCGTAAAAGTTTGCCTTTTGGGTCCTATAAGCAGAATAAGTTTGTTTTCACGGGAATCCAACTTGAGCAGTTGCCAGATTTCAGTATCCGAGCATGTCAAGAAGATTATGTGAACTCAATCATGCCTGTTGAAATTGGTAAGCATAAAAGATCTACACCCCAAGAACCAGTGTCAGAGACAGAAATGTCCCACTTGCGCGGTTTAATTGGTAGCCTCCAGTATGCCACAACAAACACTCGACCGGATGTGGCTGCCAAGCTTGGAGAAATTCAGGTCCAACTGTCAAAGCCTACAATCCAAACACTGTTGGAAGCGAATAAAGTTCTTCGGGAAGCCCAACAAACTTGTGATGTCAGTATTTTCTTCAGGTCAATTGATCCGGATCAACTGACCCACGTGGTATTTGGGGATGCTTCTTTTGCCAGTCCAAAACAATTGTCATCCTTCCAAGGTACACTTGTGTTTGCAACCTCACCTCAGTTACAACAAAACCGAACAGCACCTATCAGTCCCATTTCATGGTCATCAAAGAAGATCTCTAGAGTAGTACGTTCCACCTTGTCTGCAGAAGCTTTCAACATGTCAAGGAGCGTTGACAAAATGAGCTGGTGCCGACTCTTGTGGGGCACACTAGTGATGCCCGAGTTCCAATGGAGGAATCCTCCTGAAGCCTTTCGTCATATGCATGCTGCCGTGGTGGTAACAGATTGCAAATCCCTGTATGACTTGGTCAGTCGACGTGCAATGCCTTCATGTGAAGAATACCGCACTACTTTGGAAGTACTCCTTATCAAAGAAAGATGCTTGGAACACTGTCATTTTAGATGGATTCCCACAGCATTGCAATTGGCCGATCCGTTGACCAAAAACATGGATGCCACTCTTCTCAGAGCAGTTTTAAGACAAGGTTCGTTCCAACTGTTCGATGAAGATGCCAGCTTGCAGACGAACGCTCACAAGAAACAGGCAGTCCAGTGGATCCGTGAGTCACATCAAAAGAAGATTCTAGGGAGTGTGAGTCGCCAGGTACCTATGCCTTGATGTGACTCCAGTATGGATCATGACTCCAGGATTGATCTCATATAACCTCCATGGGGCCTTTTCGGTTCAGGCCGTGGTGGGAGGGTCGTGGACTTCGCTGTAGGATCGGCGATGGAGCCTTGAGCGGTGAGACAAAACAACAGCTGCGCATTCTCTTGGTGTGGGACACCAATTCATTTCACTTTGATCGACAGGGTCATCATTCACTTGGTTTGACAGGGTTCATTCAACATTGATTTTCCTGACAGGGTCAGATTGCTTGATTGGTTGTATCCTCCGCTACCAATTTACATTATATATATATATATGAATTATCAATTATAATGAATATACCTGTATACATATTAATGTCTTCGCTTGTGGGTCTTTGAAGGCAAGTTGCCGACTACATGAAGGCCGTAGAGCGAGTGATTGTCACGCAAGCCCTCGCCCAGCGCAGCGCAGGCTGCAAAATCGAGCCTGTTCAAGCTTCTCAGCGTGCAATACGATTCCACTCACATCTCCACAACTTGGAGATCCGAAGCTGCTTGGAAAACAAAAGGGTGCCAAAAACCATGTGGGATGCTTTGTTTACATGTTTACACTGCGGTGAGCTCCAGGCTGGCAATAGCTGAGATCACAATGATATAGAGTTGCAGACTCCTCACAAGTTTTCACAGACATCAATTTGTGTCAAGCGCGCTCACCGGAACCATGCAGGAGCAGAGTAATTATTCGGATTTGCTTCGGGCTGTCCTGTTTTGACAAGAGTTGGCCGTCAATTGATGTTCGAATGTTTCCACTCCAACCGTGCGCCATGGTCCCATATGTGCAGTCCCTGCCTGAAAGACCTGTGCCATGGCTTTCGCAGCTGGCAAACCATCAGACGCCATAGGGTTCCAAGCCACGTCCACGTCCGCCAATTGCCCACCTTGGACCGAAGGTATTGTGGGACTGTGGCACTACATCTAACCCACCTTGCCTGCATGCATGAGCTACATGATACGCAGCAACTTGTGAACTTTGATTCTGCTGTGCTTTCATCCACCATCACTATCAGAATGCCTACTATCAGAATGCCTTCCGACCCCAATCGACAGCAATGAGGGGTGCGTGCAGTGCGTGCAGAGACTGGGGAAAAACAGTTTTCAACCATTTTCAACATCAATAGCAGCAACAACAGAAGCAGCAGCAACAGCAGCAGCAGCAGCAGCAGAACCTCCTGCTCCACCACCTCCACCACCTCCACCACCACCACCTCCAACACCACTGCCGCCACCACCACCACCACCAACAACAACAGCAACAGCAACAACAATAACAATAACACTACCACCACCACCACCGCCACCACCACCACCACCACCAACATGTTTTCCAGCTTTTGATCGTCAAGATGGCTTCAACCTGCCCCCAACATGACCCAACATGGAGCCAACTTGGCCCCAAAATGACTACAACATGGCCCAACATGACCGCAA
Organism: Cladocopium goreaui; assembly: GCA_947184155.2. NCBI lineage: Eukaryota > Dinophyceae > Suessiales > Symbiodiniaceae > Cladocopium > Cladocopium goreaui. Next base: position 153,020 of record CAMXCT020000956.1, read on the forward strand.
TATCTCCCCAAGATGGCGCAAGATGGCATCAACAAGCTCCAACATTGCCACCTTGGGTTCAAGATCGGATCGACCTGGCCCAACAGGGCCGTGGCCCCCAACATGGCACGAACATATGCGTTTCACAGGCCGTTTTGGCTGTTTTAGGCATTCCATCCTTCAAAGGGGTGCGGTGTGTCAGTCATGGTTTCAACAGTGCCCTAACTTATTGCCAAAATCAACATATGTCAACATGGCCAGTACCTGGGCTCAACATAGTGCCCCCAACATGAACAACATGACCCCAACATGGGCCCAAAAGGGGCTCAACATGGCTCAACATGACATGGGTCCAAGATGGTCGCAACAAGCCCTAACATAGCCCAAGAAGAACGAGGCTCTCCCCCCACGCACACACGCGGGACTGGTTTGGAGAATTGAAGCTGGTTCCAAAGTGGGTGCTCCTCGAAGTCCGAGTTGAGGTCGCAAAAGTGCCAAATCAACAGAATTCGAAACTGTGTGAAGGGAAACGCGGCGCAGCAGTGAACAGGAACAGAAATCAACAGTTCAAACTGGTTTGGCGCAGGTACGCACAGGTGACCAATCCGTGCTTCCTGGGATGCTTGCAAAGAGCTTCGTTGGGCAAAGCTTTGCAAGCCCCCTCTGCCCCCCTGCAAGTTTGAAAAATGTGACGCCTGAATCAAAAACCAGGCCCTGTGCAAGAAGGGTGTGCACACACACGCCCCGCTAAGGGGGCAAGCCTATCAACAACACGTGCTTCACTGGTTTAAAGCCCCAAGCCAAAAATTCAAACACTCCCAAACATCAAGGGCGCAAAGAAAAGTTGCAATCCCGAAACACATACACAAACACACACGCCTCCTCCTTTTCCACCTTCCCCATCCCTCCGGTGTTGGCCGGTGGCCAGCTGTCAGGCGTTAGCCTTCAAATATCAAAACATATCAAAACATAAATTTTGGACCCCCTATTGCAACATTCCTCAAACAACTCAGCAATTTCTGCATGTCTACACATGGATCTATGAAAGATCCATCTGGTGCTGGCCCCGGCACCGTTGCGAACGTTCTCCAGGATCCCTCGAAAGAGCGCGGCCATGCCAGGCCCTGAGCTGACACATCTGACACCGTGGAAATCGACACGAACAAGCTGCAACTTCAGCTGGAAACACATGCAACTTGGCAAGCTAGACGAATTCCAAACGTTGTCAAGACCTGCTTTACTCGGTGCGGTTTCATTTGAATCGCTTGGTTTTTGAATGTCGAATTCCAATTCACCAAACCGGCCTGTGATGCGATTGCGCCGAAGCGAAATCCTGATGAGCGATCTGCAGAATTCCAACCAGGTGACACAAAAACCGCCCCACTAGAGGTGCCCGAGGCGTTTTGCGCGCACGCTCTCATGGCAATTGCAAACGCTATAAATTTTACCATGGGGCCTTTGTTGCTAGTATTGGTCCTCTTTTGCGCCACTTAAAGAGCATTGCTTTTGCAGGATCCCTGCATTGAGACCATGCTGGGTCGATTTTGGGTTGTCTGAAACTTACCTCGTGCCAATCGTGAAATCTTTAGCGGATGTTGAACCTTCTTCGGCCTGCCTTGGTGCCATGTTAGTTGCGCTGAAAGGGGTGTTCAGGAGGACACAAACTAAGTGTCTGCACCAAGTTTGGCTGATTCTGGCTTCACATCAAAAACGTGCAAAAACCAAACACGCGTGTTTTTGCATTGCAAGGCCCACAAGCGTGAAGCATATCTAAACTATGCTCAACATCCGAGTCTTTAGGCCAACCCAAACATAGACCCAACAGCCGCAACATCGGCTATATCGGCCCAAGATGAGCCTAATACCAGTAGTACCGCACAAGGCGGTGGCGGAAGTTTCAAAAATAGGAAACCTATAGGAAAGGTTGGTTGTTGTGAATCAGGGATGGCAGAGCGAAGCCACTGACGGATCGAAAGGTGATTGATGTCTCCTCTCTTTCTCTCTCTTTCTCTGACTATCACCTACCTACCTATCTATCTACCTACGTATCTATCGATCTATCTATCTATGTACCTATCTTTCTTTCTATCTATCTATCCATCCATCCATCCATCTATCTATCTCATCTATCTCATCTATCTCATCTATCTCATCTATCTCTCTCTCTCTCTTTCATCTGTCTATCTGTCTATCTGTCTAGCTGTCTTTCTGTCTATCTGTCTATCTGTCTATCTGTCTATCTGTCTATCTATCTATCCACCTACCTATCTATCTATCTATCTATCCATCCTATCTATCC
>CAMXCT020000956.1:155717-168538 GCA_947184155.2 Cladocopium goreaui
TTTCGCGACTTTCCTACCTTTTCGCGCATCTGCATCTTCTTTCTTCTGACTCTTTCTCTTCTCTGATCTTCTCTCTTCTCATCTTTCTCTTCTCTCTGCCTCTGCCCTGCTCTGCTTTTCATCTGTCCATATTGTCGGAAGTTTGACTTCTAAACTTCCTTCGACTATGACTCAATCATTTCGTTGAAATCTTCGAAAGGTCATCAAGGGCACTCTGCTGTCGTGGTCAACCAAAACCGCCCGCAAAGACCACCATGCCACATGTACCAGTAGTACCGCACAAGGCGGTGGCGGAAGTTTCAAAAATAGGAAACCTATAGGAGAGGTTGGTTGTTGTGAATCAGGGATGGCAGAGCGAAGCCACTGATGGACCGAAGGTGCTTGAGGTCTCCTCTCTTTCCCTCTCTTTCTCTGACTATCTACCTACCTACCTACCTATCTATCTATCTTTCTATCTATCTATCTATCCATCCATCCATCTATCTATCTATGTATCTATCTATCTATCGATCTATCTCTCTCTCTCTTTCATCTAATTACATATCTATCTACCTAATTATCTATCTGTCTATCTATCTATCTATCTATCTATCTGTGTATCTATCTATCTATCGATCAATCTATCTATCTATCTATCTCTCTCTCTCTCTCTCTCTCTCTCTTTCATCTGTCTATCTGTCTAGCTGTCTACCGGTGTGTTTAACATTTTGACTTCCAAATGTGCTTCGCGCCACAACGGCGTGCACTTTTTCGACATCGCAACTTCCAAAAGTGCTCCGGCGCTGAGGTGTTTTGTACATTTTGACTTGGAAATGTGCTTCGCGCCACAACGGCGTGCACTTTTTCATCTCTCATCTGGCCAGCTGGCTCCGCCCCGCCGCTTTAGCGAGCTTACTTTTCGACCCTCCGGAGCCACAAATCATTGGAAAAACACAGTGTTTCGCGACTTTCCTACCTTTTCGCGCATCTGCATCTTCTTTCTTCTGACTCTTTCTCTTCTCTGATCTTCTCTCTTCTCATCTTTCTCTTCTCTCTGCCTCTGCCCTGCTCTGCTTTTCATCTGTCCATATTGTCGGAAGTTTGACTTCTAAACTTCCTTCGACTATACAATCACTTGGATTTGCTGAAGAGGTCCAAAAAAAACATATATCCCCTACAGATTTGAATTGTTCATTGGGAAAGTTTTTAACAAGACCCTAAAGAAACCCAGCAGTTTTGCATTTTGTGCTTGGGAACTTCAACCACAGCCGTCAAAAACATCAGGGTGTTCCACCGATGATTTTCCCAGCTAGCCATGTTTGATTACCGGAAAGACATATTCATTTCCCATTGGTGGCAGCAAACATGTCCTAGCAATCCGGTCACCGGAGATTTCCACAATGTCTTGTCGGCTCTACAATGTGGGACTCCAAGATAGCTAAGTTGGTTTATAACCACAAGAACTAGGGTTCATGGTGGATATAACTAAAGATGGAGTTATAAGCCAACAAACATAACTAGGGGGACCCACATTGTAATACCTTGTAAACAAAGGAAAACACTTTTTTTGGACCTCGTTCAATTTCTTTTGGACCCGGACACTTTTCATGGACCTTACTGCAATTCTTTTGGAGGTGGCTACCATCCTTTTGGACCTGCGCACCCTCCTGCTGGACCTGCGCGCCCTCCAGCTGCGCTACCATGCAGCATGGCAGGAAGCATTTCAGTACATTGTGTGGTTCAGTGCCTCCTTCCCTTTCTGCCCTCTTCTCAAATCCTACTTTTCACACCTCTTCCCTTTCTCAGTTACGCAGGGGCTCAGCTTGGTGTCAACCGTGAAAGTGCCTCACTTGGGGACATTCACCTGGTTTCAATATCTAAACTTCCCCCCTTGTGCTTCTCATCAATTTTCCTACATTTCCTTCATTAATTGGGTTTCAATATCTATACTTCCCCCTAGCCTCTGCAACTTCTTGCACTCATCTTGTTTCAATATCTAAACTTCCGCCCCAGTGCCCCTCAGCAACTTCCTGTATTCATTTGGTTTCATATGTGGCACCCCCATGGCCTCCCCGATTTTTTTTTGCAAGCCTCTTGTTTCAATATTCTAAAGCTCTCACGCACCTGTGCCTCTCAGCAACTTCCTGCATTCATGCGGTTTCAATATCTAGGCTCCTCCGGCGCGTCTCTCCACAACTTCTAGCATGCATCGCCATTTGGGTTCAATATCTTTGCGCTCACATGGTTTGAATATCTGTACTTCCCCCTGGTCCTAGCCTCTCCACAAACTTCTTGCGTTCATCTGGTTTCAACATCTAAGATTCCTCCCCGGTGTCCCTCAGCAGCTTCCTGCATTCATCTTGCTTCAATATCTAAATAAACTTCCTCCCCGGTGCCCCTCAGCAACTGCCTGAATTCATTTGATTTTATACCTGGTTCCCCAGTTGCCTCTCGACATTTTCTTGCGTGCATCTAGTTTCAATATCTAGGTTTCCCCCCTCGTCTCTCCACAACTTCTTGCATGCTTCGTCATGTGGTTTCAATGTCTAGGCTTCACCCATCACCTCTCAACAACTTATTGCGCTCATCTTGTTTTTATATCTAACTTTCTCTTCCCCCAATGTGCATCTCAACTTCCTGCATCCATTTGGTTTCATATGTAGGTTCCCCCCGTTGGCCTCTCCACAACGTCTTGCGTTTATTTTGTTTCAATATGCGAATTTCTCCTGCACCCTGTGCCTCTCAGCAACTTCCTGCATGCATTTGGTTTCAATATCTCCGCTTGCTCTGTCTCTCAACAACTTCTTGCGCTCATCTGGTTTCAATATCTAACTTCCCCCCCCGTGTGCCTCTCATTAAACTTCCTAAATTTCCTGCATTCATTGGGTTTCAAAATCTATGCTCTCCAGGGGGTGCAGCGCCTCTCTCCTTGTGACACATTGGGTTTCCCACCTCCTTCCCATTCTGCCCTCTTCTCAATTTCTACTCTTCACACCTCTTTCGGCCTTTCAGTTACGCAGGGGCTCAACTTGGTGTCAACCTGCGTGAAAATGCCCCACTTGGGGGGCGTTCACCTGGTTTCAATATCTAAACTTCCCCCCCTGGTACCTCTCAGCAATTTCCTGCATTCATTCACTCGGTCTCAAGACTTCCCCTCTGGCCTCTTAACTGCATCTCAACTTAGTTTCAATGTCTAGGCTTCTCCCTTGTCTCTCAACAACTTCTTGCGCTCATCTGATTTCAATATCTAACTTCCCTCCTGTACCTCTCATCAACCTTCCTAAACTTCCTGCATTCATTGGGTTTCAATGTCTATGCTCTCCAGGGAGTGCAGCATCCCTCTCCTTGTGGCACATTGGGTTTCCCCCACCTCCTTCCCACTCAGTTTCTACTCTTCACACCTCTGTGACCCACTTGGGGGCATTCATCTGGTTTCAATGTCTATCTCAGAAAACTCCTGCATTCATTCATTTGGTTTCAAGACTTCCCCTCTCGTCTCTTAACAACTTTTTGCATGCATCTCAACTTGGTTTCAATGTCTAAGCTTCCCCTGTCTCTCAACAACTTCTTGCCCTCACCTAGTTTCAGTACCTAACTTCCCCCCTGTGCCTCTCATCAAACTTCGAAACTTCCTGCATTCATTGGGTTTCAATATCTATACTTCCCCCGTAGACTCTCTGCAACTTCTTGCGTTCATCTTTTTTTAATATCTACGCCTCCTCCCCGGTGCCCCTCAACAACTTCCTGCAGCCTTCATTTGGTTTTGTATCTGGTTCCCCCGTGGCCTCCTAAAGTCCCACCCACCTGTGCGTCTCAGCAACTTCCCGCATTCATGCGGTTTCAATTTTTCAATATCTAAGCTTCCCCCCTCGTCTCTCCACAGCTTCTTGCATGCACCATCATTTGGGTTCAATATCTAGACTTCCCCTTCTCGTCTCAGCAACTTCTTGCGTTCATCCTTGTTTCGATGTCTAACTTCCCCCCACCTGCCTATCTCTCACCAGTTTTCTGCGGTCATCTGGCCTCAATATCTACAAGTTCCCCCGTTTCTCTCAACACCTTCTTTGATGCGTCTTGTCTCAATACCTAAATCCCCCACCCTGTGCCTTTCAGCAGCTTCCGGCATTTCTTTTTTGGTCCCAAAACTTCCCCCTTCGTCTCTCAGCAATTTCTTGCATGTATCTTCCCGTATCTTCGTTTAGTTTCAATGTATAGGCTTCACCCCTCATCTCTCAACAACTTGTTGCGCTCATCCTGTTTCAACATCGAACTTTCCCTTCCTCCCTATGTGCCTCTCAATTTCCTGCATCCATTTCGCTTCAGACGTAGACTTCCCCCATTGGCCTCTTCACCACTTCTTACGTTTTTGTTGTTTCAATATCCGAACCTTCCCTGCATCAGCAGCTTCTTGCATGCATCTTGTCTCAATATCCAAATTCCTCCCATCCTGTGCCAGGTCCAAAAAAACGTACAGGTTCAAAAAAATAAGGCGCCAGATCCAAAAACATCCGGCCCAAGGCGAGTGCGTAAAACAATGGAATTCCCCCCTCCCCCGCCCTATGGCGGCAAGGTCCACGAAGCAGTTGCAGGGGTCCAAAAAAAGAAACCGAGGTCAGAAACAATTTATTTGGATGTCTAAATAAAATTCCCTGGGTCCAGCACAAATACACGCAGGTCGAAAAAAAAATCTCCACAGGGTCCAGAATACACACAGGCAAGTCCCCCACATTTCTTGTGCCCCCGGGTGAAAAACAGTTGGCCGGGTCCAAAAAACATGTACAGGTCCAAAAAAAGGGTGCCCAGGTCCAAAAAACATGCATCCCGTATACAAAACAAAGATGGCGGGCATTCACCGATAGACTGCTCGCAAAGAAAAAGGTTCAGGTCCTCTACCATCACAGAATGGTGGCCTCAAGCCTCTTTTGCATTGCTACCTATTGGGGACGCGTCATAAAAACTAAGCACAGCCTGCACAACTGACAGATATCATGCTCATCAAATTGAAAGCAGTAAAACTTTGAAGAATCGATGGCAAGGTCACCCGCTCCAGGCTCTGGTTGCAATACTCACCAAAACTCCAAAACTCAAGCTTTGAAGACTCGATGGCAAGGTCACCCGCTCCAGGCTTTGGTTAAATCTCGTGCCAAAATTCAAGCTTTGAAGGCTCGATGGCAAGGTCACCCGCTCCAGGCTTTGGTCAAAATCATTGCCAAAACTCAAGCTTTGAAGACTCGACGGCAAGGTCACCCGCTCCAGGCTTTGGTCGAATTTACAGCCAAAACTCAAGCTTTGAAGGCTCGATGGCAAGGTGACTCGCTCCAGGCTTTGGTTGAATGTCTCGCCAAAACTCAAGCTTTGAAGGCTCGATGGCAAGGTCACCCGCTCCAGGCTTTGATTGAAATCATCGCCAAAACTCAAGCTCTGAAGGCTCGATGGCAAGGTCACCCGCTCCAGGCTTGTGTTAAAATCATAGCCAAAGCTCAAGCTTTGAAGACTCGATGGCAAGGTTACCCGCTCCAGGCTTTGGGTGAAATCACAGCCAAAACTCAAGCTTTGAAGACTCGATGGCAAGATCACCCGCTCCAGGCTTTGGTTGAATTCACGGCCAAAACTCAAGCTTTGAAGACTCGATGGCAAGGTCACCCGCTCCAGGCTTTGGTTGAATGTCTCGCCAAAACTCAAGCTTTGAAGGCTCGATGGCAAGGTCACCCGCTCCAGGCTTTGGTTGAACTTCCAGCCAAAACTCAAGCTCTGAAGGCTCGATGGCAAGGTCACCCGCTCCAGGCTTTGATTGAAATCATCGCCAAAACTCAAGCTCTGAAGGCTCGATGGCAAGGTCACCCGCTCCAGACTTTGGTAGGATGTCTCGCCAAAACTCAAGCTTTGAAGACTCGATGGCAAGGTCACCCGCTCCAGGCTTTGGTCGAATTTACAGCCAAAAACTCAAGCTTTGAAGGTTCGATGGCAAGGTGACTCGCTCCAGGCTTTGGTTGAATGTCTCGCCAAAACTCAAGCTTTGAAGGCTCGATGGCAAGGTCACCCGCTCCAGGCTTTGGTCAAAATCATTGCCAAAACGCAAGCTTTGAAGACTCGACGGCAAGGTCACCCGCTTCAGGCTTTGGTCGAATTTACAGCCAAAACTCAAGCTTTGAAGGCTCGATGGCAAGGTGACTCGCTCCAGGCTTTGGTTGAATGTCTCGCCAAAACTCAAGCTTTGAAGACTCGATGGCAAGGTCACCCGCTCCAGGCTTTGGTTGAATTCACGGCCAAAACTCAAGCTCTGAAGGCTCGATGGCAAGGTCACCCGCTCCAGGCTTTGGTAGGATGTCTCGACAAAACTCAAGCTTTGAAGGCTCGATGGCAAGGTCACCCGCTCCAGGCTTTGATTGAAATCATTGCCAAAACGCAAGCTTTGAAGGCTCGATGGCAAGGTCACCCGCTCCAGACTTTGGTTGAAATCATGGCTAAAACTCAAGCTTTGAAGACTCGATGGCAAGGTCACCCGCTCCAGGCTTTGGTTGAATGTCTCGCCAAAACTTAAGCTTTGAAGGCTCGATGGCAAGGTCACCCGCTCCAGGCTTTGATTGAAATCATCGCCAAAACTCCAGCTCTGAAGGCTCGATGGCAAGGTCACCCGCTCCAGGCTTTGGTTGAAATTCCAGCCAAAACTCAAGCTTTGAAGACTCGATGGCAAGGTCACCCGCTCCAGGCTTTGGTTGAACTTCCAGCCAAAACTCAAGCTTTGAAGACTCGATGGCAAGGTCACCCGCTCCAGGCTTTGGTTGAATGTCTCGCCAAAACTTAAGCTTTGAAGGCTCGATGGCAAGGTCACCCGCTCCAGGCTTTGGTTGAAATCATGGCCAAAACTCAAGTTTTGAAGACTCAATGGCAAGGTCACCCGCTCCAGGCTTTGGTTGAAATCATTGCCAAAACTCAAGCTTTGAAGACTCGATGGCAGGGTCACCCGCTCCAGGCTTTGGTTGAAATTCTCACCAAAAGTCAGTTTTGCAAGGCTGCGGGGAAGATAATGTAAATACTCTCCACCTGTCGCTGCCTCAAGTTGTGTAACACCCTCCAGCGCAACCTCTCTGTCACTAATTGGGAGCCCACAGACAAAACACCATGCAGTGTGCACATTTGTCGGTATGTAAGTGCAGGACAGCATTGCAGATTTTCCAACAATTCCTTGCTCTGCCAAGGTTTGATTCAGCGTCAGCTTTGTATTCACATGATGCATGGCGAGCTTTGCGCCTGGCTTGCATGGAAGCTTCTCTGACACCAATCTGCGCAGCTCATATCCAAGCATAGAGCAAGGGACGCTTAGTGTCACTCCTTCTCCAGTCAAGCATAGCACCTGAAGATCGACCTCATCAGTTTCATCTGCTGTACCTTTGTCAGTAGACGATGGATCCACAAAGCCATGTTGTGCACCGGACATTGTCAGAAATTTGATGTACCATTGATGGCTAAAGATTAACGCACTAGAGACTACAGTATATCTAACCAAGGCTGACTGAGTATCCAGGTTTTCTTCATCATTGAAGATTCTTTACAAAGCATCGCGCCCTTTCCAACAATTTCCTGGGCTTCAATGGATTGGTTTGAGGATAAAGACTGCAGGAAACCATGCTTGTTTGTCTCCAAATTCAAGGGTTTCTGCAATTCTTCTATCCAACCGATTGTTTGAATGATGGCATAATTTTGTATCGTTATTGATCTGGTCTATTCTGAAAACATAATCGGGGGAGGGTATCAATTTTGAGGAACAAGTGGCTGCCACATGCTATACATCCAGCGAAAACTTCGAAAGACTCAAATCATTCGACATCACCATGATTGTGCTGGCACTGAACAAAAAACATAAAAAAGAAAACATTAAAACATATTAAAACATATTAAGACATACTATTTGTGTCCAGGTGTTTGTTACTATGACTGCATCATTTCCTTGAAATTTTCGAAAAATCATCGAGGGCACTGTGCTGCCGTGGTCAACCAAAATCCCCGCAAAGATCACCATGGGTGCTATGGGTAAGTCCGGACGGGCGTGGTTTGATGGCCATCCGCATGGGCGTAGAATCCAAGATTTCACCATGCCACATGTACTATACAATTACTTGGATTTGCTGAAGGGTTTAAAAAAACACACGCATATTCCCTACAGATTTGGATTGCCCATGGGGAAAGTTTTAAACAAGACCTGAAAGAAACCTAGCAGTTTTGCATTTTGTGCGGGGGAACTTCAACCACGGCCGTCAAAAACACCAGGATGTTCCACCGATGATTTTCCCAGCCGCCATGGAAAAAATGGTGGGTTTGCCAGCTAGCCATGTGATTAATATTCATTTCCCATTTGTGGCAACAAACATGTCCTAGCGATCCGGTCACCGAAGATATCCACAATGTCTTGTCGGCTCAATGTGGAACTCCAAGATAGCTAAGTTGCTTAACCACAAGAACTATAGGGTTCATGGTGGATATAACGATGGAGTTATAAACCAACAAACATAACTGGGGGGCCCACCTTGTATTGTATACAAAACCAAGATTCACCCTTTTAGCTACCTGCATCCCACGGATGCGGGTGTTCACCGATTCAGGTCCTCTACCATCACAGAATGGTCGCCTTAAGCCTCTTTTGCATTGATACCTATTGGGAGACGCCTCAAAACAACTAAGCACTGCCTGCACAACTGACAGATACGATGCCCAACCGATGGGAGGCAGTAAAGCTTTGAAGACTCGATGGCAAGGTCACCCGCTCCAGGCTTTGGTTGAAATCATGGCCGAAACTCAAACTTTGAAGGCTCGATGGCAAGGTCACCTGCTCCAGGCTTTGGTTGAATTCCCAGCCAAAACTCAAGCTTTGAAGGCTCGATGGCAATTTCACCCGCTCCAGGCTTTGGTTAAATCTCGTGCCAAAACGCAAGCTTTGAAGGCTCGATGGCAAGGTCACCCGCTCCAGGCTTTGGTTAAAAAAATGGCCAAAACTCAAGCTTTGAAGGCTCGATGGCAAGGTCACCCGCTTCAGGCTTTGGTTGAATTCACGGCCAAAACTCAAGCTTTGAAGACTCGATGGCAAGGTCACCCGCTCCAGGCTTTGGTTGAACTTCCAGACAAAACTTAAGCTTTGAAGGCTCGATGGCAAGGTCACCTGCTCCAGGCTTTGGTTGAATGTCTCGCCAAAACTTAAGCTTTGAAGGCTCGATGGCAAGGTCACCCGCTCCAGGCTTTGGTTGAATGTCTCGCCAAAACTCAAGCTTTGAAGATTCGATGGCAAGGTCACCCGCTCCAGGCTTTGGTTGAAATTCTCACCAAAACTCAAGCTTTGAAGACTCGATGGCAAGGTCACCCGCTCCAGGCTTTGGTCAAATTTCACGCCAAAACCCAAGCTTTGAAGGCTCGATGGCAAGGTCACCCGCTCCAGGCTTTGGTTGAAATCATTGCCGAAACTCAAGCTTTGAAGGCTCGATGGCAAGGTCACCTGCTCCAGGCTTTGGTTAAATCTCTTGCCAAAACTCAAGCTTTGAAGGCTCGATGGCAAGGTCACCCGCTCCAGGCTTTGGTTGAATGTCCAGTCAAAACTCAAGTTTTGAAGACTCGATAGCAAGGTCACCCGCTCCAGGCTTTGGTTGAAATCATGGCCGAAACTCAAACTTTGAAGGCTCGATGGCCAGGTCACCTGCTCCAGGCTTTGGTTGAATCCCCAGCCAAAACTCAAGCTTTGAAGGCTCGATGGCAATTTCACCCGCTCCAGGCTTTGGTTAAATCGCGTGCCAAAACTCAAGCTTTGAAGGCTCGATGGCAAGGTCACCCGCTCCAGGCTTTGGTTAAAAAAATGGCCAAAACTCAAGCTTTGAAGGCTCGATGGCAAGGTCACCCGCTTCAGGCTTTGGTTGAATTTCGAGCCAAAACTCAAACTTTGAAGGCTCGGTGGCAAGGTCACCCGCTCCAGGCTTTTGGTCGAATTTACAGCCAAAACTCAAGCTTTGAAGGCTCGATGGCAAGGTGACTCGCTCCAGGCTTTGGTTGAAATCATTGCCAAAACTCAAGCTTTGAAGGCTGCGGGGAAGATAATGTAAATACTCTCCACCTGTCGCTGCCTCAAGTTGCGTGACACCCTCCAGCGCAACCTCTCTCTCACTAATTGGGAGCCCACAGACAAAACACCATGCAGTGTGCACATTTGTCGGTATGTAAGTGCAGGACAGCATTGCAGATTTTCCAACAATTCCTTGCTCTGCCAAGGTTTGATTCAGCGTCAGCTTTGTATTCACATGATGCATGGCGAGCTTTGCGCCTGGCTTGCATGGAAGCTTCTCTGACACCAATCTGCGCAGCTCATATCCAAGCATAGAGCAAGGGACGCTTAGTGTCACTCCTTCTCCAGTCAAGCACAGCACCTGAAGATCGACCTCATCAGTTTCATCTGCTGGACCTTTGTCAGTAGATGATGGATCCACATAGCCATGTTGTGCACCGGACATTGTCAGACATTAGATCTACCATTCATAGCAAAGGATAAAAGTACTAGAGACTAGAGTACCAAAGCAAGGTTGACTGAGTATCCAGGTTATCTTCATCATTATTGAAGATTCTTTACACAGCATCGCGCGCTTTCCAACAATTTCTTGGGATTCAATGGATTGGTTTGAGGACAAAGACTGCAGGAAACCATGCTTGTTTGTCTCCAAATTCAAGGGCTTCTGTATTTTTTCTCTCCAACCGATTTTTTCGAATGACATAATTTTGTATCGTTGTTGATCTGGTCTATTTTGGCAACATGTTCGGGGGAGGACACAAATGTTGAGAAACAAGTGGCTGCCACATGCTATACATCCAGTGACAGCAAACTATTTGTATCCATGTGTTTGTTACTATGACATAAACATTTCATTGAAATCTTGGAAAAGTCATCAAGGGCACTGTGCTGTCGTGGTCAACCAAAACCGCCCGCAAAAATCACCATGCGTGCTATGGGTAGGGTCCGGACGGGCGTGGTTTGATGGCCATCCGCATGGGTAATCCAAGATTTCACCATGCCACATGTACCATACAGACTATACAATTACTTGGATTTGCTGAAGGGGTCAAAAACAAAAACACACATATTCCCTACAGATTTGGATTGTCCATGGGGAAAGCTTTAAACAATAGCAGTTTTGCATTTTATGCTGGGGAACTTCAAGCACGGAAAAACATCAGGATGTTCCACCAATGATTTTCCCAGCCACCATGGAGAAAAAAATTGGGGATTTCCCAGCTAGCCATGTTTGATTACCAGCAAGTCATTCATATTCATTTCCCATTTGTGGCAACAAACATGTCCTACCGATCTGGTATTGACAGGAGATATCCTCAGTCTCGTCGGCTCAATGTGGGACTCCAAGATAGCAAAGTTGATATTTATACTCCATACCGTTATTATAGAAGATATTCAGGAATTATCGGAAAACCGATCTTCTATTTGAAACGGGTTTGGACGCGCGGAAAATCCATTTCGAATAGAAGAAAAATTAATTCAATGACCCAAAATGGTAGAACATCCGGGATGTTGGAGCTACTTTGGCACTCTCCGCAACCATGGTCCCGGGAGGGTCCAAACTAATATCTTCTATTTAAAAACCTTTAGACCAACACCAAAAGCACAAACGTGGTGGATCATCCAACCGAATATCTTCTATTAAAAAAATGGTTTGTCGCACAATCTTGTTCTGAGAATTTGGGGTTGCTATAATGAATATCTTCTATTTGAAATGGTCTTTTCCGCTTCCCCATTGGTGGTTTGACAATATCTTCTATTTGAAAATGGTTTGTCGGCCAATCTTGCTTTGAGAATTTGGGGCCGGTATAGTCAATATCTTCTATTTGAAATGGTCGTTTCCGCTCAAGACATTTCAAATAGAAGATATTCACATATATTATTCCTGCCCACCCCTGCCAGTGCAGATTCTCCAATTTCGTGTGCAAAACTTGGTGTTTTCATGCCTTCCCAAAGCCATTTCAAATAGAAGATATTCACATATATTATTCCTGCCCACCCCTGCCAGTGCAGATTCTCCAATTTCGTGTGCAAAACTTGGTGTTTTCATGCCTTCCCAAAGCCATTTCAAATAGAAGATATCACATACATTATTCCTGCCCACCCCTGCCAGTGCAGATTCTCCAATTTCGTGTGCAAAACTTGGTGTTTTCATGCCTTCCCAAAGCCATTTCAAATAGAAGATATTCACATATTATTCCTGCCCACCCCTGCCAGTGCAGATTCTCCAATTTTGTCTGCAAAACTTGGTGTTTTCATGCCTTCCCGAAGCCATTTCAAATAGAAGATATTCACATATTATTCCTGCCCACCCCTGCCAGTGCAGATTCTCCAATTTCGTGTGCAAAACTTTGTGTTTTCATGCCTTCCCAAAGCCATTTCAAATAGAAGATATTCACATATTATTCCTGCCCACCCCTGCCAGTGCAGATTCTCCAATTTCGTGTGCAAAACTTGGTGTTTTCATGCCTTCCCAAAGCCATTTCAAATAGATGATATTCACATACATTATTCCTGCCCACCCCTGCCAGTGCAGATTCACCAATTTCGTGTGCAAAACTTTGTGTTTTCATGCCTTCCTAAAGCCATTTCAAATAGAAGATATTCACATATATTATTCCTGCCCACCCCTGCCAGTGCAGATTCTCCAATTTCGTGTGCAAAACTTGGTGTTTTCATGCCTTCCCAAAGCCATTTCAAATAGAAGATATTCACATATATTATTCCTGCCCACCCCTGCCAGTGCAGATTCTCCAATTTCGTGTGCAAAACTTTGTGTTTTCATGCCTTCCCAAAGCCA
>CAMXCT020000956.1:168638-192884 GCA_947184155.2 Cladocopium goreaui
AAAGCCATTTCAAATAGAAGATATTCACATATATTATTCCTGCCCACCCCTGCCAGTGCAGATTCTCCAATTTCGTGTGCAAAACTTGGTGTTTTCTCATGCCTTCCCAAAGCCATTTCAAATAGAAGATATTCACATATATTATTCCGGCCAACCCCTGCCAGCGCAGATTCTCCAATTTCGCGTGCAAAACTTGGTGTTCTCATGCCTTCCCGAAGCCATTTCAAATAGAAAATGTTCACATATATTATTCCTGCCCACCCCTGCCAGTGCAGATTCTCCAATTTCGTGTGCAAAACTTGGTGTTTTCATGCCTTCCCAAAGCCATTTCAAATAGAAGATATTCACATATATTATTCCTGCCAACCCCTGCCAGTGCAGATTCACCAATTTTATGTGCAAAACTTTGTGTTTTCATGCCTTCCCAAAGTCATTTCAAATAGAAGATATTCAAATATATTATTCCTGCCCACCCCTAAAAGCCCAGATTCGCCAATTTTATGTGCAAAATTTGGTGTTTTCATGCCTTCCCAAAAGCATTTCAAATAGAACATGTTCAACTATGAAAACTTAGATTCTACCATTTTATTTGCAAAACGCGGTGTTTTGATGCCTTCAAAATGCATTTTAAATAGAAGATATTCAAATACATTTTTCCTCTCCACCCCTGCAAGGCCAGATTCGCCAATTTTATGTGCAAAATGCGGTGTTTTGAAGCCTTCCCAAAGGCATTTTAAATAGAAGATATGCACATATATTATTCCTGCGTTCAAAACCGGCTGTTTTCAGGTTTTTTCAATGGTGTTTTGAATAGAAGGTATTCAAATATATGATTATTGCATCACCCCTGGCAGCCCAGATATTCACCAATTTTACGTGCAAAACTGGCTGTATTGGGGCTTTTCCACAGGCATTTCAAATAGAAGATATTCAAATTATTGTCTTTCTCCAGGGATCGCGAGGTTAGAGCATGATCTGAAAATGCTTTTGACAATTGGATGTATGTTTTTTCCTAGTGTTGTTCGGTGTTTCGGGATCTCTATCATTTTTCATTTGAAGACTGCGTTTTTGTGCCCCCTTTTATGCCCAGCCTATGAAGGCCCAAAACCAAGCCAAAAATCAATTATCTTCTATTTGAAAACTGTTTTTCATGCATTTGGGATCTGTCGAACTCATGGGGTTACAAATGAATATCTTCTATTTGAAAACCATTTGGTGGAACTCTCTGGGTTCCCTCATGAAATAATATCTTCTATTTGAAAAGTGTTTTTCAGTACTCCTCGAATATCTTCTATTTGAAAAATAAATTGCATTACAGATTATCTTCTATTTGAAAAGTGGTTTGAATCACCATCCCCCAATCAAAAAAACTAAAAAACCCATGGTTTTTGAACAGTTTTTCACCGACCCCCCCCCCCGAAGGCGAGAGTGCCAAAGTACCTCCGGCCGGGTCCCACTTCGGGAGGTACTTTGGCACTCTCCTCTTCGGGGGGTCACCCAGGTCCGGGCGTCAATGTTCTATTGATTTTACATAATTTCCCTGCAAAAAAAACACAAAAAATGGCAGTGGGACAAAAGATTTTCAAATAGAAGATATTCCAAAGATCATCCCAATGTTGAGGGGTTTATTCTTGGATTTTTTGTCATTTGAACTACTTTTGCGCTCTGCAATATCTTCTATTTGAAAAGCGTTTGGCCGCACCCCCCAAAAAGCATCTTCTATTTGAATAATTCCTGAATATCTTCTATAATAACGGTATGTACTATATTCGGAAAACACGTTAAATTGAAAGAATGCGACTACAGCCATTTGAATAACCCCCCTAGTCTAGTTAGTTACAAACCAGTAACTTAGTTAAGTAGGAGGCACCACCTACCTTGGACTGTATGTTCATTGTCTATCTAACTAAATAATTGATCTAAATAAATCTGAATAATCTAAATAATCTACATAATCGAAATAATCTAGAAATTTTATCTATCTATCGATCTATCTATCTATCTATCGATCTATTTATTTATCTATCCATTTATCTATCTATCTATCTATTTATCTATCTATCTATCTTTCTGTCTGTCTATCTATCTATCTATCTTTCTATCTATCTATCTATCTATCTATCTATCTGTCATCTATCTATCTAGCTATCTAGCTATCTAGCTATCTATCTATATATCTATCTATCTATCTATCCATTTATCTTTCTGCCTCTCTATCTATCTATCTATCTATCTATCCATTTATCTTTCTGCCTCTCTATCTATCTATCTATCTATCTTTCTATCTATCTATCTATCTATCTGTCTGTCTGTCTGTCTGTCTATCTGTCTATCCATCTATCCATCTATCCATCTATCCATCTATCTACATATCTATCTATCTATCTGTCTATCTATCTGTCTATCTATCTGTCTATCTATTTATCGATCTATCTATCTATCTATCTATCTCACTGTCTATCTATCTATCTATCTACCTATCTACCTATCTACCTACCTACCTATCTATCTATGTATATACTCATCTATCTATGTATCTATTTATCTATCTATCTCATCTCTACACATGCATGATGCACAGGGTTTCAATGCAAGTACTCAGATTGAAACCCTCATCTCCATCCTGCTCCAGCAATCCAGTCAGTGCAGCATACAGTGATAGACAGCTACCAGACATATGGGTCTTTAGAATGTTCAACAATTCTTAAAATGCAAAAGTAGAAATACACACATCACCCTCGCAACGTTTCAAACAACATAAAGAAATTTCAATCTTTGGAGGGGAGCCATCCAGTTCCTAAGGATCACCCAGTCATCCCATCCCAACTCGTCCCAACTGACCTGCTCTTCTAAGTAGTTGGACTCCAAGTAATCACAGAGTTGCGCCTTGAAGTCCAACGTTTAAGAAACCACCGACGGAATATATGACGTGTGGGTCATAGTAACCACATATCAGTGGCTAGTGATGGCTAGTGGATACTACTTCCTCAAAATCTAAGGGCCTGGAATCCACAAAGTCTTCTCATGCAATTTTGGGCTACCCAAAAATGCTAGGCCCAGCCGCACAAAAAACATGTAAGGGTTCAGAGGGTTCCATTATTGTCAAGTAGCTCCCCAGAAGCAAAAAGCTTCGGATTTTGGCAAGAACACCTGAATATGTATCTGCAAAAGAAGTTCCAATGGCATATGAACATCATTGAAGTAATTTTTCTTGAGTTGGCATTAAGTTTATACCCGCGGTCCAAGTCACATCATCTGCGTCAGAAGCTACCTGTGACCAAGGCAGGCAAAGGGCCAAGTTGAACAGCCAGCTTCTTTGCCAAAATCAATTACCTTACTTCGAGTGATTCCCATCCTGACACACTATTCCGACATAGTTTCTGGCATATCATCTGGAAGTGTATATGGCATATGTATTCTGACATCTGAGAGTCTTTCTGGCATCTATTCAGGCATTCATTCCTGCATTCTATCCGGCATCTATTCTGACAGTCTTTCTGGGATTCTATCTGGCCTTCTCTCTGGCATGAGTTCGGGTCCAGGCGCACTCCACAGCATCATGGCTCGGATCCATTCATGTCCACAGTCCCCCCGAGACGGCAGAGGACGGAGGCGGAGGAGGTGGAGGAGGAAGAAGGTGAAGGTGAAGAAAGTGAGGAAGGTGGCGAGGAAGGTGAGCAAGGAGTTACACATTTGTTAAAATCTAGAGACCCCTACCTGGCAAGTGGGAAAACAAACCAGATTCAACAATGGCAACCAGCAAAACATCATAATATTAAACCAAGCATATACCATATACCCATAGAAAAATATCAACGAAGTACAATCAAGTGATACTAAGTGTACTTGCACCTATTTTGAAGAATTTGCTCTTTTTGTTGGGTCTACGTACCACGTTCTACCATAATATTTTGAACAGTGAACAGAACAAAAGCTACAGTCCTCATGTTTTCATGGCCCCGCCACTTTCTGACCTGCGGCTTTCTAGAATTTCCCAATCCCCAACATACGCAATATCTGGCCGGAATAATATGTGTCTATTGCGTATAGAAATGTAGGGTCCATCATCATATTATGCCAATATGGGGCCATAATGGGTGGATATTTGAAATCGCAAGGGATGAGGAGGTATTATCGACACTTTCTGGCCATTTTGACGTTGGGAACATGGCAAAACACCGTGAAAATTCTGAGTGAAACCTGATCATTCTTCACCCAACACCCGGCACCAGGCTTCCCGACCTTGTGAATCTTCAGGAGAGCATGGTTCACATTGATCTCCTAGTCGCAGCCCCATGGGCATTATCGGCTCGAAAGGATCCCCTAAAGGATTTCATCAGCAAACCAGTGGATGTGAACCCTGGATCCTGGATCTTTATTCACCCTGGTTGACCATTGTACCAAATCTTAATATCAAATAAGATCACATTTAGGGGTATTCAATTTCCCCTACAATCAATCGCGGGGGTTGGCACTATGTTCAAATGGTTTATGTAACTCAGTTGCATGTTGGGATAACCGCAGTCACATTATTTACTATTATTTACGCAGGATTGTTTTCACAAGGCATATACAACCTGGCAACCAGGCAACCTTTCTGACCTAACACGGAAAATCCTTCTGGTTTGCTGCCAAAACCCGCAGCAATTGTGCATATACATCCAAGTTTTGGCTGATGATGATGTCATCACATTTGCAGTTTCGAAGCATGTGTTTGCACCATCAAGTTCAAAACGCATGGGTTTCTCTCAAAAACAACTTCAAGCAATGCAACAAATCGTCCAGTCCAATGGGAGAATACTCCCAAAGGCCGTCATTTTTCTGGTACTGGCAACCAACAGTTATACTGCTAAACAATCCCCGATTTCTGGATGGCTGGTGTCTGATTCCCAAGAGTGAATACCATTCCCAAAACACTGATACGAAGATAAACTTAGATAGTTTTTGGAAGATCTTACAATACCTTTGAAAGTATGGTTAAATCTCAAAAAACATTCCGTCATTAATCGCGAAGACAGCTAAGTTAAGTTAGTAACCTACGCTTTACATCGCCAAAAACGACTCGACTGAAACCATCGCACCATCTTCAATGCCGTCTCCATGGCATCCAATGCGCTGGAAAAGACATGGTCCTGGCAACTGGCAGAGGAGGGGAAGGGTCCCAGTGGAAACAAATGACCAACATGGTCAAATAATGTCGAATAGCTACCTCAAAGATGGTTCAGGCAACTCAAATTGATTACATATATATATATATATAACATAAATAATAAATATCACTTATATAACCAATCAATATAAAACAATGGGGGGGATTCGTTCCGGAAAATGTGCAGTAGATTCAGATTTGCATCCCCCATGGGCCCGGCAACCTCAGCCGCTTTCCCGGTCCTCTGGCTCTGGAATGTTGCTTGGAACATATCGTCCACCACGGAGATTGAGATATTTGATGAACTTCTCCTGGGATCAAAACTCAGATTCTCTGATTTGCAGATGGCAATGAAGCGCAATGAAGCCAGAGTCCGCCCTGAAAAGGTCAACATGTCAGATGTTTTCTGACCCTTTCCACCTGGACTTGACCCTGCCAGGAAAAGAATCTGATCCAACTGTGCAGGCAGCCGTTGCCTTTCATGATTTGCTCATTACTGATGTGTTTCTGTCATGTTCAAATATATGGTTGATTTGAAACGTGACCATTTCCGATTTCCCGTAGCAGGTTTGGATGATCAAAAGGGCATCCATGTTTGGATGTCTTGTGCCTGATAACAGCTTATTCTCCATGCAAACGAGGTAAAAACACAAAAAGTTGGGCAAAATATAGTAATATAGTGCAAATATACACAAATCTGTATTTCTGTGGGGCACAAATTCACTGGTCTATACTATACTGGTCATCTTCAAGATGGACCTTCCAAAGGTCAAACCAGGGGCAACCAGTATGTCCCAGTCGTCCATGGGGCAACCAGGGCTCAGCATGCTCACGTTCTTCCTCACTCTGTTTCTGCGCCCACTCCTGAAAGGCTGAAAGGTGAATGACTGGACGACAGCGACTCGAGGCAACCGCGCAACTCGTAGGATTCACAAAAAAGAGCAGAGGACACTGACACGTATCTTTGGGTAAAGTACTCATCTATTCAATCTATTCATCTCATCTCATCTCCCGTGACTCTGATGCTCAGGGATGGCAATCAGAACCGTAGCACATCATGATGCTGATGATTCTGTAAATTGCCCGCATCGTCCAGAACCGTCCTTCCCCCATCCCCTCCATACCCCTCCCCATCCTTAAAGCCCGGCAGTGCCACATCAGCACGGTCGAAATAGGCAGCCATCCTTGCTTCGAAGGGAGCTGAAACTGGCCCCAAAGATGTGAAGAAAACAAACAAAAACTGTGGATTCAGAGCAGCAGAAACAGTGCAGGGCGCGACTTATATAAGCAAATTGATGAATCTCAAAACCACAAAAACAATATTGAACTCAACCAATCAAAGTGGGGATTCCACCAACAGAAAGTGCGGATTCTGATACTAAAAGTCTTTCACCTTATCACAGGAAGAACACACATACCCACTTTCGGTCAAGTAGGGCAACGATCTACTTTTCACCAAAGACACAAACAGTTTGGAAAGTAGAATAAACCTAGAATACTTTCATCCGCGTCTGGATCAAATTTCAACATCTTCAAACAATTTGAGTGCAATGTTCAGCATTTTGAACATCTACCTCCAGACTAGTCCTGACTTGCAGTCCACACCTGCCATGCTGCCATTTCTTCAGAGTTTGGATCCCCTTCCCAAGGCACGCAAGGTAGGCGTGAGATGCACTCAGCTCCATCTGCACCTCCAGTGAACTGGAGTGGTTCTTGGGGAGTTTTTTGTTCCAGAAATATCCAGAAATCCCGGGCTCCAGAAATCCCGGGCAAAACAAACATGGAATTCTTGGTTTCCTTTGGCTGTGTCTGAAAATGGTGTATCTGTATTAATCATACAACTACTATTTCAATACAAGTATTTCATACAGGGATGGCATATGATATGTATTTCAATACAATATTTCATACAACTATATGTTTATATCATAATCATCCTGTATATATCCTCAAGTTATGGCAATTTCAATACAACTGATGATTCACCCACTGGACAAAAGCGGCTTTTCGTACCATTTGGTCAAGCCACAGGTGTTTATTTATCTCAACAGGTGGACAGTTGGACCATCCGATTTGACTGGTTGACAAAGCTTCCCCTAGTGGCTTATTACAAGAATTACAGTAGGTAGATTTAGGTAGTATAACATAGTAGAACACCTGTCCGAAATCTAAGAATTGTAACAATTGCATACTCAGTAACGCTATGGGTCAAAATTCGGCACCCCAAAATCAAATGGTGAATCAAAACTGCCAAAATCGGTCCCGTGAGTCTGAACAATTTTGACTCACAACCATATATAGATTAGATTAGTAGGTAGTATAAGCCCTATTTCACCATATAATTCACCTTTTTTAACCCCTATTTCAATCTATTTCACATATTTTGGGAGCTAACTTTTACCTGTAGTTACCTGTCCTCCCACCCTTGGCCGCCTTAGCCCCCGCCTGTTGGTTCAGCAGGTGCTCTGCCTGCTCACCGAAATTCTGTCGAAAGCGAATGCCTGTGGAGGCAGCACCTGGGTGAAGAAAGCGGATCCACCATCCTCAACGAGACGTTCCACTTTGGTGATATAAACATATATAGACCATCATTTCATGAAATGATTAACTAGTATATAACATATAGATATAACCAATAGATCAATGGTGGTTGATATAGGCATATATATATAACCAATAAACATTGCTTTACTAGCATTAAAGGGGAGCAAGCAACAAGAACTGGGAGACAAGAGTGAGGATTCACCGCTAGCCGCTAACAATTGAAGATCTTACCCATCAACGAAACGTGGAGAATTACCCATCCGGATGATTAGACTATCAAACATGTAGATTAACCGATTAACCATGATATAATGGGGATGTACTGGGGGTATATATATATAGATATATAGATGAAAATGGATACATTCCAAATGAAGAATTGGTTACAAAAAACAGTGACCCATGTAATAAATTGCAACCATGGCAGTTATCCATTGCTCACATGACCTAAATCTTACAGTACCCCATTCCATCCCATGATGTATCATCATGTTTCTTATAAACAGGATGCCATAAATCTGGTTCAAATCTCCAAATTTCGGGCAAATGAAATGTAACATATGGTTGTTTCAATATAGTTTATATCCTAGATTTATATCTATTACACATTCATATTGCGCATTTTATGTATACCCATATCGATATACTCATTAACTATATATGCAATGAAACATATTATTATTATTAATATTATTATTATATAGTTATATGATTATATAATCTATGGTCGAAAAACAGGTGGTCGTCTGTATTTCCACTATATATACCACTATATATAATTATAAACATATCTATTCATTCATTGAATTGTACATACCATTATTGATCTTTATCCATAATCTATAATCCATCATAGCTATCCATCATACATATAAAATATTATTGTATTGATCCATAATTCCATGACACATATATCAACTAATATCAACTATCTATGTGTATATATATATATATGTTATATTTGCATCAATGAATTAATTTCATCCCATGTGATATCCCCATTGAATCCCATTGTGGGATCCAAAAGTGTGTAACACCGACCATTTCTAGGCGCTGCCGCCATGCTCCTCTAAAACTTCCCGGTGCGACGACGGCTCCGGCTCAGCGCTCTTCAGCGCACGATTGATCTCCTGGCGACGCCAGGGGATATCCGAGCCATGGCAATGGATGAAGAGACTAGGGACATGGCAATGTAACATCCCCCTTTTATTTGTAAATGAAATGAAATCCTTCATAAATTATCATTTACAAATATGGGAATAGATGAATAGATCATTTTCCCATAATTATAAATGATAATTTATGAAGCATGTCCCAGCTAGCCATATTTGCTTGCTGGAGGCAATGCCATGCTTTTTTTTTCCGATTCAGACATGGGGAGATGAACAACAGAGGACATTCAGACAGCTCATTAACAATCAGCCTGGGAACATGCATTGGTGTTGGAACATTGCTCAAACAGCAAGTAGATGTTCAAACAATTAAGATGAGCAGGAGGCAATCACAAAAATCGAAAACCCAACATTGAAGGAATAGAAAAAAATGCATGAGGTTCTACCCAAATGGTTGCTTGCCCAGTAACAAATCTTTCAAAATGGAATTTGTCTCCTAGAAAGAGAAAGCCGATGTCCCTACATCGTGGTACTGTGTGGGGTGTGCACCGCCCGAACATCAAGCTATACCTGCCAGCCATGTTGGTGTGAAAAGCACGGCCAACTAAACCCAAACAACCTCATCTGTTCCTGAGACTGCTAAAACATCTGAAACACAATTTGTTCCATTATTTCCATTCTTGTTCTTTCAATCAACCACAGTCTGTTTCACCACGATGTCCCTTGCGTTCTGTCCTTCTCTACATGCGTCTTGATTCGAACCTCACCGGAACAGGCTCTGCAGGAAATTTGCTGTGCATCTGTGAGCAGAGAGCCATTGAAGTTATGAAGAGGTTTGGCCACTTCCAAATATTGAGCCCCATTTAACAGAGAATATGGATAGCCATGGATAACCATAACTCCGAAAATCTCCGTGAAAAACCACCAGATATGTCAAATATTAAATCTTGTCAAATGATGCAAACTGCAATCGACAAGTTGGCAAGTTTTTATTGGCATCTTGGTCTCAGCCAAAACTGTAGCACGGATATATATATATATATATTGTGATTGAGCCCAAAGCTTGAAAGTTGTATATATTTTGACACAATTGGATAAACTGCTAAATCCTATTGAACCATCGTTTTAGAGTTACATAGCCAGATCAACCCTCAATTTTAAGCCCCATGTTCTGGGTTACCCTCACGTAATCAAACAATGGTTGCCGGAAAATACATCATTTGTTTGATGACATATCAACCAATAATCCATTACTCGTCCATGAATATGAATATCCCATATCCTTCATATTCCATTACATATCCATATCCCATGTATTCCCATGTTATCCCCATGATAGACCCATTAAAAAAATGGGTTTATGTTCTTCCCATGTTTTTGCTGGGTTTATGTTGTTTAAATCCCCATAAAAGATTCCCAACCGACTGAGCCCATGGCATCTTCCTTGGGATACGATGTGCAGGTGAGGCCTAGGGTCAGGAAGTAAGGACCTTGCCTGGAAATATGGCAACCATGGGGGATGTAAGCCATCTATGGAAATATGGCAAATATGGAAAACTGTTGTTTAATAAATTTAACAATCTAAAATCTAAACATTTATGGAAATAGATGGTTAATGGGGTCTGGAAATGTGAACCATGGAAATATAGATTTTATGGAAACATGTTATGACATCTAAAAAAGGGGTGTAACAATCCAACACGGTGATTTGCTCATTAAATGATGATGTATGATTGAAACACCCAAAAATACTGTACGAAGGTCTATCTTTTTTTAGGCTGCTATACGAAGACATATTCATATATATTATATACAGATCATGCATTCCATAATGTATACATGATACAATTACAATATGGAAAATGCATCTATAAGAATGACACCACTCACCAAAAGTGTCAGCACTCACCCTGCAAAAGAAGTCACGTAAAGGCACCCGACAACCATCCTTCGCATGGCAATCATCATGCTCTGTACTCTTTTGGCGAAGCCCATCTGTCTGAAGTTGCCAAAAACAAGTGTATCTTGAGGTAACTAAAGACTCTCAGTGGCTTCGTACTACTCCTCTGCACAATCCATTCCACGTTTGAATTATCCCTTTGTGCCTTTGTCTTCCTGTCTTTTTCACCGATTAAGCCATTGTGTCATACCTTTATTACATTTTGCGGGTTGGTTAATAGGATATGTTCATGGATTGTGACAATCCCCAATACATAAATTGAAGTACAATCCCCGAACTCATCATCAACCAACCATCATTTATCATCTATATCACTATATCAACTATATTCCCACAATCCCTTTATTAAAATGTGGTTTCATTCACCAACAGGGGCTGAGTTCGAAAAAGCCGCGGCTCGCCAAGCCGCAAAAACCATCCTTGATCTGCTCGTCGGTCAAGAAAGCCTGCTCGGATTGATCCACGCTGCCTTCCAGCACCTGTGCCCCATAGGATGGGAAATCAGGAGGATAGGATGAGGACAGGCATGGGAAAAAAAATATATATATAAATATATATTATTATATATTTGGTATTGGGTAATATCACATGGTTGATCAAAATAGATGCAATGATACTGTCAGTGCTGTCCCTATTGACATGTTGCTAGATGATATTACCCCCATTGACATCCATTGACTTCAGATATGTCTACCGTAATCGCTGGTCAACCTACTTGTAGAGTCTTATAAACCACCTTTCATGGAATATGATGGACACTGAGGCACAACTATCTAAATTGGCATGTACCACATGCACCCCCTCGAGCTGCTGACGTTTCTTTTTACATATTTTGCGTGTTGTGACATGGTCATCAACCAAGTGCGTCACATTTACATCGTTCTGAGTACAGAGCATGATGCAAAAATAAGTATATATGTCTAATGATAGAACTGATCTGCTGGAAAGATGTCATGGCATGTATAAGTATATATTACTTATATATTATTTATATATTATTTATATATTATATTATATTATGTTATGTTATGTTATATTACATTATATTATATTATATATATCATATCATATATACTAAGTCACCAGCAGATAGAATATTCAAAAAACACTGGACAACAGATAGAATAGTCCAAAACGCTATCAGCAAATCCAACAGATAGAATATTCATGATAAGCAAAACATTAAAGAAACTATATGATTTTGATGATTTTTGCAAGCAAATCAAGAGATAGAATATTCTCACCTGCAAAAATGATGTATCCCTAAAATCATTGATTCTCTATGGGATTAATGAAATAATATTGCATTTGTGTTTCAATGTTTTCCATACCTTAAATCATTGATTCTCTATGGGATTGCTGAGAAAAAATGATGCATTTGGTTTCAGCGTTTTCCATGATGTTATATTTTTGAAATCATTGACTATCTATGGGATTGCCGGGAAAATGTTGCATTTGATGTCAATGTTTTCCACAATATTGTATCCTTCAGATGATTGAATAGCTATGGGATGATTAGGAAAACATTGCATGTGGTTTCTACTAATTGCACATCCAAACACATGAAAATTGTATTCTTTCTAAGGCTTGTGCCAATGTTTTCCTAATATATGATATTTATAGAATGTGACCACTGGCAGCCAGCAAAGCTGGCATCCAGTCTGAATATTCTATCTGTTGATTTTTGAAGACTTTTTAAAAAGAAATAATCTACAAATATATATACAGACAACATTATATTTTGGAATTCTTCCAAAACCATACCTTCAACATCTCCCACCCACCACGCGCTGAGAAAACGCAACTGATTTTTTCACAGTGCTACGTTTCGTCCATGTGTTTGCTGCATAGCTCGTTGTTCTCGCACTCACCATTCACATCATTCTCTTTGTTCTGCTCATCACCTTTCTGTCGTTCGTCTACATCATCATTTCCTGCAAAAGATTGTTGCTTTTGAGTACTTGATGCAGTTTCTCCATCTTGTTCATCGAACTCTTCAGTCATCCACGCATTGGCAGCTAGTAGAAGATTATGATCCTCAGCTCTTTCTTCTGCACGTGCATTTTTGCGTTTGCGCTCACGCTTGTTCTTGAGGTCCTTGATCTTACGTAGTTCCTGTTCCCTCTTATTCCAGGGTGCTGGGATCCACTTGTCTGCGTATACCATGGCAGAAAGGTTGCTACCATGAATGGTTATATATATATATATATGTATTGTTTTGGTGCAATTATATATATATAACTAAACATTGATAATACATTTTATTCTTGATATATATATATATATGTCTGGTCGAAACAAAAACTTGCACATGCTATAGTATAGAAGTTTTTCCAACACCAAATCACTGTGAGCCTTGGTAGGAACAAACATAAAATGAAAGCATCATCACAGTCATAGAAATAAATCATGATAATAATAATAATCATCATCATAATCATCAAAATCATGTGTATATATATATATGGCTAGCCAGCAGCGCTGGCTTGCCATTTTGTTTTTGATATGATAGACATCAATGCTGGCACATCATTCGACCCATGGAACATACCTCATTAATCACCGATCTTTGGCATGTTTAAACCCTATGATTTGTTGGTTTTCTACCCAATTAGCTAGTAAATTCAACCAAAACTTGAAAGACAAAACCATGTTTTCTCTTCGATTGCTTCAAGATTTTGTTTCTTTCTACCCCTAGATCGTGCAAGACACTGCAGCCACTCTTGTCGTGGGCAAGTGTTTGAATTTATCAGCACACATCGAACTGTATGCCAAGCCCTATTGTATTGTTCAGCATGTCAATCCAGCACGTATAAAACAATAGAAATATGCAGGTGGATCCAACAGATAGAATATTCCAAAACATCACAACCACAAACAAAGTTAGATCTTTATCTATAAAGTTCATGTATTAAAACAGCAACACAGCTTTGCAAATCAAACATATTGATGATTTGATCTATATATATATACGTTTGCTGGAAACTCAGCTGCCACCATTGCAACCACCCTTGTCGTGGTCATATGTTTGAATTTGTGAGCGCACATCGAACTGTATGCCAAGCCATGCTGTGTTCAGCATGCTTATCCAGCACACATACAACAACAGATAGATGCAGCTGAACCCAACAGATAAATTATTCCTAAATACCATAAACCGTGAACAAAAACAGCTTTGCAAATCAAACATGTTAATGATTTTGTGTATATACGTTTGCTGGATAAGCAAAGAAGCCGAACTTACCCCTTAAGAAACATATTGTACACACATCAGCATGGCAACAGCAACAAATAAATTGAACATTTCAAATTCTGGTAGCCTTTCATGCCTCGTTCCATGCTTTGGTAACTCTGACCAGTTGGCCTTTTGCAATTTTGCCATTTTTGTTCAAATTGATGTGATCTTCCAACACAAGCTTGATAACCTCCAGCAATGCCTTCTTTGGGCTACGGTGTGCTCCCCATGTTCTACCATAGTGTTTTGATCCCGGATATGATGCACGCCAAGTGCATGATCCGGGATGTACACCTAGTGTTGATCCAGCTGGTTTGATGAGTAGACCAGCTTCTTGACATTCGATATACTCTTCCCTAAGCTCAGCTACACGAACACGACTGATCTTTGATGATTTTTCATCATCTTTCCCCTTTGGCTCAGATTCTACTTGCGACTCTGCTTTCTTGCATGTTTTGTCACATTGTTTTTGTGTTTCTTCTTCTGACTCTGTTTCAGAAAAAGCCCAGTGCCAACCATCTAAGTCCTGGGGGATAGTCTTCTCTGAGTTTTCGTTCTCAAACTCAAAGTCATGGTCCACATGGTGTTCTTCATCAGCATGCTCATCAGCATCATCAGCATGCTCATCAGCATCATTGATTGCGTCATCAATGTCTGTCTTTCCTGACACGTATGGTCTCAAACTGCAGAACTAAATTAGAAAACACATTATATATATATATATATACATATGTGTATATGGTGTAATATTCTATCTCTTGTGTTTGGGTTGTATTTTGTATTGTTTTCTTATTCACATATACATGCAAACATACAGTCAATTGTCACTGCAATGTTTACCAAAAAAATATTGCTGTGGTGTCCTGGTACGACGTCAAGCTCCTTCGGAATCTCCTTGCAAGGCTGCAGTCCTTGCAACAAAGCAAGCCGGAAAACTTGCCCATTTCCAGCACGAAGCTTCAGCAGTGATGGATCTTCGGCCATCTCCACTTTAAGAACGACACACTTTTGCTTGATATAGGTTGCGCTCTTTTTGTGCACATTCATCACATGGGATTGTCGTTCTTTGTTGAGAACAATGCGTCGAGTGTTTGCATGAAGCTGCCATGCCTGAAACAGGGATGCAATAGGGTTCACCTAACATACAAAAAGCATATGCATATATATATATATGTGTATATATATATATATACATTGTATAATTATTGTATATATATCACCCATGACACAGCAACAAAAAACAGTTATATATATTTATATATGTTCTTACCAGCTCAAAAAAACAGAATTCATTGTCCTTGTACTTCTCGTTGGATGCCGGTGGTAGCTCATAAGTTCCCTTTTTCTTGAAACGGTCATTCTTCTTGGATTCCCACTCATCCTTCTCAGCTTTCCATATTGATATGGTTCTGTCCAAAGGAATCTTGAACCAGTCGGGCAATGGGATAGGTTTGCTGCTGGGTGCTGAACTTGAACTGCTGCTTGCTGATGATGTTTCATCCTTCATCACACACCAACGACTCACAGATTCACCAGGCAAACGGGTGGTTTCAGCTAGTTGCAACTGTTGTTTTTTGCTCTCATCATCACCAGTTTCAGGTAGACTATCCAATGATAGTAGCTTCGACATAGCACCAGGAGTTTGTTTCATCAACTCTGCCACTTTCGTTCGATCACCGTCAAAAAGCCAGTCTGCGACATCTCCAACGTTTGTAAGCCCCCTGGAGAGCCATGCATACAAAATCATCTTTCCAGATTGGTAGTCTCTGAGAGATTTCAAGGCAAATGCGTCTGATCGAATGCTTGATTCGAACTCGGTCCTGAGTGACAGTGGTTCTTTTGGTGAAACTAGTTTTTGCAATCTCTTTTTGTTGTATTTGATTCCTAGGTGAAATGTCACAGTACATCAGAATATTCTATCTGTTGATTTTGCACTATTTTTTAAAAGAAAAACATTCAAAAACGCACACATGTACACGTCTAGCATCGTGAAGCGAACTGACCCATCCACTGATAAGTCAAGCTTGTCCAGTGCTGCCCTCAGCTTCATATGTCGCCCCTGTCCCACTGCAACCTTTTGATAGGATTGACGAAGCATGTGGTAAAACTGATGGAAACCATCATTAGGAGCCCCAGCAGCCCCCCAGCCGGGGGGTACCTTGATCACTGAAGATGATCCATGGCAAATAATTGCACAGTTGTCATGTTCCCATTGACGTCGAAGCTCATAGAATGCATGACACGCATGAACAGCAGCTTTGTCGCAGAACACTAATGCACGATCCTTTGTCGTCAGGTTGTGTTTTATTCTCTTCAAGCGTAGCTGCACACTCAACCACTCTAGGAAATGCAACATGGTTGTTGAGTTCCACATGTGGCTTTTGCTGTCTTGGGCATGTATGTGAAGAAGTCCAGACATTTCTTTGTTTAATCTTTGTATCACATCATCAGGTGCTGATCCTTCCTTCACAGTTATCCATGCTGATGCTAGTTCACCATCCGACCAGCTCAACGTGGTTGTCGTCCTTGGAAATCTCCAATTTTCGACAGGTGTCACATTTGCTTGTGCATTCAAAATAACATTCTTGGGGATGTACTCTGCTTCCTCCACTGAGTTTTGCTGATTCTCGTCTTCAATGCTCAAAGCTTGTCGAATGCTTTTCATCATTTTTTGCATCGATGGTTTTTGCTGCTCCTTGTGCACCCCGGAATGCTCCACCGGTTTATAGAGAACTCGTTTTGAGTGTTCGTAGTGAGTCGTCCATACTTGATCAAAGTTGCATATAAGTCTTTTGTGGATGCCATGGGTCTCCCCACAGCGTTCCACAAATGCTTTTACAGCTTGAACTTGCGGGTGTTCACTGTCCAAATGACGAGCTGGAGCAGCGTTGGTGTGGCTCTTCAACCCAACACGACTGCAAAGACGACTACATTGCATCCTTAGTTGACAGCAATACATACATACATACATACATACATACATACATACATACATACATATACATACATGGTGTTGCGCACATGTGTTGCACCTAGCACTATTATTCTATCTGTTGATTGGGTGATGGTTTTTCCATTAAATCTAACATAGCTGATCATTCATATTTAAGGGTATATATATATAGATTTACAACCAATATGTTTATGGAAAAAAGAAAACATGCATATAGTAACTTATAATATGTTAAACAAAGCTTGCTTGCCAGCAATGCTGGCACACAAGTGTGTAGTAACTTGTAATGTGTTATATATGAAAAAGCTTGCTTGCCAGCAATGCTGGCACACACCGTAAGTGGTTCATACCATTAGTCATTAGCCAAAATCATTCTTCATATATAAATAGCACCAAGAAACTTCAAAGCACCTGGAGTCTGAGCGATCACAATTGTCTTCATTTCATCCAGTGTATCTTTCATTGCTTCCAGGGTGTCCGATGACATGCGATCTCGTGCTCCATCACTTTGTTCTCCACTTTTTTTGTCTAGACTGCTTAGAGCTTTGCCTCCCATAGCTGCCGTGAAATCTTTTCGAAGCTGCTTGATGTTGGTGTTCCAAATTTCAATCATACTTTCCAAAGTATTTCTAGCGAAAATGCTGTCATTTTCTTCTCCTAGCATTTGTCTTCCAAGCATCAGTTGCTCAAAAGCGTGTGCTAGAGGAGTCGGGATAGAATGAGTAGTGCCGTCAGCCGCAAACTTCCCATGGTTGTACTTCCCTGCCTGAGGCGTGCTTGAAACACACAACTGCAAGTGGGCATTGTTAAAGGAAGAAATATATATGTATATGTATATGTATATGTATGTGTATATATATCAAGTTCTTAAACCAGAGATTGTGTGCAATATTCTATCTGTTGAAACTGCAACCATCTATGAAAACATATTGCAACAAAAACATTAGTTTTCTCAAATGTTTGACAAGGTGCTGCCACACCCAAAACTTCCAGCAACACATTGGGAACTTCATATACTTTTTTGGAAAGCTCAGGACAGTGCGCAATAAAATCATCCCATTTGTATTTTTCCCTTGCCCCCAGCCACTTTGAGCGTGATAAGCAACCTTGGTATCCTCCTTTCATCTTTCCGTTTTTGAGCATGAATGATTCGATGTTTTTGATCGTCTTCAATGCTTTCAGTCGTTCATACTCTTTGATGATTTGCATCTTCCTCCAAATGGACAATGATGAACATTTTCCATCTCTGTCAACGTGTCCACTACCATCTGGCATTTCATCACCATGTGATTCACCATTTGCATCTTTATCCTTTAACTTTTGAGAACGATTTGAACCACTGTAATTCTTTGCAGGGCCGTTTGGACGTCCCCTGCGTTTTTGTGGTTGGCTTGCTTGAACGAGTTGGCACACTACATCAGCATGTGGATCTGGTTGCTTGAACCTGCAGCGTCTAAGAACTGGTGCCGGTGCCATGGTGTCATGCTTTGTGTCAGCTGGTCGCTTTTTGCTGTTGCCACTGCTGTCACTGTTTGGTTTCTGCTTCTTGGGATGTCGGTCCAACTGTAGCTCGTACTTAGATGATACATCATGGAAATTCCTTTTCACTCCCTTGTTCTCCTCATCACCTTTCCCATTCTTGGATAGAGTGGTCCACCCAGCTGCATTCACCAGTGATGCAATCAGGTTGACTTGCGCTGTAGTACTTGCAAAGGAGTTGCCTGATCAATGAAAGGAATCAAACAAACAATTGGCATATACTGTACATGCATGTATATATCCGGGTAGTGTCTGTATATATATATTCACATATATGTAACTACAATATATATATATATATATAAATGTTTGAAAAACATCTCATCAGACCCTGTCCTGCAAGATCCTGTGCTTGGGCCTGGTTCTTCATGATGTCATCGAATGCTGCGGGGTTGTCGAATGCTGTTTGAAATAGTCCCTGACAATTCCAAAGTTCCTTTGCACATAGGCTTCTCCCCAAGCGATGAGAATAAATGTTGTGACTGGGCCTCACACACGTTGCTACATCCTCAGCGTATTCAGCATCTCGGGATCTGCCTGTAGACATATCCATGAAGATATTGGGGTCCCCAGTGGAAGTTGCATTTTTCACTCTAGCCCTGGCAAGTGATTGCTCCAACTTTTTTCTCTGAAGATGATTTGATATTCTCTGTTTAGGCATATTCGTGTCGAAGACTTTCTCAAACTCCAAGAGTTCTGTGGTAGACATGCTTTCAATGGTTTTGTTCATGCGGTTCTGAAAGTCTTGTTGGCTGCAGCTACTCATCAGATCAGCAACACCCCATATCCGTTGTCGCCGTTGACGTAGTAGAAAGGACTGCGCATCCAATTTTTTCCATGCAAAAATGTACCCCAGATCTTCTAGATCTTCAGAAACTACCTGGCTCATGGTTTTAGATAATATTCTATCTGTTGGAATCCTGCTGAATTTGCTATTTAAAAGCAATACAAAAAAACAAACAAAAAAACATATCATTTGAAACAAATGTGTTCACACAAAAAAACACTTTATATATATATATATGAGTATTCACATGTTTCTCAAACTGTGCCTCTATCCGTGGACGATGCTTAACACCATGGAGATCCTTGACACAATCTGCCACCCCCTTTGTGTTCTCGTAAAACGCAACTGCTGGACACGTCACCTCGATACCTCTCTTGACACCCAAGCGATATGTTGAACCAGAAGACCCATCATGGTCAGTGTAGCAATTGGCCCACTTGGCTGAGTTTGTGTTCTCATAGCTGATGTTTTTGCACGAGGGTCCAACGAAGTAAGCATCAATGTCCAGAGCAACATTGTGTTTCTTGTTGCAGGTGTAGCAAAAGCCAACCAATTTTTCTAGAACTTCAACATCGTCAAACAAGCAAAACTCTGGCTGTTCTCCAGGAACTGTGTGTGTGCAGATTTGATGAATTCCCTTTTGAAATCCTCAATCTCGATAGATAGTACGTGACGCACCTTGACATTTACCTGGGATTGGCATGGATTGGCAGCAATATTCTATCTGTTGAATTTGGTGCATATTTCAAATATAATATATATATATATATCATGTATGTTGCAAGCAAAGCTTGCTTGCCAGCTTTGCTGGCATATACATACAAAACCTATATATATATAGTATACGTAGCAAAAAGCACATGTTTGAGATAAGGAACTCCAAAGTACTCTGATAGAGCTGCAAATGTTGCCTTGGTGACACTGACTGCGATGTCGGTTCCAGAGCAGGCTGTGCCAACCTTGATCTCACAACCATCCAGTATCTTCATAGTTTTTTCTAGCCGTGCAAGATCTTCTTCTGATAGTAGGTGCAAAAAGTACAAAGCAGTTTCTTTCAGATCCAAGCCAGGTAAATTTTGTGCATCATTCCATGATTTCAGTCGTTTGAGATCGATGTCAAAGGAGCGAGCATTCATTCGCCCTTGTATCTTGTAGGGATTGTCGAAATGATGTACACACTCAACATCCCATACAAACAACGGTTTCTCATCATTCAGCAACCTGTTTTTCCATGCTTGCCTCAGTTCTCGGGATGCATTTTTGAACCACTCTAGCCCTCTTAGCTCTGCAAAGTTTGAGATGCGTTTTTGACCATACACTTCAGCCTTCCCCACCACAGCTGCTGAGTTGCCATTGGCGATGTACACCTCCCCCAAGAGCTTTTTGTTGGACCACTGCATGATAACTTGCTGTTTTGTTTTCTTTGCAAAAATTCTTTCAACATCAACCCCTGCCATCCTGAGAACAGAAACCATGTGTGCACCATCATCACGTTCTTGTGCTGGTTGTGGTGGTTGTGCTGGTCCTGCTGCTGCTGCTGCTTCTGCAAGATGATCTTTGCCTTTGGTACTACCATTAGCACCCATGCAGTCAGAGCGCACTAGGCCTGAGGTTGACTCACTCACACTGTTGCTATCGATGTTATCGTTTGATGTTGATTTTTGCGCTGAAGATTGTAAGCGGTCATCTTCATCTGACTCTGATGATCCTGATTCCCAATCCCACTCAAAATGAGGATGCTGCGACTTGAAATTTTTTATCCTTTCAACAATGCCTTTCACTTTTGTGTACTCATTCCCGTTTTCATCTTCATCATCATCCCCAGACTCTTGAGATGAAAATCCTCCTTGATGTTCTGGTTGATCACCTCGTTGAAGATCACCGGCTGGATGCTGCTGAGCTTTCTCTGCAACTGTTTGACCTCCTTGATGTTCTGGTTGATCACCTCGTTGAAGATCACTGGCTGGATGCTGCTGAGCTTGCTCTGCAACTGTTTGACCTCCTTGATGTTCTGGTTGATCACCTCGTTGAAGATCACCGGCTGGTGGCTGCTGAGCTTTCTCTGCAACTGTTTGACCTCCTTGATGTTCTGGTTGATCACCTCGTTGAAGATCACCCCCTGGATGTTGCTCAACTGCTTCTGCAACTGGCTGACCTCCTTGATGTGCTGGTTGATCACCTCGTTGAAGATCACCGGCTGGATGCTGCTGAGCTTGCTCTGCAACTGTTTGACCTCCTTGATGTGCTGGTTGATCACCTTGTTGAAGATCACCGGTTGGATGCTGAGCTTGCTCTGC
Organism: Cladocopium goreaui; assembly: GCA_947184155.2. Classification (NCBI taxonomy): domain Eukaryota; class Dinophyceae; order Suessiales; family Symbiodiniaceae; genus Cladocopium; species Cladocopium goreaui. Next base: position 190,215 of record CAMXCT020000956.1, read on the forward strand.
AACTGTTTGACCTCCTTGATGTTCTGGTTGATCACCTCGTTGAAGATCACCGGCTGGATGCTGCTGAGCTTGCTCTGCAACTGTTTGACCTCCTTGAAGTTCTGGTTGATCACCTCGTTGAAGATCACCGGCTGGTGGCTGCTGAGCTTTCTCTGCAACTGTTTGACCTCCTTGATGTGCTGGTTGAGCACCTTGTTGAAGATCACCCCCTGGATGTTGCTCAACTGCTTCTGCAACTGTTTGACCTCCTTGATGTTCTGGTTGATCTCCTCGTTGAAGATCACCGGTGTGATGCTGCTCAACTGCTTCTGCAGCTGGCTGACCTCCTTGATGTGCTGGTTGATCACCTCGTTGAAGATCACCGGTTGGATGCTGCTGAGCTTTCTCTGCAACTGTTTGAACTCCTTGATGTTCTGGTTGATCACCTCGTTGAAGATCACCCCCTGGATGTTGCTCAACTGCTTCTGCAACTGGCTGACCTCCTTGATGTGCTGGTTGATCACCTCGTTGAAGATCACCGGCTGGAGGCTGCTGAGCTTGCTCTGCAACTGTTTGACCTCCTTGATGTGCTGGTTGATCACCTTGTTGAAGATCACCGGTTGGATGCTGAGCTTGCTCTGCAACTGTTTGACCTCCTTGATGTGCTGGTTGATCACCTTGTTGAAGATCACCGGTTGGATGCTGAGCTTGCTCTGCAACTGTTTGACCTCCTTGATGTGCTGGTTGATCACCTTGTTGAAGATCACCGGTTGGATGCTGAGCTTGCTCTGCAACTGTTTGACCTCCTTGATGTGCTGGTTGATCACCTTGTTGAAGATCACCGGTTGGATGCTGAGCTTGCTCTGCAACTGGTTGACCTCCTTGATGTTCTGGCTGATCACCTCATTGAAGATCACTGGTTGGATGCTGAGCTTGCTCTGCAACTGGTTGACCTCCTTGATGTTCTGGCTGATCACCTCGTTGAAGATCACTGGTTGGATGTTGCTGGGATTCATTTTCACTTGGTGTATCACTGGGTGGTGGAAGTGGTGGTAATGGCTTGCTTGAACCCGACCATGTTGCGAAGAATGCGTTGATATTCTCTCGTGTGGTATGCCTCTCTTGAGGCATTTTGTCGACGATCACAATCTTTTTGATTTTTTTTCCTTTGTTTTTCTCTGTCAAGCTGCTTGAGGAACCAGCAGGTTTCACTGCTTCTGCTTGTGCTACTTCTTTCTCAGCCGGCACAAGGAAGTTAAAGTGACCATAGGGAATGCCAGTCTCTGGATTTGCTTGGTAGAGGAAGATCAAGTGGACCTTGTACTCACTGGTGTTTTTGCTACTGCCATAGATGGAGTCCTTCTCAGGAGGTGTTGGCATTGAAGCAGCATACGTTTCATATGCCTCCCATGGTTATCAAGTGGAAACATGTGCATGTATGTATATATAGACTTTTAAGGTATACGAGTGAATGCAATATTCTATCTGTTGATAATTGCCATAGCCCACATACAAACTGTTCAAATTCAAACATCAGTTTGTTTCACTACATATATATATATATATTTGTACAACCATACTTAAATATATAAATATATGTGTATATATATATATATGTCCTGCTCGCCAGCAATGCTGGCATGCAGCTGACTAGTAAATTTATATATATATATATATATATGTTGCTTGCTTCCCAGCAATGCTGGCATGCAGCTGAACACACACACATATATATATATATGTATACATGCTCGCCACCCAAGAAAAACAGCACCACCTGCACCATTTTCTCATCACGCACTTCTCATCGCGGTTGCTAGCATGTGCCACTGCGCTGGTCCCAGTCTTTGCCGAAAAAAAACTGATGTAACAAACTAATGCACAATTTGATATATATATATATGTGTACATGATTGGTTACTTGTAAGTATTGGCACACTGGTACACATATACATGTTTTGTGGCAAATCGGTAGCCCAATCTTCATCTCAAAACTTAGTAGCATGTCAGCCTCAGCATGGTGGATTTAACCTGCTGTGCAATCGCTGCATGGGGTCAACATTTTTGTTGGTCGACCAATAATATGTCCACAGCGTGCATTATGCCAGCGTTCACCACATTTCGTCACATATACTGTTCCAACACCATGGTTGCTACCATAGGGTTCAGTAGTTTGCGTCGATGCATGATTTTTTTCCACCATATATTCACTTCCACGTTCATTGTGCACATGGTTGGCCACCATATATCCACTTCCACGTTGATTGTGCACATGGTTAGCATCTCCATGTTGGATCACAAATCGATGATAGCATGTCATCAACAGCTTCCACACGATGTTCACCGAGATACTTGCAGCAAGAACCATTGCTGATATGAACCATGCAAACATTGAATAATCATCAGGTCCCTCTCCATGAGTAGCAAGAGAGCTGTTTGCCATTGCACCAAGAGCACTCTATTCTTTAAATACCAAGTTGCAAAAGGTTTTGCACCTCTATCAACACTCTTTGTGTTTGGATATTTGAGCCCATATGGTCATCGGAATGTAGGGTTTCACCTGGGTGCCATATCGTACACAGAAATATTATATCTGTTGGTTTTGCTTATTTCCCAAATGTTGCCAATAGATGAAAGCAAGTTTGAACACTATATATATATGTCCATCAGAACCATAACAAATCCAAATCA
>CAMXCT020000957.1:0-34169 GCA_947184155.2 Cladocopium goreaui
CAGCGAGGCCTCTCTGGCTAAGGACTGTCAGGGTTGCCTCTGATTACTTATTCCCAGAGGCAAGCATGCGACTCCGTGTCAGCCATGGAATCCGTGGTGAAACAGCCCTAGCGATGGACGTCTTGGACCGGATAACCCTCGGATGGGACATTATTAAACAGACGGCTAAGGTGCTCAAGTTGGGCTCACCTTTTCAAGTGGTCCTATACGCAGCCAGCTCGTCAGTAATCCAACCGCCTTTGAGGGCTGTTCATTTCGACACAGATGCAAATGAGGCAACATTCTGCTATATAGTGCAGTCGTTACAAGCCCCGTCAGCACAGCAATACCGAGATCTTCTCGCTGCCATTTGTCACAAAGATGTAATTGATGTCAGCTATCAGCTAGGTAAAGGCGTAGGCCTTATGGCCATGGCTACCGAGGAAGGGCATGTCAGTACATTAGTAGCTTCAGCTATCCTTCGAGACCATTCTGCTGATCCATACGCTTTCCAGATTGCAGCTGGCCACTGTTTCCCTCGACATGGAGCCACATTAACCTACCTACTGCTACAAGCCCATGCTGACCCCAACATCACCCCGCCCAAAACAAAACCTACCACCATGTTGGAGTTAGCAGTTGAGTTGGGCAGCTCGCAGCATGTACAAATTTTGCTTGAAGCTGGTGCCTCGGTGATGCCTGTGAAGGGAGCGCTCCCCCCCCTTTTTCTTGCTGTCCTTCATCGACACAGGACTAATGTACAGCTGCTCCTTGACGCGCAAGCGGACCCGTGGCAGGAGATTCCGATTGCTTCCGTGCTTTGCCATTCATTGGAATGGCATGGTTACCCTGCCCGAAAAGAAGTCTTCAACTCTGTACAAGCTGCTGCTGCGCAAAGTGCTGAAGACACAGTCATTGATCTGCTACAGCAATGGTGTAGCGCCGCAGACAAGAACGGAAGTGAGCAAGCCTTTTTAGCGCGAGTGAAATCCACAACTTTGACAGATCGGGCCGCTCCAATCATCAATCGAATTGTTTGGAAATACCAACACATCATTGAGAAACAGTCTCGACAACCAGATTTTACTACGTTTCGATGGCGCAGAATCCTCGATGGCTTGTCTCTACCAGTACAACTACGCCCTGAGCTGCGGACACCCCCGGAGCCCAACCCGGAAGACACAGTCCTACATCAAGTTGACTAATGTTGTGCTCCAGAGGAACATTTGCCCAGTAGGATGCGAGTATCAGGCAAAAAGGAACTCTGGCTTGCTTGTTATCGTCAGACACACAAAAGAATGTACACATATAGCACTTCTCAGTTGAGCCATGGTTTTTATAATACACCAGCACCGTGTGCTCTGTCACAGACAGCCACTGCTCCCTGCGATCCCATTGGCTCAAGCGACAGTCGTAGACAGTCTTGCTGCCGTAGCTCATTTCCAGGAAAGGGCCCTCCTCATAACGTTAAGGGATAGAACTAGCTAACTTCCCGGTTAGTGGGCGAAGGGTATTGCTATAGTCTCTTCTTCATTCAATCAAGCAGATATTGATCTCTTGTGCATTGGACCCACATTCCACGATAGTGTCCATCATTGCTCATTCCACCTCATATTACTTCTCCCTCCGTTTTATTTGACGTCTGGTTTCTCTGGTCAAGGACGTGCCAGGGTTACCTGCGCCTCATTTCACCTCTTCTCCCTTTCTTCTCTCTTCTCTCTCTCGTGCCTGGTTTCTCTGACTCAAGACTGTCAGGGCTTCCAGCATCCTCTTCCTACTCCTTGCCCCTGATTCACCTATCTCGTTCAATTCGTGTGCGCTGCCTAGCTTAAACATTGCTCCTTTTCTTCTTGTCCTGTTGTTTGGTTTTGTTCCTTTTTGTTTGTGCTCTGGGTGCTTGAACTGCCTGGCCAAGGACGTGTCAGGTTTTTCAACACCTGCCCCCCCTCTTCCCCCTTTTTGTTTGGTTTGTCTGGTTGGTTGTTGTGTTGTTGGCCCTTTCTTGTTGTTGCCTGCTTTGTTTGTTGTTTGGTTGTTCCTCGCTGTCGGTTGCTCTCTCTTTTTCTAATTGGTGTGCTTGAGTCTTCTGACCAAGGACGTGTCAGGATTCTCAACACCTCCCTCCCCCCCCTTTCATCAATTCTGTAGCCAAATCAGTTGCCCAGGTATTCATTTGTGATGTCTCTGCTTTCCAGAGAACAGGTTGCGAAGTCTTGGTATGAAAAAACCCTAGTATCAAGTTCCTTGACCTGCTCTACGCAATTGAACAGCACAAGACCATTTCGACTGAATACGGGCTAAATGCATCGATTGAGCAGCACTGGCGATTTGGAGACCCGCATAAGAAGACAGCTGCACCGGATCGACATGACTATGAAATTGCCATGGTCGACGGGAGCGAAACCTTACCTGGACCTGATTGGCACAAGTTGTACCGATGGTTGGTTAGTCAAAGCTCAGCGTTTCTGCCCTACCACACGGTATATCTGGTGACGGACAATCGGGATCTGCAATCAGACGAGGTCAAGTCTGTGCCTGGGCTCAGCCATTGGCCAATGGTCGCGGCTTGGTGGAAAGAACGGTTACGCTATGTCGGTCCATATGGAGAACTCACCACAGTTGTCTTTGTCCACATTTCAGCTGACACGGGTCTTCATAAGGTACACCCGACATGGGCAGGGACGTACATCCTTGATGCTTGTGTGTTCCTCTTTCCGACCATCAATTTTGCACTGATTGACAGCGATTGTGTGCCAGTGACCCTCTTTGAGATACGAGAACTTTGGCTAGCGAGCACTGATCCAACCCTCCCAGCTGTGCCAAGCAAAGTTGCAAAAAGCAAACTGCCAAGTCCCATTGCATCATCGCACAAACGTGCGCGCTCTGTGGACACGGGCAGGGATATGCAGCAACCTGGCCCACCATCAAAGCTGTCCAGATCGCATAGTGCTGACCATATAGCAGTCAGAGCAGCTGACTCACTACGAGCTCCGCCACTGACCTACGGTGCCGATCTGGCAGATGAGGTTGACTACGGGGGTTCACCAGACCCGAGTCCCCGCATGTCTCGTCGGGCGTCGTCCAGCAGCGATGTCTCTTCGCCGGCTGGGTCAACCAAACCTGCCCGTAAGGACAAAGCAGCCGAGGAGGAAACTGCCGCTGAGTGTTGGCCCCAAGGAGTCATCTTAGTGAGTGAGGCATTCACTGAAATCAATGCGGGCCTGGTCATTGTAATAGCTTCAGGGCATGAGAGCCCTGTGCCCATCACTGTATTGGAGGACTCGGAGACTGATCCTGATGAAATTGCCCATGTTATTGCCAGTGCCTACCATAGACATGTTGAAGCCTATCTTGCTACTACATATCCACCTGTTGACGTTGAGCAAGCAGTCGCTAGTGGATTACTTGGCTCTCCTCTGCTTGGCACGTCCACCCGGGTGACAGCAGATTGGTGCCATGCGTGGAGTGTGTTAGGCCAGTGGTCTGGATTAGTTACTTTTCCGGTCCCAGCCTCTGGAGTCTGGCCGCGCCATGGTCATCTACGGAGAATCCTTGATGGCTACCAAGGCAGGCAACCCAATTTCCACAAATGGGCTCGGCCTGCATATGAGTAAGGAGCTCTCCCGACCCTTAGCCTGTTGCCGGGTGAAGTCAGCGTGCGAGTATTACCTGGAGACAAGATGTACCAAGCCATGACGATTGAGCCGCACTACATGCGACCTGTTATCCTGCATGGCTTTGGCACCAATGCCAAGAAAAGAATGCCCAGCAGTCTCGCTGAGCTGGCTCAATTTGGCTGGTTGCCGCTGGCTGCGGCTCTATTTGGGACGCAAGAATGGAAGCCCCAATGGTTGCATCCCAATTTCCTTCCAGTGGTTGGTCTGAGACTGCATGCTAAAGTGCCTCCTGTTCCTCTCTCCCAAGCTCAACTCACATTGCTGTGTGGACTGTGGCACCGGAAGGAACAATCTGAACCTTCATGTACATCGCTACGACAGGCAGCTCCCCTCGCGTTTGGTCTTCCGTTACCCTTCAGAGAGATGGCTAAGTGGGAAGTCACCGTCAATGAGAAGGCCATCGATATTGGGGAGGTGTCCAAACAACACCATAGTGGAGGACAACTCGCAGATGCACTGCCCGCAGCCCTCACAGGCTTTGCTGAGTGGGCCTCCTGGATATTCTCCCTTGCTGACGTGTGGCAAGATGACGCCCCTATGCAAGACCGACCCCTTGAAGTGCATTGCAGTGGGCTAGGGGGTGGCCTACTTAGTGGCGAGCATGAGTATGATATTTTTCTGCAAAATCTTGCGCAAACCAAGGTGTATGGCCCATCGCTTGCGATGACTGATAACTGGGAAGACCATATCACCCAGCTGGGCCTCACCAAAACTGTGCATGAGTATGTGATCTATCAGCTACTCTCTACGGCAGAAGGATGGACAGCTTGGCGCGAATTTCTCCCTGAACAGTTCGCTGATCAACAACTGCTGCTCACGCGAGCAATTCGCCTAATTGAAGCTGCGAACATCCGGCCAGCCCATGCCAGACCGCCACACCCAACCTGGACAACAGCAATTATGCAAATCTTTCGTTGCTACCATCCACAAGGCAAACATTTATTTCTGAAGTCATGTTTTCCACAGCTAGCCCCCACAGCGGCTACAGGCGCTCGCAGGGAGGTCAACGTACATGGTTTCTCGGCAGGGTCCTATACAGGCCTTGCTGTTCACGAGATCCTGAGTGCTTTTGCTGTGTTCCCTGGCCTCACGAAAGTTGCTGCGATTGCGACGCCGCCAGAGATGATGCGACTTGCTACGGGCGAGCGCACAGTCACACTGGTGCACTGCCTGGAGGACCGGCTCTGTGTGTGGAAACCAGACTCTCTGACAGAATTCAACTATCAGATTGTCCTGATAGAAGGGCACCCCACATGGAGCGGCCGTGCCAAACACTCCTATGGCCACTTGCTCTTCATTGATCTTGACGAAGGTGTTCATGAGATCCAAAGACTGCAAATCACTACCCCGCAAGTCATTCCCCATGGGGTACGCTGCGAAGGGTTGCTGCGTGTACTTTCATGGGTGAGTTTTGACCTTCCGGAACACCTCAAGACAACTCTAAGCTCCCTGTTAGCAGCAGCTGGAGAAGGGAACACTGAATTGCACACAGTGCCCATTGACGGTCGGGATATCCGGGATGGCCAGCTGGAAACGGAAGCTGACCTGCAAGCAGCTTTGATTGCGATGATTCCCACACCAGGAGGGTCCCATGCTGAGGGAGGAGTGCTAGTTCGCAACTTACTGACGGAATTCCTTCGTGGTTTTTCCTTACGCACCCTCATCTTCCTCCTGGACATGGTGTTGCCGCAATTAGACGCTTATCATGCGGGACGGCAGCTCCAACATCTCCAGCCTTGGGTCAGTGTAGAACTTGCTCAACAGAAGAAGCGAGGACAGACTGGAACACGACTGCAGGTTACCTATCAATATGAGGCGTATGCCGGATTTCATGTCGTCCACCTACATACTGATAGTGCTCCACTCCTGTTATTTAGTGCACCTTCCGACGTGCCAGCGCTGTCGCCGCGTGCTCTCTGTGAAGCTGGGAACCTAGGCAACTTGGAAGCGAACGTGATGGCAGGCAGAGCACTATTGGGCATACTCCAGTTGCCAGACAATCAGCACCGTTGTGTCATTGCATTGGTACATGAAAAGGTGATGACGAGCGGAGCTAGCAAGAACCCTGTTCAAAGAGCGTTCAAGCGCATCGCCCCAAAGTTGTTGGAGCTTGTTATTGTCTCTCTGCCTGTTGCTCAGACCTTCTGTGGGCGACTTTTGGACCAGTATCTTAAAACAATGAGCTATTTTGACCCTGCACAGGATTGGCTGAAACCTATTGAAGACCACCCGTCAATGGCCGTTGTTTGGGAAGAGCTGGCCTTTCTAGGAGACACACGCAGCCGCCATGAACTTTTAGTGTTTGCACAAGCTAACCAGTCGCGCCTTCCACTGGCAATGGGCATTGTGCAGCCGCATATACCTGTTCGCCGGATGGCTAGTGAGTGCAAAATGCATCTGACTGATGCGTTAGTCAGAATTCTGTGCCGCTTTTTGACACCAGCCGCTGTCGTGATGGAGGGGGCCCATGACAGCTATTATCGTGAACGTCTCCTTCCCCTAGCAGCACACGGTGATGGACATGTCCTGACAGTCTCAATTGCACTCTTGCTGGCCATTATGACTGGAAGGTCTGACTTATGTATTGCAGGGGTCTTTGGTGCTGGCAAAACGCGGTCCCTGGCGGTCCTGCTCATCGCCTTAAGCTGCGAACTGACTGAGTTTGTTGCAATCGTCTACACTAAAGAGAATGTAGCTGCCAAAGCGCTGGCGGACCAAGTGAGTGACCTTGCGCCCCCCACAATCCAGAATTTCGGCAGGCTAATTGGACGCATGGAGGAGGGAAAAGGAGCGGCTTATGCCTCCAAAATTGACGTCCGATGTAGTGACCGTAATCGAATCATCTCACATAAGAATATCCTTATCGCCACAGGTGGCTCAGCTACGTCGGAAATGGCGATGCGCTACTCCACTTTTGGCCATTGAATTTCTCGCACCTGGCTTGCCTTCATGGATGAAAGCCAACAGTATGGCAATTACCATGAGATTGCAGCTCTTGCTGCCATACAACAGCCAATGCTGACTGTCTTTATTGGAGACCACAGGCAGACTCCAGGAGGGCTGTCCAAAGGCCGAGCAGCAGCAGTCAATCGACGTAAACTGTTGCAACGACCATTGGGGCTTCGGGCACTTGACAAGTCCGGCGACTATTTTCCACCAGCGCGCATGGCAGCTCTCGTAGCTCAGCTGTGGCCTGATGCAAGCCAAGATCCGGAGTCAGAGCTCTTCAGTCTGCTGAGACTTGCCAACAAGCCGCACAGTAGCCCATGGACATCCACTCCGCAGGATTACGAGTTGCCTGTAGCCCTCAGGCGGGTGTTCCACTGCCGAATTTCTTGCCAGTTGGATGCACACAGCAGCCTGATTGCAGCGGTGCTCGCAGTCTTGTTGATTGCCACAGCACCAGAGGAGTTTGGCGTACCTGAGAGCACCACGACCCTTGAGGCAGCTGGACTCTGTGGCCCTCACCGATGGGAATCATTCTCCCTAACAGTTCGCGAGTTTCAATGCTGACCTACCAAGCGATCGTTGCAGTTCGATATCCGGAGCTAGTCCTCCATGAGTCCAACCACATCTACATTGGCCATTTCGTGCCACATGAGTCCACTGTTGCCATCGGAGGCTTCCGCACGGTATTGTGGAAAGCACCTAAGGATCTTAGGTCTGCAGTGGAGGATGTGGTTGCCTTTTGTACCTACCTGAAGAATTATTATCGTAACTTGCAACAGGGAGCGACCTCGCAGCTGCTTGTCTTGTGCAACCGTACGGCTGTACATAAGTTGCTACTCCAACACGGCTTTCAGACCGAGTGGTATGGTGGGCTGCGAGTTTCCACCACCTCCTCTGCTGCGGGAGCGACAGCACGCATTGCTGTCATTGTTCAAACAGGGGTAGGCTTTCTCAGTGGAGGACGGAGAGATTCAACAGCAGACGAGCGCGAGGACTGCTATGGACGTGCAACTGTAGCGCTGACAAGAGCCATTGACCACACCTATATAGTCTCGCCTCTCGACATGGCAGGCTTGGTTGGAATGGCTCAGACACTAGGAGTCTACCATTACGGATATTTCACTCTGAAAGGCCGTAATATTCAGTACCATGGCCCTACAAACTACCCTAGCGATAGATGTGCCATACTGGACTGGGGATTAGCGGTACCCTTTACTCCCCAAGATAAACCGCCCCTTGCTATTGCCATGATAGTGACCATCAATGGCACACGAGCGTGGAGACGATATCGGTTGGTATAGGCATGCAGAGACAGGCTACGGCTCCCCCCTAACGTCCTTGCAGCGCTAGAGCCCCGCACACGTGACCATGTGTTGACGACCAGCGGATTTTCCCCCTGCTCAATTGATCGTGAATACTTATATGGTTACGCTGCTGATGGTTACAGATCTCCCCTCTGGCTTTGTGCAGCTTACAATGGGTCTCCTGCCCTAGTTCATCGACATAGAGGTCACAAGGTCTTCTTTCATGTTGGTATACAGGATCGACAGCTCGTTGTCATCCCTGGTATCCATTACTTTGATGCCCATCGGCTGCAACCAGAGCTTTTGGCCACACTCGATCGCCAGTTTGATCCAGGCACGATGAAACTTGCAAGCCCGGAAGGTGCAAGAGACACAGTGAGCGACCCCTCCTCGGATGAAGAAGCAGCCTCTACCGATGGAGAAAGTGATCCAGAAGATCCTACCATCTCATGGTGTCCACCCATACCTGAAGCAGCTGAAGATCCCTCTGAGGACGAGATCTTGAGCGCAGCTGATAAGCTAGCCATCTTACTTGACAATACCCAACTTGACGGAAACCCATTCTGCATACCAGAAAACCTTGGCATTCTCCCGCCGCTATGGCTTCAGGCGAGATTGACCTTGTCTCTAATTGCCATCCAAGAAAAGTTTGCACGTGTCTTGCTCAGTGTGGCTGGTGAACTGTGGTTGCGCGGGCAAGGTGCCAGAGTGGAGGATGTCCTTATGCAAACAGCCAGGGCTCTCACAATTCGTTTGGCAGAGAAGCTCGCCCAAGCGATGAGCTCTTTGATGAGATTGGCTGAATCAATGGTGACTCCAGAAACTGAATGCCTTTTGTATGCCACATACTGGTTTCGGCCCATCCTATCTGAACTCATTGGCTCAGCCTGCGAGAGCTCCGAGGTGAATCGAAGTCGAGCGCCGAGTGGCCCTGTTAAAGTTTTAGTTACAGATCGGCCGCATCGGCGCACTACTGGGTTAGTGGACCTTACGGGTGGAGCCTCTGCCCTCTTGGCATGGTTTCCGGCTAGTTGGGCCAGTAAAATTGCTCCCAAACTCCTCGAGCATGCTCCTGAGAATGCGCAGAAACCTCAAGAAATCAACCTCACGTGCCCGAAACGTTCCTGTGACGAGCTTTCCGCGGAAGGAGAAAAACAGCTGCTCCAAGCAGTCAAATTTGTTTCTACAAATTTGCCTGGTTTTCACCTGGGGTTGGATGAAGACTTTCAAATGGCTGGAAGCTTCCAGGAGCTCATCCATGGGTACACCGCAGGGCTCGTTGAACCATGTATGATGAGAGGTCTCCAACCACTCGGATCGAATCGTACTATTCTGGAGGTGATTATTCCTTCTCCAGAAGGGCTTACCCCCGAGAAATGGAAAGAAACAGCCACACTGTGCCCACTTGACTGGCCTTCCAATTACAGTCTTTTACGTTTGTGGCATATGAATGGGAGCCTTCATCAAACAGAGGCGCGACTCAGGAAGCAACTGTCACACAACCATATGTTTGCTGAGTGGACAGTCCATCTTGACAGATTCGAGGAGCGAGTTTTATTCCAGCAGCCCGCAGTCTATATAGCGGAACATGCCTTGCAAACCAACCTGCGGGAACGAAATTTCCCCGACAGGCGAGTCCGAAGGAAGGTCCCTCCTGAGGATCTGGACGAACATCGAAGGGCGCTCAGAGCACTTCATCAGCGTGCCACTGCCCAGCAAGCAGTGAACCCAGTTTCATTTGTGCTCACCAATGAATGGTATGATACCATTATAGCAGACAAAAAACATCATCTTGAACACTTCACGAGAGGTATGACATGATCCCCAGCTCAACTCCCTACTTTCACACTTTCCTCCGTGTTTCCACCCCCCTCCTCTTCTCGTTTTTCTGTTTCACTCCGGTTTTTCACCCATTAGTTGGTTTTGTTTTCATCAATCCCGGTGGTGGAAGATGACTTTCGTGTCTAATAGGTTCATTTGTCACATCTACTTCAGTGAACTGTGCATACCCAGTGTGTCTGTCCAAGGACGTGACAGGTGCACTGGTATGCAGCAGGAGACACACCTTTCCCATTTATAATTGTTAGGTTCCTCATGTGACACATGCCTGGCTCCAACCAATCTAGATCTCGCCAGCAGTTGTGAGCCACAATTGGCTTTGTGTGCGGGTGCCAGCGTAAGCTTAACAGATCGTGCCCATGGCACCGTCAATACCTGTTCTCTCCATGTTTGTCCCGTCACGCGCTTAGCTTGTACTAAGGTTGCCTCTGTTGAAAGCCTTGTGCACGCATTCGCTTTTTCACAGTCTGTGCCTGACAATCATCGATGGGTAAAGATGCTGGTGTTGTCCCTAGATGTCGTCGTTATGAGCCACCCACCTCCCCCACCCTTTTTCACCAACTAAGGCACTTGAATTCACTAACTCATCTATAGATTTTACCATATGCAGCGCGAAACTAGGTGTTGGTGCCTCTTACTGTCTGTTTTTAGTTTAGGTTACTGTTCCCTGCCTGACGTGACCCTCACTCCCCCTCGGATGTTCCTACTTGGCGCCTCGGTCCAGGTTTTACTGGTCCCTCCCTCGGGGTATCGTTGCTCCCGGCGACGGCCTTGTTGCTTTGCCTTCGTGCTTGGAGTGATTGCTGTGCATTGATTTCTCCTCTTCATTGTGTCTCATGGCATTAAAGGCCTTTGGCCCTGTGTGGGGATCTTTCCCTCTACACCATGTTTCCCGTGTTGTTGGAGTGCTGTGTGCACCCTCACTGAGGTATTCATCATTGTATGATCCGTGGCCCCTTCTTTGAACTCCGCTAAGGCACAATTGTACCCCTTCTGGTGCGGGTGTGTCCCTCTCCCTCTGTCCTCTGCTGCCTCCTGGCTCCTCTCCTCGTTCCTTCTGTGTGGCCGGTGTCGTTGTGTGTGCTTTGTTTTGGCCTCTCCCCCTTGTGTGGTTTGCTTCCCCCCATGATGGCAGGGTTCTCTTTGGCTTTTTTGTTTGATTGACTTGTTTAAATTGGTGCCTTCTGGTTAACCTGCTGCCTGGATACTGAGGTTACCGCCCTACATCAGTGCTCTGTCATTTCACCCTACTATATTGGTCTTAGCTTTGGCTCCTAGGAATTCGTTTGCGGTAGGGCAGACTTTTGTCACCGTCCCCCCCTCTCCGTTTTACCTCTTTTTGGTTCTTGTTGTTTGCCTTTGGCTGTTTGATTTTTGTGGCTTTCTCGTTGGCTGTCTGGGGAGGGCCCTTCTCTTTTTGTTTTGTTTCTGCGTATTCTCAGGGAGGGGCGGTAGATCCCCGGTAGAGCCATGGACCAGGCTGCACTGCAGTGAGCTCTACTGGCGCTGTCCAGTGGTGCTTCCTGCTGTTCAGTCTGGAGCGCCCTAGTGCAGCAAAGCCTGCCCACATGGATCGGTGCGCTGATGGGACGTTGTGATTCTGCTACTGGCTTACTCTAGGGGAGAGTGGCCTTATGCGAGATGCACTGCGAACCTCTGGAACAGCTGATTTGCAGCAGTTTTCTTTCGCAGGGACGATGACACCTTGTAAATTCTGCTTGTCAATCTGGTGCTGGTACAGCGCACCTAGTCACCTTTTCAAGTTTGTGGCGTGAGCACGACTGACATGCGAGAGCGGCACAATTGTGTACAGTTCGCTAGTAGCAATCTTTCTTGCTTAAGCCTACCCTCTGCATGAGTGCATCTTATTCATCTGCAAAGACTATACGGAGAGGATCATCCATTTCTTTTGTGGCTACAGCTCGCCATTGGCACCTTTTCAGGTCCTCTTGGCTTCCTACGATTTGACAGCATTTGTGGTGAATTACACATTTTGTCCTGCATGACCTACAGGCTGTCAATCCCTACCCCCCGCGGGGGGGGTATCAAGTCACATCACCACTGCGGCAGCATCTCACTATAGAGACTGGACTCCGACTTCACTTCTCTTCATATGATTAACTGTGATAATGAGACTGGCAACTGGTACGAATTGTACTATCAACGATTCCTGATTTGCCTACTTATCAGAGAGCTGGAGCAACAGCAATGGATTACAGGAGATGAGATTCTGGGTGATCGTGCACTATATTTTTTCGTTCTGCAGTACCTAATTAGTTTGCATGTTTTTGATGACGATGCAGTGACTTCTGTCACTGTATCCTTGGCAAATCACTGAATGGTTGGTTTGGTTGTTTGTTTGGGCCCGGCCCCGTTCTTTGTTGCTTCGTTGTTTTGCCTTTTGGCGAAACGCAAATCTGGCTGGGGGATTTGCGGGTCGTTTTTGGTTGCTCTTTTTTGGTTTTGGTTGGTGTTGATATGATGATTTGCCTGCGTTTTAGGGACCACACGTGTCCTTTTTCTGAATGCTTTTCACCGCTTACTCAATTGTAAGGACCGTGCCTAGTGCGAATCGGCCAAACCGGAGGAAAAAAAAAAACTACTTCCTGCTGGCTTGATCATTTGCGTAATAAGTGGATGGCTTTGCTTTTTGAGCACAATCTTGGTCATTTCAGGGTCGTCCACTGGTGCCTCGGCGTCCGCGAGTGGCCTGTCAAGGACAATAGCAATGAGCATTTCGCCGCCATCTTTTTGGATGAGGGCTTGCATCTGTTCAAGGATCGCAACTGCTTTTTTTCGCACAGGATGCGTTCCCATTCCTCCAGGGCTCTCTGTGCTAAGGTGCTGGTTTGTGGTGGGATATTTTGGGCTGCTGGCGTCCCCAATGCGAGGATGAAGGGACTGTCAGGCAGCGTGAGGACGGCAGGTCTGTGATAGCGGCTACTGCACGGCGAATGTCACCATCTTTGACTTCATAAGAAGGGGAAGATTTCTGCGCAATGGCCGGCTCGGAGTCAACTGCAGTGTGTATCCTGTCTTCGGTTCCAGTTCCACACTGCGTTGTGAGACCATTGGGTGCGTTGTGATTTATTTCTACTGAATTCTCTTTTCATGTCGTATTCTCTTAACATATCGTCGAGCTCTTGGAGGGTTGAGGATCGGTGAATACAACATTGCCGGACGGCACCATCGATGTGTAATGGCCATCCCACTGGCATGTGGGAATCTTCTAGAAGCCCATCACCATTTTGTTCGATGATTGTGCCTAGCATTGGGACGTCAATTCTTACCTTGAGGGCTGACCTGCGCTCGTTTGCATTTCCATGCATCCGGTGCAAGCAAGCCACGTGAAGCCAGTAATGAGGCACAAGACCTCCTCCTACAAGACTATGTTTGCAAACTGTCGCATACCCAACGGACACTGGAAGACACTTATGCCTTATTGCAGCAAACAGAACTCCTTGTAGGCGTAATCACTGAGCAGGATTGCAGAGCCATACGCACGGCTTGTTGTTGCCTAAAGAGTCTGCGCATCCGTATAGAAGCCCGAGCCAATGTAACAGAACGTGCAGTTATAAGCCGACAGCTACAACTTATGCAAGCGAATGTTCAATCCCACCGTACAGAGGACCTTGACACAGCTGACGCAAGTTGCGCGTCCAGAACTTCTGTGGAATATTTCGCTGATAAAATTGGTTCCTGTCCAAAGAATTGAACGCCACAGAAGATCTTTGTACTGCTGACACAAACTGCCTTTCTGCCCTCTGTTGAGCATTCATTTAAGCCGACAACTCTTGCTGAAGGAGCTCCACGCTTGCAAGCCTGCATCAATACTGTCGAGCTGGCGATCATCGCTAACTCGATCGCATTGGAACAATTTTGAAAGCAGCATGCACCGCAAGAGTGCCCTGCAGCTCCCAATGACGATGATACTTGGAAAAGAACTACTGAGCGGACTCTGAGTGCGCCCTGAATGCCGTAGCTACTGCTGTCATTTTTCCCGTACCCCCTTTGGGTCAAGCCCCTCTCGGTTCAAACAGTTGGTAGCCACACTCACAAGTAGTGGGGGTGAATGCCAACTGCAGGTGTAACAGATCGGGTAGTAAGGGGTTTCCTTGCACTGGGGTGTTCAAGGGTGCCGTGCTCGATTCTCCCTGACGTGAGTGGAAACTATTTTGTGAGGTTGCTTAAGTTGGATCATTTGTATTTTGAATTTCAGGGTCTTCTGTTTCTCTTAGCGTTGCCACCTCTGAAATTTTTGTCAGTTTTGTTTTGTTTGATTGGGTATCGAGCTTAATTTTGTTATTTGGATCTTACTGGGGTATTTGTCCATAGACGTGACAGGTACACTCGTACTCTTCTTACACAACTAAGGTCCTGTTTTTAATTTGCACACTGTGAGTTTCGCTCCACGCAACTTGTTCAGGTGCCAGCTTCACCTTCCTTTTGTATCGGCCCAATCCCAATTGATAGGGAGGGACCGGTTTTCACCTTGATGGCTATGCACTGGCGCATAAACAACTGCGCCGCGGCTTTGCACTTTCTACTTTGACCTGGTTCACTTCGAGCGGGACTCAGGCGAGGATCAACCTTTGTTTGCAACCATCCTCAAATTGGTAGGCGGAGCCCCGTGAAGGGGCCGCCGAAGATGTCTGGCTCTAAGCAGGAGACAGTCAGCCCTGACACTTTGAAGGACAACTACATCCCAATTTTCAGCAATCGACCAGCTGACTACAGGGAGTATCGAGCCCGTGTCTTGCTCTACAAGATGAAAATGAAGCTACAAAAGAAACCCAAGGAAGCAGTGATCAATCTGCTCACCTCCCTGACGGGAGCAGCCTGGAAGCTTGTTGAGCGTGATGCGGAGAAGTTGATTGAGTCTGAGAGTGGCTTTGATGATACCATCGCACTACTTGACAGGAGTTTCAAGTACAATGACCGCGTGGAGTGCCCGAAGGCCATTGACCGCTTCTTCTACCAGTTGACCCGAAGGCCAGAGCAGAATGACTGAGAACGCAGTTGAGGAAGCCCTCTACTACTTCCTCGGCCAAGACTACCGAGGAAGAACAACTTTTGACCAGCGTGGAAAAGGAACACACAGATCATCCCAATGGACAAGACGGCAGACTGCCTATGTCGCTGACGAAGACTTCGATGATGAGGCATACTATGAGACTGCCGATTTCTACGGCGATGATGCTGATGACACACAGTATGACGAGGTGTTTGAGTCCAACGACGTCCTTGAGTTTGAGGACGCCTATGAACATGAAGATGGCATGACGGCGGCCGAGGACTACTACCCAGACTATGATCTGCCAGAAAACAACGACCCTGAGGCCGAGGAAGCATATGCGACCTACTTGGACGCACGACGAAGATTTGCAGAAATCAAAGCCAATCGTGGCTTTTGGCCCGTGGTGGCTCTAGGTCCTGAGACAACCACCAGCTCATCCTCCCAGCAACGTCCTTTCCCTCCCAACAACAAGGGCGGCAAGAAGGGCAAGAACAAAGGAAAGGGCAAAGGAGGAGGAAAGAATGCATCACCACCACAGAAAGGCGATGCGAAGTCTCGAGGACGAGCAGCACTTGGTGGCGACAACAACGTAGTTTGTCTTCGTTGCAACCAACCTGGCCACTATGCAGCCGACTGCCCACAACGCGCAACTCGACCCAACAACTCAGGCAACAATTCACCAGCCAAAAAGACCAGAACCACCAGCCACTCTGCCTTCATGATCCATGACGACAGCACCAGCACCTACATCAACACTACCACACCTGATCTCCACTACTACGCGACTCAGGATGGAGGAGCAAGCACCATGGTAGCTGGCCACCACACCTTGATGGCCTACCTGCAACATGTTCACAACCTTGGTGTCCCAGTGGAGCATTTCAGGTTTCGAGCGGCCGACAAGCTCTTCCACTTTGGCGGCGACACCGAGATGCACTCAGCCTGGTCTGTGCACATGCCAACCTTCATCAACGGCATAGCTGGGCGAATCCAATGCTTCATCGTGGAGGGCGCCACACCACTTCTGGTCGGCAGACCAATTTTGAAAGCTCTCCAGCTCAAGGTCGACTACACGACTGACACCTATTCCACAGATGGCATAAACTGGCAAAAGATACCACTTGGCAAGCGACAGGAGCACCTACTACAACTTGACGACCTACAGACAACAGAACCTTCCACCACTGACTACCATTACGACCTTGTGACAACTGAGACCTACGAGGTCCTCAACAACCATTCAACTCACAACGACGATAACACCTACGACCTCAACCACTACATCACTACAACTGGCAGAAGCGCCCCAGACGTCGCCATGACTTGCTACGATGATACAACCACCACTCAACCATCAGTTGTAACTGTGAACAACACTACTACTCACGACAACAACAACACCACTATCCACGACAATCAACAAACAACACCACCATACAACACCGACCACGACCTGGTCAGCAGACCACTCACCAGCAAGATGCTTGACAGCATCCAATACCACATCTCCACCACCGAGAACAGAAGGCAAGCAGCAATTGAGAGCATCCTCAGAGCTCACGATAGGAAGCAACTCCAGTTCTGGGAAGTCTACTCCGGCAGTGGCAACCTTGCCAAGGCTATGCAACAGCGCGGCTACAGTGTCCAGATATTTGATCGGGCAAATGGCTGGGACTTCACGTCCTCACAACACAGGCAGCAGTTCATGCGCTTGTACTACCAAGTCCAGCCCGATTATGTCTGGCTAGCACCACCATGCAAGAAGTGGTCTCCACTTCAACGACTTGCAGTCCGCAGCTCAGCACAAGCAGAATTTCTACAGGCCACTCGTGATTACGAGGAACACACACATTTGGCATTCACCAGCAAGGTGTTTCGCAAGCAACAGCAAGGCAAGCGACATGGCACCATTGAGCAACCACAGCCCTCAGCAGCATGGGAAACCACAACCTTCCAACAAACACCCGGGTATGATGCCCTCATCCACCAGTGCCAATACGGCGCAACACTACCAGACCACCAAGGGCAACCACAGTTCATCAAGAGACCAACAACTCTCAGATTCACCGATCAGCGCCTGGCCCAAGCCTTCCACTGGACATGTCGCGACAACCACTATCACCTTCCGATCGAAGGCACCTCACCTGGCACTGGTTCCGGAGCAGCAGCAGCGGGCGTCTATGCCCCAGTAATGTGTGCACAATGGGCACAGCTCATAGATGAGTTTCTCCACCACCACTACGTCACCACCGAGAGTGCATACCAAGGCAACAGCGACGAGGAAGCAGAGCCATCAGCAGCACAATCACAGGCTCCATCAGAGCGACCAGCAGAAGCAGCAGAAAACACTCCGGCAGAATCAGCCGATGCCAGCATGGTACCAGTAGAGCAAGCACCCACAACAGACAACACTGGCATTCTCACACGTCTCGACGAGACCAACAAGCAGGCAGCAGAGCGCACCATACAGCGACTACACAGGAACCTTGGACATCCAACAAACAAGGAGTTGACAAGACTCCTCAAGAGCCGCAATGCCAGCAACAAGCTACTTGAAGCAGCAGCAAACCACCACTGCGACCTATGCTACCTCCACAAACCACCACCACAACTATCCAAGAGCACGCTACGACACGGCACCACCTTCAACGACCGCATACTGGCAGACACACTTTGGATTTCAACCAACAGCCACAACAAACAAGACACCAAGCAGGACAAGACCATCCCAATCCTTGCCATCATGGATGCTAACACCAAGTTGATGGCCGCACGAGTCCTCGATTCGGAAAAGACTCCAGACTTCATCCAAGCTCTCGAACGAGCTTGGATCCGACACTTCGGACCACCTACAACCCTACAAATCGACGACCACAGAGGATGGTCCAGCGAGGCCCTTCGCAATTGGGCATCTGACCACGGGGTCTTCCTCAACATCAACCCAGGACAAGCACATGCCCGCCTGGGGCTACTCGAGCGGCGACATCAGGTTCTGAGACGAGCCGTCGAATTATACCTGGCAGACAATGCAACACCAATCACCAGAGACAGCATCTCACAGGCACTCACATACGTCATACCTCAAATCAACAACACACCCAATTTACAAGGATATTCAGCAACACAATGGACATTTGGATTTGTCCCAAAGCTACCAGGCCACCTGATGGATGAAGACCTCACCATTGCCCAACTCACCCCCAGTGAGCAAATGCTCCACAAGCTCCACCTGAAACAACAAGCAGCTACAGCCGTCACAAAGGCTGACAACGATGCCCGGCTCAGACGAGCCCTCCTACGACAGCACCAAGCACAGCAGCACATCTTCCACACAGGGCAAGAGGTGTTTTATTGGCGTGACGCGCCAGGAGGTGCAGGACCAAAAATCCGGTGGAAGGGCCCAGCCATCATCACGATGGTCGAGCCAGGCCGGGCAGGTCCAACCACAAACAACTACTGGCTTGTTCACGGCACAACTCTTCTCAGAGCATCAGCAGAACACCTACGACCAAATACACCCCACACGACCACCACCGATGACCCCACCACCACTACCACACACAAAGCAAAACAAGCACTCGAAGCAGTGCGCAACCGAAGCACAACACTCTACTACGACCTCAACAAGAGCAACAAAAGGAAAAGGGAAGAAGTTGTGACCGAAGATGAGGAAGAGGACGCCATTGAGCAAGAAGCACCGCCACCAGATCCCGACGGAGATCAACCAATGGCCATCGTTGACGCAGCGGATCACTGGGACGTCTCCGAAGACGGCATCACTTGGATCCGAATTCACGTACAACCACGACGTGAACTATTTGTGCCCACTGAAGACCCCAATGTGCCATGCCTGACATTCAGGAATGATAGACTCACAACCATCAGGAGATCACCGCCACACTCCCAGAGGTTTGTGATGCAAGATGACTGGACTGAAGAGACTGCGGGCCGCGAGATGCCCTACAACTGGACAGGCACCACCACCTTCACAGTCCGAAGCAACCACAATTCTACCCACACTACCACAACACCACCAACCACTACCAGCAATTTCCCAACCGTTCTGAACACTCCTACAACAGAGGATATGACCATAGAAACAGACCATGAGCCCAATCACAGCGCAGATCTACCAGCAATTCCACCAACACCAACTGATTCAACAGGGACGACAGAGCCACAACATGAGCCAGATCCACCAACCACTGCGGCAACACTCCCAGCAGCAAACACACCAGCCATACCTGCGCACCAACAACAACTCTACCAGCCCAGGCAGCCGGGCGAAACCTTTGAACAACTCAGAGCACGAGTTGACAGGCAAGAGACATTGTCTCTCTACCAGCCACACCATGGCATGGTCACCTATGGCCCCAACAGAGAGACCTTTGCAAGAGAAGAACGACCACACAATACCAGCACACCTTACCACAGAGCAACGCAGCCTGAGGAGAAAGACATCACAGAGCAAACATACCACACCTACGATAACATCGACCTACTGTCAGACTCCAACCAAAGTCTCCCACCTGGATGGCATATCATCAGCGATGGCACCATTGAACTCGGTGACACTCAAGACGAGTGGCAACTCAAGAAAGGATGGCTCATTAGGAAGCACTACTTGGCACGAACCAGCAAGTATGAGCCAGATGAGGCCACTTGCCCCATACCACTTGCCTACCTAGGCAAAGACCGGGTCACGAAGTACCCAGCATATACAAGCCATGACAGATGGCGCAACAAGCGTGACACCACACACCAGCAGCAACAGGAGGAAGCACAGCCATGGACAGGTAGCACCTGTTTCAAAATCCTCCAGGCAAGTCGGCAGCAAGCAGCAACTTGCTTCTACACAGCAAGCAATGGCCACAGCACATACATTGAGCCTAGCAGCACCAACACCAGCAAGAACAAACGTCAGCCACAAACAAAGGCCAAGGCCAAAGCAAGAAAAGAACAACTCAGTGAGAAAAATATGACCCTGGAAGACCGACTCAGCTTTGCCGAAGCAAAGAAAGCAGAATTGGCATCTTTCTTCCAAAATGATGTGTGGGAAATTGATGACCAAAGCAGTGCTCCAGAAGGAAGAGTCTTGAAGGCCCACTTCATCCTAAAGTGGAGCAAACATGCCGATGGCACACCACGCGCCAAGGCACGCCTGATCACCCAGGGGTTTCGCGACCCCGACGCCCTCGCAGGTGTTCTCACAACAGAGTCTCCTACACTCAGCCGTTTAGCACGCAACTACATCCTGGTCATAGCAGCAATGAACGGCTGGCTCACATTCTCAGCAGACATATCCACAGCCTTCCTCCAAGGCAAAGAGCACGAAGCAAGCAGAACCCTGTGGATACGACTCAGCAACGAAGCAAACAGAATGTTGGGCCTACCAAGCAATGGCTCAAAGCTTCTACGACTGAAGAAACCTATGTATGGGTTGTGTGATGCCCCACGAGCATGGTTCCTAGAAGCCAAGGAACGCTTGATTTCACTAGGTGCACAACAACATCCACTGGACGCATGTCTATATCTACTTTACGACCACAAAGCACCGTATGAACAATGGACCACCACCACAGACAGCAAGGGCAATCAACACACATCACCACCACTCTGTGCCATTTTTGGCCTACACGTTGACGACATCATCGGCTGTGCCAACATCAACAATTCCACCTACCAGCACTTCAAAACACAACTTCAAGAACGGTTCAATTTCAGAACCTGGGAGGAAGGAGTTTCCTTCGAGTATTGCGGTGCACAAATCAACAAAATATCACCCAACCACTACACTTTGGAACACACCAAGTACCTTTCGAAGCAAAAACCCATCAGTTTCACTGATGATAACAAGGACAGACCAGTGACTGAGAAAGAAAGAACCAACTTGCGAGCAACAATCGGAGCACTACAATGGCCTTCGGGCCAATCAAGCCCACACCTACAGGCAATGATCTCTCAACTGGCAGGTCAGGTTACCACAGCAACCACAAACACCCTGAAGGAGGCCAACAAAATCCTTCGATTCGCAAAGCAACACTCGGATGCCAGTTTGCAATTCCAAAAGCTGGGAGAAAGAGCAGACGTCACCTTCACAGCATACTGTGACGCAGCATTTGCATGCAGACACGACAACACCTCCCAAGGAGGATACCTTATCCTCATGACGCACAAAAGCATCAAAGATGGAGCAGCAGTCCCCTACTGCCTAGTCGACTGGCGCAGCTGGAAACTACCCCGTGTAGCACGCAGCAGCTTGAGTGCCGAAGCACAAGCAGCGTCAGAAACAGCAGACGCCATGATGTACAACATCACCTTCTGGCAGCTAATTTGGCACCCAACACTGGCAATCGACGACATGACCGCATGTCAGCTACCACACAAGCCTTGCATCGTTACAGATGCAAAAGCACTATACGACCTACTCACGAAACAAGAGCTCCAGCCAAACAGTGGAGCAGACAAACGAACGTCTGTGGAACTACTCGTTACACAAGACAAGCTCAAATGCATGCAGGCAGAGACAAAATGGGTCTCATCAGAACTACAATACGCAGACGGCATGACAAAAGCATCAGCAGCAGCACTACTTGCCCAGCGGCTACGCACACACTACACCAGCGTCAAGCCCGACGACCAGTTCATAGCAGCAAAAAAGAAAAGCGCAGCAGACAGAAAGAAAAGCGCTGAGCAGTTTGCACTGCGAAAACCCCAACGAGCAATGCAAGCCTTACTTGCCACAGCCTACCTAGTAATGCAGTCAGACTCACAATCACTTAGCAGCGACCAACTGACACAACTACCACCACACGACCCTGACCAACTCACCTACTTCGACCTCACCTTCATCATTCTTATCACCTTTGCAGTGATCATCATCCTTCATCTACTCCTGCGACTCAGTTACGCTACATTCAGACGTATGACATCGCCCTTGTCTATGACATCTACCAATGAGGTGGAAACGCAGACAACCAGGGAGGATCCTGACCTCCAGCAACAGCTGGAGCGAGTCCAGCGGCAGCTTCAGCACCTGGAACAACAATACCAGCAAGAACACCACAGATCCCAGAGGCTAGAAGAGCACCTCAACCTTTTCAAAAGGAAGTATGCCACCGAGCTGGAAAAGAACAAGGAGATACATCTTCGTGCCAAGGAAGCACGAGACACGATGGCCGCTGATGTTCTCAGCCGCCAGACAAAATTCAACCAAGTTGTGGACCGTCACGTTGCAGCAGGAATAGAAAAGGCAGCCAACAGACCTGTGCACTTTGCACCCCACGGTACTGTGTGGCATGCAGACCCACAGTGTGAAGCCTTGACCAGGCCAAACACGACCAAGTTCAGCAGAAGACCTTGCAAGGTGTGTGCCCACACTCTAGCACCACGAATTCCAGATGGAGAAGTGCGAGAAGTCCTAGCGAGATGCTTCCGCGACCAATCGCTCTCTCGAGCTAGCACTGACTGAGTGGCCATGTATACCGTTTCTAGTAGCGATATTTCACCACCCGTGTGAGTTTCGCTCCACGCAACTTGTTCAGGTGCCAGCTTCACCTTCCTTTTGTATCGGCCCAATCCCAATTGATAGGGAGGGACCGGTTTTCACCTTGATGGCTATGCACTGGCGCATAAACAACTGCGCCGCGGCTTTGCACTTTCTACTTTGACCTGGTTCACTTCGAGCGGGACTCAGGCGAGGATCAACCTTTGTTTGCAACCATCCTCAAAAAGTGTAAATTGGACTCATCCCGAAAGTTGCAAAGCAGAAACGTGCGGAAGGGCCGTAAGGACCCCATTGCCGCCAGGCCGAAATAGCTGGTTCTGCGTCTTCCCCATTCAAGCCATGGTCCCATTCAAGGAACAATGAGGAGCCCAACAACGCAATTCAAATGGGAAACAAACAATGACTAGCAAACTGAATCTAAAGTGGATTTTGCATCCTGAGGCTACTCCAATTTTGAGAAAAGACAACATGACACATCATGAGATCAGATCTGCCCATCGGTCAAGGGATACCCCACAGATCAAGGCGACGTCATTCTGAGGTGATGAATCCGAAAAACCCCGACGAATCCTAGGGGCATATCAAACCTATATATATATATATATTGTTTTGGGGGAGCATGTTTTGTTGTTTTTTTGGCATATATCTTGGGCTTCCGTTGGACAGTCGCCCATGAGCCATAGTATCGAGTCCACCAAACTCAAACAAACCTCCATATATTGGGTTGCTTTCTCCATAGAATACCAGCGGGCAACCAAACATGGGCTTGGATATTGGCTTTTCAATTTGAAAATCATGAGTTACCCTCTGGTAATTTAACATAGCTATTGAAAATGGTGATTTATAGTGGATTTACCCATTGAAAATGGTGATTTTCCATAGTTATGTTAGTTTACCAGAGGGTATATAATGTGGGATTGTCCATTGCCATCATGTTTGTCTCCTAGATTCCTAGAGGGTACTCGCAGTTTACCAGATCTTCATTTGCAAATGCAAAATGACTGTGGATTCTTTCATGAAAACACCTCAAATATACTCATTGATCATAAATGGGTTTGTCTGAGAATGGGATATATACCCAATTTATTGGAACATGAGAATAACCCGCCAGTTTTTACTGGGGAAAATGATGATAACCATGTAATAACCCATTGGTACCATGGGGTACCCTACGTATGTTCAAATCCAAAAATCTACCCCCTGACCCTTTGAGTCCTGCAGTGACTTTAGATATTCTTTCCTCCTTGGCGTGGTTTGGCATTCGCATCCCGAAAAGATTTCGCGATTGTTTCTATGTGTATTTAAAAAAAAGGTGGTATAAACGCAATCATTAACCATTCCCAATATCAACATCATTGGTTAGTCAAAACCCACATTTGGAATGTAGTTCATCGCTGTTTTCTTGTTTCTCGTTTTGTCGAAATCTCCAATCGTTGTTAGAGCCGCCTGGCGGCATTCTTTTTCACCCCCATGGTCCAAAATACTGAAGATGTCCATTTTTTCATCAGCATGTTCCTCGAATTGTTGATAGTTTATAGATTATCTGGTTGGTGATGTAACCATCTTGAAAAATATGAGTTCGTCAGTTGGGATGATTTTTGCCCATATATGGAAAAATAACAATTTGTTCCAAACCACCAACCAGTTATGTACAGTACCTCTCAATAATGGTGATGTTCCATTGCTATGTTAGTTTACTGGATGGTTAAATGATGTTAAATCATTACGGAATCCCGCAATATATGTTGCTGGCTGGTGCAAATTACCATGAGTTTCACAGCTTCCCCGATTGTTATAAGTTATATTGGCTTGGACATATTATACCCATTACTCAGCATAAATGGGTATAGTTTCACAGCAATATGCTGGAGCAGCTGTTCTGTTCGCCTGATTTCCCATGGAATTGGTTGACAGGACAGAATCCACTATGGCCTGGTATATTATAATATAATATAATATAATGTAATATAATGTAATAATATAATATAATATAATATACTATACTATAATATAATAATATAATATAATATAATATAATATAAGATTATAATATATATATATATATATGTCACACCAGTTAAATTTGTATTGTCTGGTTTAAATCTGAAGAATACTTGGGGATCACGGATCATAATCCAAACATATCCTAAATATGGCTAGCAGCCACCCTCCATTAAATACGTAAAATCTGTGAAACCACCATATCCACCATCAAAAAAAAAGTGACGCCACCATCAATCAACATCTATTCTGACAGCACCATTCATAAATCCCCATGTCTGTTGCTTCCCATGCTCTCCGCCTCTGCTCGATGCGCTCCGGATCTGGAAAGCCGTCCAGAACGCTCGGGGGCGGCAAAGGAGGGCTGCCCTCAGCGCGGTTCCGTGACGATTTAATACACAACTACTGGTGGTACAATGGGATATAGTGGGTCCACAAATGTCCACAATGGGGATAACAACTATGAACCCAACTACAAGCTGGAAGGTGAAAAATACCAACAAATAATGGAATAGAACCCGATACACCAATCATATACCAACAATATTTTCATTATGGGATATAGTCACTTCAGAAGGGACCCTCTAAATGGCCTGAACGGTGTTTTTTTATGGGTTCATAAAGCCACTACTATAACTAGTTGGTTTGTGGTGGATAGATCGAACTAGTTAGATGTTTTTTTTACAGCCACAAACATTAAACTGGGAGGGCCACCTAGTAGAATAGCAACAGTTTGCTTGTTGTTTGTTGCAAGATACTTTCTCGTTTTTTGTTTTTCTACATGTATATTATTTTAATAAATTGATGACTTGATGTGGGAAGAGTTCTTTATTTTGATGAGGATGGATGGATATGGATAGTGGCATTTTATACTATTATCACAGAGTCTGCCCAATTTTTGGGCACTTAGGTTGGTAAATTGGAGTTATTGGTGGTAAAAAGTGGATCATGACAGTGCAATTCTTTGAACATTCTGCGACGATACTTTGAGGATCATCCCAATTAG
The DNA here is from genome assembly GCA_947184155.2 of Cladocopium goreaui. NCBI lineage: Eukaryota > Dinophyceae > Suessiales > Symbiodiniaceae > Cladocopium > Cladocopium goreaui. The sequence continues at coordinate 25,280 of CAMXCT020000957.1, forward strand.
CAACAATCCAGTGTGGGATAAGCTGCCCGCTTAGGGGACTAACTGGGGTATTGGCCAGTTGCTAAGTGCAATGATCCTTCTACTATATGTATACAATCTATATATATATTACACATGTATATATATATATATATGTATTACATGCATATACGTATCTGTATGTATAGTTTCTATCCAATTTCATCCGTGTATCATCCCTGTATCATCCCTGTATCATCCCTTTATAGTTAGTGCAACTGATTGGAGCTTAAGCATGAGCAGCATACATTGGATTTTGACTAGTTGCGACGGCCAGTTTGATGACATGAAAACTATATTTCAATGTATATGCATAGACTGCATACACAGTATATGGGGATTTCTTAAAATGGGGGATTCACAAAACCATAGGTTTGAATATGATTGAATACTAACACATACTAACACATACTAAAACGGTCTAATGACTTGGATGATTTGGGGGTACCACCATTTTATGACACCCCCATATGTATACACAGTATACATCAATGTCTGTAAACGCTGAAATGTTGGATATTCTTTGGGATGCTGCATTGTATTAAACAATCACCTATGTAGCTTGCTGGGCCGAGATCACCAATCACATTGCCATTTTTGGGAAGGATGTGTGCTACAATCGACATAGAACACTGGAACACCCAGCATTTATATACAGATAATCTTTTGAAGAAACCATGGAGTTGCATGGATGTTCTTGGAATTTCATGGATTTTCCATATCTATATTGCTTCACAACAGGATTCATGTTGGCAGAGAAGAAGCACCTGGCTATGTTGCCTTTGGCTTTCCAGGCCATTTCTGAGGTCGGCACTATCAGTTGGCCTAGCAGGATGTGCTTGGTGCCACCAAACGAAGATGGATTTGTTTATCCCAACAGAAACAGGAATGTCAATGATTTCAAAAAAAAGAAACAGCGATTTCAATGGTTTCAATCAACAAAGATAGGGATTTCGAGGTTTTAATAATTTCAATCAGCCATCAGAAAACAAGATTTCAATGGTTTCAATCAACAGAAACAGGGACTTCAATGATTTCAATCGACAGGAAATAGGAACTTCAATGGTTGAGTATTTTTTTCAGGGAACTGAGGACTTTCCTCAATTTTAGTCAACAGAAATGATGATTTCCGACTGATCTTAGCCAACAGTAATGGGGACTTGTATGACGTCAAGCAACATAAATCAAAGTCTAAGCGCAGTCAGCAACAACACATGACGATTTAGCGGATTTAGGCAGTAAGAAACGAGAAACATCACAATAAATCGCCCCAAAACCACGAAAAACTATGCCTTCTGAACATGGCTGCTTGATCACCCTGGCAATCCAGGACTACTAACCAGTAACTATGACTATAAAAGTGGATTCGACAACCAAGTAGGGGTATATAACACCTCATGTCTGAAATTTTAACCCTTCTGGCATCTTCTAAGTGGATCAGTATGGGTTCCACTTGCTGAACATCATGATTAATCTGGCGAGTCTTGCAAATTTCAGTGGATTGGTTTAAGGAACAATTGGCGGATAGCCACATATTTGATAGTAAAAACCGACGGGTTCCTGTAGATTTTCCCAGCCTATTTTGGGATGATCCCCCAAATTCAAACCATGCCTTTGTCCCAATTCCTAGAATCTCTCAAGATATTTATGCTAGCTCCATTTTGATAGTTGGTCAAGTCTTACCTGTTTCTCGTGAAATCACAATGTAAATCCTAATAATTCCCTAACAGTGCAAAGACCCTCTCAGAAGATGTTTGGACCCACTGTCCCAGTTCTTGGAGCCGTAGGGACAGCACCATACTAACAGTTGGTGAATCCGACCCAAATTTCCTGGTTAAATATGGTCAAATTACCTAAGTAGTATTCATGGTTGTAAGACCCATGTGTGAATTTCATTGAATTTACGACCCATGGTTCATGCTAATATGCTAAGTTTTTATCTTGTTGGTGCTTTCAACCCCCGCTTCGAAGCTGTTTATATTTGCGAAGGTCATTGGGGATTTTACGATTGACAATTAATGGCTTTGTCTGAAAATATGGTACCCCAAAACCAGATTCTTTACCCTCTGGTAAACTAATGTAACTATGGAAAATCACCATTTTCTAGCCGGGTAAATCCACTACAGCTTGAGTATTGTACAAGAATTCACTGTATAAGAATTTGAGGGGATCGGTTCCAAGGCGGGCTATATGTTTTCAGCTAGACCAAACACATAGTACGTTAAGAATCTGCGGGGCCCTGGAATAGGATTGCCAAATTCTTAAATTACTGTTTATAACGTGAGGTTTAAAATACCCCTTTTTGCGTTTCAATTTTTTTAAGGCGTGACCCCTTATATGGTCTTACAGTATGGGATGAAACCGGGCTTTGCAGAAAAACAATTTTTCAAGCTCCGAAAAATTGTTTTTCTTCGCACATGCTTGGACTGCGTCCAATCGGCCCTGGAACATTGTTTACCCAATAACTTGGTGAAAAGATCCACGGTGAGAATCAAGCCTTCGACCTTCAAGACTGAAGTCCGACACACTACCCGTTACGCTACAGGAGCCTTGCTTTGAAGGAATTTTGCCTCTGAGTCTCTCTATTTGCTTTAGCTGCAAAGGGCTGGGTTTAGCATGGTTTACAGAGAAGAAGGGCTGTGCGAAAAAAAACAACTTTTCAGGCTCTAAAAAGTTGTTTTTTGCACACTAACCTTATGAAACTCAGACAAGCCCGGCTTTGCACAAAAAACTGTTCAGGCTCTAAAAAGTTGTTTTTTGCACACTAACCTTGTGAAACTCAGACAAGCCCGGCTTTGCAAAAAAACAACTTTTCAGGCTCTGAAAAAAGGTTTTTTACACACTAACCTTATGAAAATCAGACAAGCCCGGCTTTGCAAAAAAAACAACTGTTCAGGCTCTAAAATAATCATTTTTTTGCATGCCTCTTGTCAAATCTGCCAACTCCACCTCGTTACCTCGTTTAAGCTCGCTCCAAACTATGCAGATGCCTGCGCTACCAAACTAAGAATGCCCTAAGAATTTGAGGGACACTCGGCCTGTTTTTGTGTAAATTTGCCTGCATTAAAAAATAAGAATTTGAGGGACCCTGGGCCTCAAGCTTTCGGATTCTTAACCAGAGCTCGGGCTGTATTTCTATGTTTTCAATAGCAATGTAACAAATAATTCCTTATTTTGGTTTATGATAATGATTGTTCCAACAATAATTCGGGGATTTCTGAATCATTGTTTCTCATTGTTTCTCATCATTGTTCCAATCTGTTCCAATCGCGAAATGACATTTGTTTAATGGAAATTACCACGGTAATTATACCCCATTTTCAGACACATCAAAATCTATGGGTCAAAACCCTAAAAAAAACATGGTGTTTTGCGATTTATGGATGTTCATTCCACCCACTTTATATATCCAAGATGATGAGAATTCCATAATATAATTTCATATAGTGTCATATATTATACCCTCTGGTAAACTAACATAGCTATTGAAAATTGCCATAGAAATAGTGGATTTACCCAGCTAGAAAATAGTGATTTTCCAGTTCGCTATGTTAGTTTACCAGCGGGTAATATCATTTCATAGCTAACTTGACCCATCCCCATGTCGCTAACCTGCGGTTTTGTTAGCTTCTCCACCTCCATGGCCTGGCCATCTGGATGAAACAAATGTTACCAAGCTAGGTCAACCCTCAATATGGGATGATTATACAGTAGATTATATTAGTATATATATATATATACTTCATATTAATTCACTATAATTCTAGCTTGGTTCTATGTCAAGCATAGACAATGTGATTGAAATAATGAATATTATATAATGAATCATGATGAATAGGGATATTTAAAGTAGAAACACAATATGTACATGACATAGGGTTATTGGGATATAACAATTGTTGGACACGTGGCATAGGGACATTAAAATTGCTGTTTGTTTTTTTTTCTGAGAATGGAGTCTACGAGGATGAAGCCAACCAAATAGTGACACCAACAACCAACGACAATTCGAGGCTGTCAAAGGTTGTTTACAGCAGATTGTGGATCAACCGAATCACTTCAACTCAGAAACTTTGTGGATTGACTTATTGGCACATTGAGCGTCATTGAGAAACATCATTGGTACCTCAGAAACTAAAGAATGACCAGAAACAAAGGCAACCGTTCAAGAGTTCACTGAATCAAACACAGTTGGAAAGCATTTGGAGGAATATCCTGTGAATCAGAAGTGGTTTATAGACCATGCGTCTTTCAGAAGGGTTGACAACGGGTCATCGTCCACTAAAAAACGATGTTGAAAAACCTATAGTATTTCCCGAATGAATCGATCAAACAACAATTGTGATACAAACAATCGATCGTACCCTTCTCCAAAACCAACCTGAATGAGGAAACCCGCCATTTAAGCAGATTGTTTTCCAACAAAATCCGGTGATTTCCCACGTGATGTTGTTAGTTTACCCTATCGTTTTGACTATAACACCCTTAAGAATCATTGATGCTCCAGAATGAATACATTGGTTTTCCACACCAAATCATCATAAATCATCATGATTCAACATAAGTCAACATAAATCACCATAAACTCTACAGTATCGAGAAATAATAACTAAAAAAAACATTCTGACTCAAAACAACTCATCATAAGTCACGACATGTTGCAGCGAACCTTGCTGAAGCTTAGGTTCATTGCCACCTCCCCTCAACCCCCTTAGTACCTGGGATCGCCAGAGCCATAGCACTTGGCAACGGCACCGGTGCAGCTTGCACATGTTGCGGCAGCGCCAACGGCATGGGGACGGCAACATCCATGAGCCAGCGATTTCTGGGGTAATGATCGTTATAGTCTAACAATTAATGCCAGGTTTTCTTCAATAAAAGGTTTTCCATACCCATTTTAGTGTCATTGTGCCAGGTTTATTGTTCAATCTAACAATAATGAACAATCATGCGCTACAACGGGTATGTGAAAACCTGGTGACGACACCTTTTTTAGAAGTTAAGTTGCCACCTGTGATCCATTTCTGGGTAAATCATGGGGCTTCATCGGTAGATACCCTGCAAACAAGTGAGTTGTTGTTTTTTGGCCAGGATAGAACAGAAACAATTTTGTTTCAACAAATTTACACTATCAAAGATGATTGCAGAGCTATGACCACATGTGTTTTACTTATCATCCCTATCAATAAAAAAAGGTGAATAACACACCGGATCAATATCACTAGAGTATCAATTATATGGTGCGTTTGGCTTGCGACACCTAAAGCCACTAACTCGACTTGTCATTGACCAAGATACCCTGTTTCACTCAACTGCCTGAGCCAGGTTCTACAAGTGGTGGAACCATCGAGCTAACGTCGGTGCTGAGAGGAAGGACAGCAGGGTTTTCTGCGTGTTTGCATCGAAGGACACATGCGAAGCATTGCGAAGCACTGCCTCTCAGTGCCAGAAACATTGGACTCCAAAACATGAGTTCCAATTCCAACTGTTTCTAGGTGATTTCAGGATGGCATGATGATCCAGGTACTTTTCCTTCAAATCATGTTCCAAGCAACACTAAAGCAAAATCAAGGTGATGCACTTAGAGAGAAGAACATGTGTGTAGGTTCTGAAGACAGGCAGTAGAATTACGTGCATATGCGATGAGAAAAAAACACATCTATCACATGCCAAGCGAACCACTTTCTGCTCACATCCCACAATGGATTGTAATAACTACTAATAACCCCCAGAAAGCTACACCATGAATGCACATGTCACGCCTTTTGGGTGGCTATACATCGCACATCTGATTTCTTTATCTGCCCTTTAAAAAACTTGTAGCTGTTCGGGTCCAAAAATCGTCGCTCAGATCCCCAAACACCGGGATCCCAGGTTCAATGGTTCAATGCGCCTGAACGAGCCAACCCATATTGTACTCCATCTTGCACTGGGTGAATCTAATGGACTCCTTGGGGATGGCATCAATGAATCAATGACCGCAACGCCTGCTACATCCGGATGTATGCTACAAACAGGCAAAAACATGTGTTTAACAAAACATGAGGACATGACTAGCACAGAATGGTGGGCTGTGACTATGTGACCAACAGACATGGGAATCAAATTAGCACATTAGATAATCCAACCAAGAAAGACTGGATTTTGATGAAGAAAACATGGAATTCAGCTGTCAAACATGTGGATTGCCCAACCAATTGTGCCCAAGAAATATCTGGCGATTTTGCGGATCCGCAACCAGGTAACCTGGGCAGCTTCAAAAGCTGAACCATAAGGCCATAAGGTACAAGATGGTAGAAGTACAGGGATATGGACGGATGGCTATCTGAGGAAGTATCCAAAAAACCTGTTGGTGTTTTTAATTGCTTAAACGGAATGATTATAGGTATGTTTTTTCTGGTCGAAGGGCAAAAACCATGTTTTAAGAAATGAGTCCTAAACAAAATGTATCCAAACAATGCACCATGTCATAATCACCATTTGATAAACTGTTGATTTTTTTTTTGAGATCCACCATCAGTGGACCCTCAAAATACTATCAAGTCTCAAAAACAGTTCTACAGCAGTTCAGGGTCACTTCAGGAGCAGTCAACCGAATCACCATTTTTTGTGGTGGAAAGATTTCGGAACGGCAATGCTGCCAATGAAATCTGGCAAAATCAGTGGGTCTCTATCCCCATTTTGCCTGTTCAAATTCAAAAAAAACTATATAGATATATAGTAACTACAAAAAGAAAAACAGTAATTCAGTAGGATGTTACTTGTCTATACTGTTTCTATATTTTTTGAAAACTTTTTTTTGTTAGTTCCCTTTAATTTGCGTCTTTTACTTGGCCATCTTGCAGGTTCGCATCAAGCCGGCCACTGAGATATGCCTTTTTCCATATTTGTTCGTTATCACTTGAGCAAAACATCCAATGTTTTCCAGTGTTGTCTTGGTTAGACTAATCAATGCAAATTATATCTGGTTGGTGGTATACCTACCCCTGTGAAAAACATTAGTCAGTTGGGACTATTTTTCCCAATATATGGAAAAATAAAAAATGTTTTATAAACCACCAACCAGATATTATACCTACTCTTGTTGGTTTAAAAATCCACAATTTGAAGTCCCATGTTTGTTGTTGACATCCCACGCGACCGTTGAGTCCTGCTGCTTCTTTGGGAGTCCCGCATAGGACGGCAAGGCATCTGCATGATGATCTAGGATGTAGCCTCAAAAACCGGCGTCTTTTTGTGGACTAAAACATTTACCCTTCAGCAAGACTAACAGGTTGCTATTGAAAATAACCCACTTAGTCACTTAGTTTGTTAATGTAATTAGCTATTCAAAATTCAAAACGTAGTGATTTCCATAACTATGTTAGTTTTCCAGGGGCTAACAACGGGGACGGGGATGGATCGCAATCATGGATCGCAAAGACCGAGATCATAAAACTGGGGGATTCGTCGGTCTCCAAGATGTTGGGAAACACAATGAAGAAGTACAGTACTGCAATGCACAACACCAACAATTCACCAATTCACCAAGCATGTATGTCTGTATGTCTGTAAGTCTGTATGTCTGTATGTCTGTATGTCTGTATGTCTGTATGTCTGTATGTCTGTATGTCTGTATGTCTGTATGTCTGTATGTCTGTATGTCTGTATGTATGTGTCTGTATGTCTGTATCTGTATGTCTGTATGTCTGTATGTCTGTATGTCTGTATGTCTGTATGTCTGTATGTCTGTATGTCTGTATGTCTGTATGTCTGTATGTCTGTATGTCTGTATGTCTGTATGTCTGTTTGTATGTATGTATGTATGTCTGTATGTCTGTATGTCTGTATGTCTGTGTATGTCTGTATGTCTGTATGTCTGTATGTTTGTATGTCTGTATGTCTGTATGTCTGTATGTCTGTATGTATGTATGTCTGTATGTCTGTATGTCTGTATGTCTGTATGTCTGTATGTCTGTATGTCTGTATGTCTGTATGTCTGTATGTCTGTATGTCTGTATGTCTGTATGTCTGTATGTATGTCTGTATGTCTGTATGTCTGTATGTATGTCTGTATGTATGTATGTCTGTATGTCTGTATGTCTGTATGTCTGTATGTATGTCTGTATGTCTGTATGTCTGTATGTCTGTATGTCTGTATGTCTGTATGTCTGTATGTCTGTAAGTCTGTATGTCTGTATGTCTGTATGTCTGTATGTATGTATGTCTGTTTGTATGTCTGTATGTCTGTATGTCTGTAAGTCTGTATGTCTGTATGTCTGTATGTCTGTATGTCTGTAAGTCTGTATGTCTGTATGTCTGTATGTCTGTTTGTATGTATGTATGTGTGTATGTCTGTATGTCTGTTTGTATGTATGTATGTCTGTATGTCTGTATGTGTGTATGTCTGTATGTCTGTTTGTATGTCTGTATGTCTGTATGTCTGTATGTGTGTATGTCTGTATGTCTGTATGCCTGTATGTCTGTATGTCTGTATGTCTGTTTGTATGTCTGTATGTCTGTATGTCTGTATGTCTGTATGTCTGTTTGTATGTATGTCTGTATGTATGTCTGTATGTCTGTATGTCTGTATGTCTGTATGTCTGTAAGTCTGTATGTCTGTATGTCTGTATGTCTGTATGTATGTATGTGTGTATGTCTGTATGTCTGTTTGTATGTGTGTATGTCTGTATGTCTGTTTGTATGTATGTATGTCTGTATGTCTGTATGTGTGTATGTCTGTATGTCTGTTTGTATGTATGTATGTCTGTATGTCTGTATGTGTGTATGTCTGTATGTCTGTATGTCTGTTTGTATGCCTGTATGTCTGTATGTCTGTATGTACGTGTGTATGTCTGTATGTCTGTATGACTGTATGACTGTATGCATGTAT
>CAMXCT020000957.1:34269-71769 GCA_947184155.2 Cladocopium goreaui
TGTCTGTATGTCTGTATGTATGTCTGTATGTCTGTATGTATGTCTGTATGTTTGTATGTCTGTAAGTATGTCTGTATGTTTGTATGTCTTGTATGTCTGTATGTCTGTATGTATGTCTGTATGTTTGTATGTCTGTATGTATGTATGTCTGTATGTTTGTATGCCTGCATGTCTGTATGTATTTCGGTATGTTTGTATGTCTGTATCTCTGTATGTCTGCATGTCTGCATGTCTATATGTGTGTATGTATGTCTGTATGTTTGTATGTCTGTATATGTGTATGTCTGTATGTATGTATGTATTTCTGTATGTCTGTATGTATGTCTGTATGTTTGTATGTCTGTATGTCTGTATGTATGTCTGTATGTTTGTATGTCTGTATGTATGTATGTCTGTATGTCTGTATGTCTGTATGTCTGTTTGTATGTCTGTATGTTTGTATGTATGTATGCCTGTATGTCTGTAGGTATGTCTGTATGTCTGTATGTATGTCTGTATGTATGTTTGTATGTTTGTATGGCTGTATGTCTGTATGTATGTCTGTATGTCTGTATGTCTGTATATATGTCTGTATGTCTGTATGTATGTATGACTGTATGCCTGTATGTCTGTATGTCTGCATGTCTGTATGTCTGTATGTCTGTATGTCTGTATGTCTGTATGTCTGTTTGTATGTCTGTATGTCTGCATGTATGTCTGTATGTCTGTATGTCTGTATGTATGTATGTCTGTATGCCTGTATGTCTGTATGTCTGTATGTCTGTATGCCTGTAGGTCTGTACGTCTGTATGTCTGTATGTATGTATGTCTGTATGTCTGTATGTCTGTCTGTATGTCTGTATGTCTGTATATATGTCTGTATGTCTGTATGTCTATATGTATGTATGTCTGTATGTCTGTATGGCTGTATGTCTGTAAGTCTGTACGCATGTATGTGGTTGTTTATGTATGTAGTCTGTATGCGGTAGGTTGTAGGCCGGTAGGTTCTGTACGTCTGTATGTCTGTATGTACTGTATGTCTGTGTCGTATGCTTATGTCTGTATGGTCTGTATGTATGTCTGATGTCTGTATGTCGGATTGTCTGGAGTATGTCTGTATGTCTGTATGTTTGTATGTATGTCTGTATGTCTGTATGTCTGTATGTGTGTATGTGTGTATGTATGTCTGTATGCATGTCTGTATGTCTGTATGCCTGTATGTATGTCTGTATGTTTGTATGTTTGTATGTCTGCATGTATGTCTGTATGTTTGTATGTCTGTATGTCTGTATGTATGTCGGTATGTTTGTATGTCTGTATGTCTGTATGTATGTATGTTTGTATGTCTGTATGTCTGTATGTTTGTATGTCTGTAAGTATGTCTGTATGTTTGTATGTCTGTATGTCTGTATGTATGTCTGTATGTTTGTACGTCTGTATGTATGTATGTCTGTATGTCTGTATGTCTGTTTGTATGTCTGTATGTCTGTATGTCTGTATGTCTGTTTGTATGTCTGTATGTCTGTATGTCTGTATGTCTGTATGACTGTATGACTGTATGTCTGTAAGTCTGTACGCATGTATGTCTGTATGTCTGTAAGTCTGTATGTCTGTATGTCTGTATGTCTGTATGTCTGTATGTGTGTATGTCTGTATGTCTGTAAGTCTGTATGTCTGTATGTCTGAATGTCTGTATGTATGTCTGTATGTATGTATGTCTGTATGTATGTAAGTCTGTATGTCTGTATGTCTGTATGTATGTCTGTATGTATGTCTGTATGTCTGTATGTTTGTATGTCTGTATGTCTGCATGTCTGTATGTATGTCTGTATGTTTCTATGGCTGTATGTCTGTATGTCTGTTTGTATGCCTGTATGTCTGTATGTCTGTATGTACGTGTGTATGTCTGTATGTCTGTATGACTGTATGACTGTATGTCTGTCTGTATGTCTGTATGCATGTATGTCTGTATGTCTGTATGTATGTCTGTATGTCTGTATGTCTGTATGTATGTCTGTATGTCTGTATGTCTGTATGTATGTATGTCTGTATGCCTGTATGTCTGTATGTCTGTATGTCTGTATGTTTGTATGCCTGTAGGTCTGTACGTCTGTATGTCTGTATGTATGTATGTCTGTATGTCTGTATGTCTGTCTGTATGTCTGTATGTCTGTATGTCTGTATATATGTCTGTATGTCTGTATGTCTATATGTATGTATGTATGACTGTATGCCTGTATGTCTGTATGTCTGTATGTGTGTATGTCTGTATGTCTGTAAGTCTGTATGTCTGTATGTCTGTTTGTATGTCTGTATGTCTGCATGTATGTCTGTATGTCTGTATGTCTGCATGCCTGTATGTCTGTATGTATGTCTGTATGTCTGTATTTCTGTATGTCTGGAGGTCTGTATGTCTGTATGTCTGTATGTATGTATGTATGTAGGTACGTACGTACGTACGTACGTATAAATAGATATGTGAATGTATGTATGGATGGATAGATGGATGAATAGATGGCTGGATTGATGTTTGACTGTATGTATGTATGCATGGATGCATGCATGTAGGTATCTGTGTATGTGTGTATGTATTTGTGCTTGTACGTGTGTATGTGTGTATGTACGTGTGTATGTGTGTATGTACGTGTGAATGTGTGTATGTACGTGTGTATGTTTGTATGTACGTGTGTATGTGTGTATGTATGTGTGCATGTTTGTATGTACGTGTGCATATGTCCATGTGTATGTGTATGTAAATGCAGTATATGTATATGCTGTATATGTATTTGCTGTAAATGTATATGCTGTATATGTAAATGCCGTATATGTATATGCTGTATTTGTATATGCTGTATATGTATATGTAAATGTATGTGTATATTCAAATGTATGTATGTGTATATATCTATATGCATGTGTACATATTTATATAATCTTAACATAATCTAAATACATGTATAGAAACATATATATATATGTATACATATATTTAATCCTTAAACAAATCGTTCCTGGTTACAGCAGATGTTTACCCGTCAACCACCCGACTCTGAGCTCTTGGCCCAAGGCGATGTCGTGATCATAGATCCGTTCACCCGCCTGTCGTTTCGTTTTTTTAAAGAAACAGTGAGGAATATCTAGACATATAGAGAACATATGATACTATAGATACTATATATATATACTATAGAAACTGTAGATATTATAGATACTAATACTATAGACACTATAGATACTATATAGATATACTATCTATAGAGACATAGAGTTCCAATATGAGTATAGTTCACTTTCTATGAGTATACTTACTCATAGTTGTATAGTGAAGTGCTGATAGATAGTATAGACAGGATAGAAATATGAGATACGGAGATACTATATAGATATCCATAATAATGTCTTAGATACTATAAGAAACGTATAATAAGTGTTTCAATATGTTTCAGTGTTAGATGTCGAACAAACAACTATGTAATATACATGTTCAATGTCTTTACTATCTATCAGGAAAAGGGGAACGCGATAAAACCATCGAGCTGGACAGAAATGGGGCTTCGAGGCTGATCCAGTTTGATGGGGAGATTGAATGGTTGAAAAACTCACAGAGATCCTGAACGAAAAGAGGAAACTCTCAGTCGTATTTTGTATTCCATTTGTGGATGGAATAAGCGACGGCATATGGGTTTACCCACAGTGCATCTGTAAATGCTACCCTGTCCTTCCTTCAGTGCCTAGTAGTGCTAAGAAACCTGTTCTGTCAAACCCTGCACGCCAAAAGACTCGAAGCTAAGCTGTCTGCTACCGTTTTACAATCAAATCTGGCTAGCTGGAAAGCCAGCATTTTACATTAACATACCTACTACTAAAGCAATCATTATTATGATTGTATATGATTATAATTATATATATATACACCTACTATTCACAGTATAATTTATTATACCTACTATTGGTCTATTTCCAGGTTGCATTACCAAAGGGTACCAGATGATACTTTCTGGGGCAGTTGCTGGACATGTTAGTTGACCCCCTGAAATTGCAAATGTTCATCCCACAAAAAATGCTAGGCCTATTTTCCCGCATCCGCTCAATATGGTTGCTCAAAACTATTGCAATCTCGAAACTGGATGTCAAATGCTGAAGAATGATGCATAAATACAATTCCCATTCATCTTTCTTTTTCACTTGTGGGGAGGCTATAAAGCCCATGCCCAGAGAAGGACAGGTTGCTGGTTGAGCCACCCAATGAACAAAATATCTTCGTCAAGTGGGATCATTTTTCCATTTGTTGGCAAACCAATGCACATCATATCATGTCCCCATCTGTATGGTTAGTTAATTGCTTAGTAAAATGCCAATTCCTGGGGCTAAATCACATGTTTGATGGTTGAATCTCATATTTCTTGTCGAAACACCATGTCTGATGCTTAAATCCAAAATGTCATGGTTGAATCCCAACCGGAGTTTACAGCATGTGGTCTTACCTTTCAGAATCAACAACATTGTCGCTCGAACATCGAAGATGTTTGAAACCAGTTGAACAACCACTGCAACTTGCGCCCGAAACGGCGGCCAAATCGAAAGATCAAAGTAGATAGCTTACAGTCCATGCAATTATATAATTCTATTTGGGTATCAGCCGGTCGACCTTAGGACGCAAACTTGTTCACATCAAAATAGCTGGTGCCTAATGTTTGTGTAGTTGATCTCCGTGGCAATTTCCAGGGTAAATACCATGGATTTCACAGGCTTTAACCCATCCCTATATCAAACAATCAAACAAGTATGGCAGCATCATCTTGGTTCTCTTAAAGAGAACATGTACATGTGTAATTATCCGATGATAACGGTTCTCTGGTCAGTTTTTATGGTTATATGTAGAAGCAGTTCTTCATCTGCCCATCTCCACTGCTCAAGTCTATCCAACCCTTGAAGTTGCAAGGTGGTGTTCCTGTTTGATAGCTAAGTTGGTAAACAAGACTCCAAAAACGTTTGGACGTATGGTAGATGTAGCGAACTAGTTTTCATGGGCTTATAAACCAACATTCTATGGAGTTAATTCCTATTAAAAAAAGCTACACGCTATCGGTGATTTTCCATATAGTTTCTATAACTGGGGGCACCACATTGTATATATATATATATACATACCCATTATCTACCCATTATATACTCATTCATAGTTTTCCCCATGCTACGGAACTATGGATCAGGGCATGGAGACTATAAAAATATACTTACCATAGTATGGATGTTTAAACACATCATATATGTTATTTACTAACCATCTAATGTGGATGAAAATACTCATCCATAGTTCCATACCCCCCACCTTGTAGCCCCTATAGGGTGCAAAGGCTTCCTGCACTTGTGGCACAATCGCGCCCTGGCGGTGCCATAAGCTTCTTCCAAGCTGCAAAATGATATGCTGGTAGTATATAGATTGTAAATCACTTACTAAATGGGATGTATATACATCGACGAGTATACTTGGTCAGTATTACAATGGGTACAGCTGGGTAGACTTCAATCAACCAGAAGCAAATGGATCAAACAATGGAAATTTAGCATTTAAATGGTGGGTTCTCGATGATAATTACTAGTAATAGTAATAACCAAGCGTGGGATACAGTAATTAGATCGGCCTGGTACTTGGAGTATCATTCCAGGTATGTAGATAGCAACATCATCCGTGGTTCGTAAGTCATTGAGGTTGTCCAATTCAGTGGGTTGTAATATCGTACTAGTCAGTTGCTGAATGTGATGCTCCAAATGGCCCTAAAGGCAGTTGAGCTCAAGTTTGGAGGATAGATGTGGATGTTGGGTGCTAGAAACCTTTGAAACACATTATGAAACAACAGGATGCCAAACTGGCACAAAAGCCCAAGAAAGTTGTATAGCTTGATTGAGGGTCAAGGGCTTGAAATCGGGATTCGCAGCCTGAGCAGAGCCAATATGACCACCTATCAACCACGATCTTGGCCATCGCTAAGATTCAGAAACCATCAGCGGTTCGAATGGTGGATTTCCCAATCATATGACAATTTTTATGCACCGAGGAAACCCACAGGGCCCGGGATGCTCACATAAATTTAGTCAGAAGATGTCAGAAGTATAGTATTATTTTGTGTATATATATATATATATATGAGTAGCGGAAATAATGATATGTGAAATTTAATGCCACGCACAAATGAGGGTCGTCCCCTATCGGTTATGAAGCTTTTGTGCAACCTCGGAAAGGCCAAGGGGAAGCAAGACTAAAATAATATTACAATAGTTTTGTCGGCTACTCAGGTGTATTCTGATGTATTATGTATATATATATGTATAGTAAAGAAAAATCCATATAGACTGTATATAAACAAAAAAAGATACACATCAACATACTCATATGATGATTGTGGCTAAAAAAAAACGGTACGGATCGTTCCGCGGTGATCCATAGCTATGGATCGGTCTGGATCACGTGCGCTGCAACCCATGATCCGGACCTTAAATTTCCAGCCGCAGCGATATGCATAATATTTATGTATGCGTTTATATCTATTATATATTATATAGTGTGTTTCATATCTTTTCGCAATACATCCTGAATGGCAGGGTTTGTATATGTTAACGTATTATCGCCGTTTTTTCACGCCCACAAGATAGTACCACTATTTCAGTGGAATTCTATACTTGTCATTCTAAAAGGATGCTCTGGGGATTATCCCCCAATCCCAACCATCAAACAATGGACATGACCCCATCAAAGTGATACATGTGCATGGCTAATCTTGGATATTAATACCCCAAAAAAAATGAATTCTCGGAAGATTTGCAAAAACCAAAGTGCCTATATGATCCCATATGTTGTCAGGATTTATCAATGTTTGGAAGTTGAGAGTTAAACAGTTTAAATACCCTGATGTTCGTTGATTCGTTGATAACCTGTTCGAGGTTTTTACTGCCCTTTGCATATTGAGGATGACCATAATCCATGAGCCGGGAATCCCCATGGAAACAAACGATGATATGATTTTTGTGTTTTTCCACTTTGTTTCAGAATGTTCATGTCGGACGCAGAACATGGGATTCCAAGGACTCATCAAAATAATATTTTTTTGGATCTGACAAAGAGACAACAAAAAAACAACATATTATTCCATACAGATTCCCCAGTCATAGTGGTGTTTTTTGGGGAGAGCCACAAATCGCTAAGGAAACCCAGGATGATAGCGGGTTGACCAGACATATTTCCAACGTGCCAAGTTCACGATCTTCATGATGTCATGGATAGCCGTCAAAACCTTGGACATGCAGCGACCTTCAAAAAATGAAGGTCGCCCGGCTCGTCATCATGGAACCATCAAAAAAAAACTACCAATGGTTCGTTAAAAAACTGAGCAGCAAGTCGGAAAACATGTTTTTGGAAACATCGAAGGTGCTTCATTGATGCGACCCAAAACTATTCATACCGTTTTCATATGTTTTCATTGTCTGTACTCGCGAACACAGTTACGGAGTTTCGATCATGGCTGCAAGATGTTACAAGTATAATAAGAGCAGAAAAACACCATATTTGGTGGCTTACCCCAGTTAGCCAATGGGTTGTAGATGGTTGTAGTATAACCCCAGCTATACGCAGGAAAAGTAGGGTTAGTCCAGGTACAATTGGGGTTTTAACCCACTTACGATTCTTGGGGTAAGTCACAAAAAAAAACAATTGATGACATGATTCATTTCTTAGTTTTGGACATCATGGGGGGTTGGGTTCATGAACATTTTTTCCATGGTTCACATATCAGTCTACCCCTATTTGGGCATCTGACAGAATTATCTATGTTGGAAAAAAAATATTAATTTACCATTGGTTCATTCTGGTTTGATCAATGGCTGCCAATTTTCAGCAGTAAATGCGCAACATGACAGTCTTCTAAGTTTGGATTTTCATATCGTGTCTACCCCCATGTCTATATATTCCGTTAAGCCGTTAAGCAATATCTACCAAGACCTTCCAAGGGGCTACGTTTTGGAACCCCTATCGAGTGTTCTTTAAGGGGCTATGTTTCGACACCCCTTAGCCGAACCAAAAAAACAAAACAGGATATGGTGATAACGATGTTCATAGCAACATTTTTGGGAGACATGGTTGGAGACGAGCTGAACAACAAAAACTTAGACTTTGGGGAATTCCGACACGCAAATGACACGCGACTCCCTGGTATACGTGACACACTGCCAACACGCATTAAGGGGCGCCAAAACGACACCCCTTAGCCTAAAGGGGTGGCGTTTTGGCACCCCCTGCACATCCACCCGACACGCAAATGACACGTTTGACACGCGCCATTTTTGGAGTGCCAAAAATAAAACTCAAAAGCATTGCTTCCGTGGCCTCAGATAACAAAGATGACATGTATATCCCAGATGACCCCAAACAGGTTGAGAAACACCTTAGAAATAAAGGAGCGCCATTTTGACACCCCCTCCCTAAGGGGTGCCATTACGGCACCCCTTGGCATGTGCTGGTATGTATGTATGTCTGTCTGTATGTATGTATGTATGTAAGTACATATATGTGAATGGACGAATGCACGAATGACTAATATGATTCTGAATGTACGAATGTATGAATGTTTGTATGAATGTGCAATGCACGTACGGTTGCATGTATACTGTTGTACATTTGCAATAGCACGATACAGCTCCATTTACCAACAATAACGCAAACAAAACACAACATTACTTTTTTCCACTGTTCCGTCCCTTAGCCTTTGGGCACCTGCAAAAATAATTAAACACACAGACACACGCACACACACACAATGCCCGGAAGATCCAGTGGGTGGGTTTCATGTGTGAAGAAGGACCAGGACCATGACAGGGGCAGCATGAGTGAACAGAAACCCATTGACTAGACAAACTACTGAAGTGAAACTTACTTGCTTACAATTAGTTATAATTATGGCATGCTGAAGCATCTTGTGAATCTAAATTGAAACCAGTGTTGGGTTAAAGTGTAAGTTACACTTGTTGTTGGTTAGGTAAGGGTTGGGCTCCAAGCATTGAACACTCTGCAATCTGCAGTTGATAGGCCATCATGTCAGATCACTTGTCATTATTAAGGGCCCAAAGAGTTCACAACTCCAACTTGGCTGTTTGCTGATCCCACGCTGAGAAACAAGTGTCAGTAGGAACTTAGGATATGTGGCAACCGCACCGAATTGATCTCAAAAGAACTGGAACACAGCAAACAAAAGAAATGTATGGGTGCAATCAATGGAACAATTCTTCAACACTAGGGACCCTCGATGACCAGCTCTGGCTGCTGGCTACTGTCGCCGGGAACAACAGTAGCAACTCCCGAAACTCAGGTCTCCCGGCCAACATGGCAAGAACACGCTCCTCATCATGACCTAGCGGCGACGTGAAGCATCATTTGGATTCATTTGGGATCTACTTGGCAGCCTTTGGCCGCCTCAAAAAGGACATGATTTTTCTTATAAGCTGCCCCAAGTCAGTCGGGAAAAAAAAACGTCAGAAAACCGTTTACTCAGCAGACCTGGTAAAGGTTGAATGTCCAAAGGCCCTTTAACGAGGCATTTGTTTGTCCTCTGTCCCGTGCGCGCCTTCAAAGCTATCACACAATAGCCCGGCGTCTCGCCTTGGCACTGATGGCATCGGCATCCAAGGGGCCCAACCAAGCAATGTTCAATCTTTTTCAGGCATGCTCAATATTGGCTTGGGGTTCGCAATTTGGAAGAACAAATTCCTGGCCCGACTGGATGCAAAAGTGCGCCCAAGGCTTGCGTTCTCCCAAGCAGGGCAAAGACTTGAGTAGTTTAAGAGCACAAGCATGCAAATTTACATGCCTGGGCTGATGGTTCTCAATGCGGGCTTGTCTTTAGTGCACCTCTGATGGCTTAATTGCTTTCCCACTTCTCTTTATCGGCATTTACACATCGGTTGTAACGGTTCGATTGCAGCAGCACTCTGTGGCAAAATGTCAACTTCGCTCAGAAAGAGGTCATATAGGGGGCATTGAGTATTTGTGACTGCAGAAGTCATGCTAGCCAAAGACGTGGGCAAGGAAGCATTGGTAAGAAACTTGCATTGAACAAATGTATTGTATTGAAACCATCCAACGAGGGGAAAAGGCCTTGGAGTACAGCCAGCGTGAAATCAATTCTACATCAGCTTCATTACATGTTTGAAAAAAAAACTACACTCAGTTTAGATTAAAATCCACCACCATCCAATTTGAAGCCAAGTGGTGGCAAGAAGTAGGTGTGTAGCACTCCCATCATTCGAAATGGAGATGTGTCTGTAATGAACTCAAGAGGAAATTGCTGACTCTGACCGTACAACTCTCGGGAAGCCTATTTTGGGATGGTTACCGGAATCAAATTCTCATTTTTTCCATGACGAAAAACGACGTGAGGTTGTTCATTTCTTTATTGCCGGATAATTGAAATTCATTTAAACAGTACTTGAAACCAATCATGTCCATGGCAAATCACAGGGTTGCTCCCAACACCCCATAGGGGGAAACTGGGCTTCAATCTGAGAAATTCGCCCAGTTTACCATGGTGGCACTTCAAGTTGAAGCCCATGATACTTCAAACCACGAACGAAAAACAGAAAAAAACACATGTTGAACCGTTGAACCCTCATAGTTGGCATCTTAAAATCTGGTTGGTGGTTTCAACCTACCCCTCTGAAAAAATATGAGTTCGTCAGTTGGGATGATGAAATTCCCAATATATGGAAAGTCATAAAATTCATGTTCCAAACCACCAACCGGAGATTGTTGCTTTATCAATGGGACTGTTGCCTGAAAAAAAAATGACATCGGCTGTCGCAGGTGAACCCCTGTTTGCTTGGTTCAACAATTCACCCTCTGGTAAACAAACATAGCTATTGAAAATGGCCATTTATAGTGGATTTACCCATTGAAAATTGTGATTTTCCATAGTTATGTTATTTTACCAGAGGGTAAAGCCTTCATTTGCAGCAGAACTCCGTTGACCTTCAAATAATAAAATAATTTGCAGTAGAACTCCGATGACCTTCAAAAAATAAATTGCTTCATTTGGGTTCCAGATTTGTGTTGGTATCACGCGTCCGTCTTTGCTGATGCTGGTTTCCCGTATTTTGTTGGCCAACACGCCCATTCAGCATTGATAAACATCCCATGTTTTCTATGAATCAGTTCAATGCTCAGCTTAGTTTTTCAATTATGGATGGAAAAGATCACAAAACTATTAAATGCATGTCAACATACCAAGAAAAGACACAGTCACTGGCATAGTATATCATGTTACATTCTTCCCATGCTTTTGTAAGCCATGATGTGTACCTCATATGTCAATCATTATATACAATTCTACAAATTTGAACGTGGCACATTCACCAGAGTACCCATCTTATTCAGCTCCTAACAATGTCTATCTTAGTCACTGTTTTTCAGCTGGGCCATTTCCTTTGTCTCGTAGCTCCATACCACCCTTGGCATCATGGTTATTACGCCCTAAGCGTTTTGCGCCCTCTGGATCTCCATGGTTGGTTGGCTAAATCCTGATTCAATGTGGTGACCCGCAAGTTATGTTAACGTCTATTGATTTATAAACCCCGTTAACTATTTCAAAATATCTATCGTGACCTCCTGGTTATAGTTATGTTATATTGGAGTTACTGGAGTTAAACGTTCACGGACTTATATCAAACAGGGGCGCCACCTTGTCTATCAAATCATATTCTCCCATGAATATTCTACTATTTCCCATTATTATTGGGTTTAGCATGGTTTATCAACCACTATGAACCGATCCCAGACTGGACTTCTTTTTCTCATCATTTAATGGCCTTCTCCATGAGCTTCGACCATGAAATCTGCTTTGACTCTGGCAAATCCAACAAGACAAATTAAACACCCCACAGAAACAGTTGCAAAACATGTTCTGGTTCATTTGTTTTAATTTTACGTACCCTAGGATGGACTTGCGCATAGATGTGGAAAGCCATGGTTTCCCATTTGGAAAATGATTTACTTTTATGGTGGCTTTTCATGGGTTTTCCACATCTATGTTAGTTTACAGGAGAGTAAGAATAGTTTATAGTCAATATTGCTTTATATTAGATACCAATTACATACCATCACTACTGGTATATACCGTATATACCCTCATTATATATATATCACTATTACTATTATCTTTATTATTAGGATATAATACGTATTATTGGGTAATAGTTAGATGGGGGGTTCCTAAAATGGGGGATCCCCAAAACCATGGGTTTCAATACTGAAATGGTAGAATTTTGGATTCAATACCATAATACCATCTGGTAAACTAACATAACTATGGAACATCTTTTGAAAACCACCATGTTTAATCTGTAAATCAACTATAAATGGCCATTTTCAATAGCAACCTGTTAGTTTACCAGAGGCTAATTATGATTGGGTAACAACAAATCTGCCATCTCTGCCCCCGACAGCAGCTCATCAATGCGCTCCCATTGCACCTGCAAAGTGCCAACAAATTTGTCGTGGTTGATCAACCCAACAATCGTGAGACATCATTGCTTTTAATGAGAGAATACAGATTAATAATGGATTAATATACATTACAAGAATATTCATGTATGTTTCCCCCCCGTTATTGTAAGTTGGTTTATAACCAGATGAACTGGTTCGATATATCTACCATTAGGAAAATCTTGGGCCTGCGAACACTGGAAAATCACAAATATGTATTTTGTCATTTTGGTGTCATTTTGTTGTCATTTTTTTGTCAGGTTTGTCATTTTGGATTTGCGTTGTCATTTTGTTGTCATTTGTTTTTGTTTTTTTTGTCATTTTGCTGTCATTTTGTTGTCATTTGTTTGTCATTTTATTGTCATTTTGGGAACGGGAAAATGAAAAAAAATGCTTAAAACATGACTACCATGACAGACCTTTTGTTACCTCGTGGCAGCACCAAATAGAAGGAACAAGTGCAGAAACTCTTGGAAAGCCAGCCGGTGAAGAAGGATAGGGCAGGGGAGCTTCCCCTGAAAAATTCATTTTTGGGCCTGCCTGGACGAGGAGTTGTCTCCCGGCTCGGGGTGCAGGGCCGGCTCAAAAACTGGGTGGGGGCTGGCCCGGGGGGGCCCGAGAAGCGGGGCCGACCTGGAAACTCCAAAAACGTAACTTTACCAGCACAGTCATGTTTCCCAGACTGGGAGTCATGCTTTTGGCATTTTTTTTTGCATTTCCCAAACTGGGAGTCGTTTTTTTGGCATTTTTTTTGCATTTCCTAGACCGGGTTTGCCACCTTCACCGCTTGCCTGATTGCCTGATGCGGATGAGAAAACGGCAAGAAAATGAGCCGGTGAAATTGCGTTTTTGGACTTTCCAGCTCGGCTCCGGTTCCAGCCACCCGCGCTGGATGAGAAAACGACAAGAAAATGACAACCAAATGGCAAAAAAAATACAAACAAATGACAAAAATAAATATTCAACAACCCTCAGAGTTTGCTGGTAAGATTTTTCATAGATCTACCTTAAGTATCCGTAAATCAGACACAAGTCCTAGTTATTGGAGCTATGAACCAACTTAGCCACCACCTTGTAAGGTTTATGAAGTTCATCACTGGATAGTGAATTCCGATCCGTTCATTGAGGTTAGCAACTTCATTGGATTTTGACTCCTTATTGAACCTCATCTGGTTGGTGGTTTCAACCTACCCCTCTGAAAAATCTTATTAGTCAGACTGGATCATCATCCCAGCTATTGGGGAAAATAAAATTCATGTTCCAAACCATTATAATCCCCATTAACTATAGTTACATCTACCATAAACCATAGTTAAACTATTGTAAACCATAATTACTGTAGAAGCTATATGATTCTTCTTCAACAACTCTCCGTTGCTTCGATGCCAGTCAACTAAACGGACACTTCTGTGGAGGGAATCCGCAACTCTGATTCTGTTGAGTAAGAGAGTAATGTTAAGGAGGAAATAGCATATGAGTATCTCCCAAAGAACTGCCATATGAGTTGGTCTGAAAATATGGTATCTCTAAAATGCTAATAAATTCAGGAGGAAAATTATGTTCTCAACCATCTAATCTGGTGCCCTAAATGTCATCGTCATCCCCTTCAACTGGTTGAGGTTTTTCCAAGCACATGGATTGCCCAAATTGGATGCATATGAAACACATGCTTAATTGTTATGTCGAGCTGTGCATGCTTATTACATACATACATAGTGTCAAGAAAGACGCATTTATGTATATATATATATACATATACATACATATAAACACTATAGTTTAAATATATAATCTGATACAATATAGAGGCATATACAACTATCTATACATATATACATATATACATACTTGTCGTACAGTCATACATTATTCTATAATGTTAAGTTTATATTAATAATCAACCCCGAATTAATCAACATCCACATTCCTAAAAAATGTTTGGCAATACTACTTTGGGTTGGTCCCTCCCTATCAATAAACATGTGCACCCCCCCTTTTAAACAACACCCTGCTCAGAAATCCTAAATTTGTGGTAGTCAGGATATAGTCATATCTTGAAGGGATGTCCCATGCCCAATCTCACCATCCCAAGCTATTGGGAAGGCAGGTTGGCTGTTTTTTTTTTGTTATGTATGACAAGCCCTAGGATTTTTAATGGTGGAGGACTCTGTGGGGCTCTTACCTTCTAGGCATACAGAGTTTCGAACAGTTCCATAAAGTATCATCAAGTGTGCATCATCATAGCTCCAAAGAAATCCTACTGACCTGGTGAATATCTGTTTCTTCATCAGTACCACACCATCCAGGGCTGATCTGCAGAACCTCATTGAAGAAACTTTGCCTGGCGACAGGACGGGGAAGATCCCAATTTCTGATGGAAATCGCTGAACAAAAGTGGAAATCAGAATTCCAACTATGGCCTATGGAATTTAAAATCATTTACAGATGGGAAAACAGTTGAAACCATGGAACTGTCAATCATGGGATGATAATGGAAAAACCATCTACCAACTGGTGCAGGATTTCGCAACCATCCGCAGTATATTCATAGGAGAATTAACCACCCCGCAATCAGGTGAGCTCCATGAATGATAGCTGGTTAAGATTCACGCTTAACTTAACCCATATCATTGGGCGGGGTAATGGAGTATGTTCCATTCCCATTCACATGGATCAAAATACATCAATTGTTCACTGGTTCAATCTTCGATCTAGGGGAAAAACCTCATGGTTGGTTGCTAGATTGATCATGGCCCTCAAGCTGGTATCGGTCAACATTATAAACACCAATAAACGAATTATATGGTATCAAACATTGTCACTGATGTGGGTCCAAAGAGGTACACCCTTTTTGTACCATAGTCAAGACACATAAAACACCAACATACAGTACATATTCAAAATACTGTTCAATAATTCCAAATCCCCCGGTTTTTTTTTTGGTCAAACATCTCTCCCAAATCTGTCTCTGGAACCCAACAGTGGTGGCTTTTTTCTGATTCCCCCAATTCTCCCCTCGTCCTCAAACTTTAACCGGGAAATCCCCGAACTAAATAGGACAATTGTCGAAGTTGATTTGTTTTTTTTCAGTCATATTATGATTGCCAGAGGTATTTCCTCATCCTGAAGATCTCAGGGTGCCATGATGCTACTAGTACTACTAGTGGCCTCTTGGAGCATTCCTCTTCGGAGCGTCGAGGCTGCTTCGAGCGCGCATTCCTGCCAACCATCAAGAAATAGGAATCTAATAATAATCTAATGGGATATTAATGGGAAATTAATGGGATATAACTGATATATAACTGATATATAACTGATATATACTGATATAACTAGCCAACTATTGGGTGATCAAACATGGCTTGGAAATGCCTGGACTGGAGGTTTAGCACCAAATATATGGTTCTAATGCTGAAGTCAGCCGCTGAAACCATGGTTTTTAAATAGGACACAACTCACCACTGATATATCGTTTTCATGGGCAAATAAACCAGTTGGTTGACCCCATGAAGTTCGATACATCCATCATACACCCGACAGTTACCATAGTGAGGTTCATGAACCTACCTGTTTGTTAGGGGGTCCCCTTCCTGAATATATTTATTGGATTTTACTGGGAGTCTACAAAGTTTACCACCAAATAGGTCTACTGCGAAACTCCAACATCTAGTTTTCATGGGAGATGAGCTAACGACCAACCTCAGAGGCGCTGCCTTAATGAAGATCTTCCGTCGCCAGGTTGGTTACTTCGTACTGGACGCTTCAATACGCAACGATGAGTTCCGACTTCCGACTATGAATTAGTAGGCTGACCATTCCAGCTATTGGGTTGATCATGGTTTACCATTCAACTATGGTTATTTAGCATCATGATTTTTGAGCACCCCGACAGCGGTTCCCATTCATCGTCCACACCGAAGCAGAACCTGAAATGGGTGGTCCCAGTGACCTTGGGTATCAATGACAGAAAACAACATGTCCTACAAGATATTCTGGTTGGTGGTATACCTACCCATCTGAAAAATATGAGTTTGTCAGTTGAGATTATTCTTCCCGATATATAGAAAAATAAAAAATGTTCCAAACCACAAACCAGTATTGTACTTATAATATACAAAATAGAACATCTTATGATACCTTGTGTTTATCTGTGTCACGGGGATAAATTTATGATAATCAGAACTAATCAATCAAGTTTGATCAACCTAAACAAACCGGTCATTTGCGGATGATTCCACTCATCATATTTCCAGTCACGTCGCAACACAGCAGCAAGGCTTTCCGTCTGTGAAAAGCACCTCTATAGGTGGAAAGAACTTGGTGGATCACTTATTGCACTGATTTTAACCTATCCACCAATACGTAGTTTTATCCAGACATAAATTATCATAAATTCACCTGTTCTTCAAGTTGTTCCCAGTTTCATGGAACAGGAAATTAAACCACTCTTGCCATACTATTTCAACCAAGGTTCAGGCCAATACTTAACCTTTTTTCTGGTCAATTCTTGGATGAATCCTGATAGATCACTTGGTGAATTTCCTCTTGGTGAAATCTCATCAGGTGTCCATGTTTGTAGAATCAATCACCATAAAATCCATATCCATTGCATGATATATATATATATGTACATATATAAATAATTATATATATATATATATATATTTACAATTGGATCATATAAATCAAACTCAGCTAAAACATACTAAAACTATTTATATAAATCCCAGGTTTTCTTGGTCAGTTGTTTCCCCCCTAGGCGCTCCCCTCCCCGCACCGCTAGAATCCGCTAGAGCTCCACCAAGGGGCGACTCGGCACCGCCCAACTTGCGACGCATGCACCAGAAGACCGCGAAGAGGGCGCCCATCTCAGCGCGGTGACCGGTGATGTGACGGTGATGTCATGTCGCACAAAAGGTGAAGCATGGAATATCTACATATTATGAGTATGTATATATATATACTATATATATATATACTCTATATATATACATGTCTTATATATATATATATACATGTTATAAATATATGTCCATATATATATATATATATATATATGGAACAAATATGTAAAACACATATGAAACAACAATCATAAACAAACATATGGGAAATGGGGAAAACGGTGAATTCGAAGGCCTATCAGCAAATCCGCTCGCTGGTTTCACCTGCCAGATCAGCTGGTCCTTGTCTGAACGATCCCAACAGTCGCTGCATCTTGGACCACAGGATACCACAGGATACCACAGGTGGGATCCCGGCAGTTGGCAGCACTTCCTGTTCTCGCTCCGACAAGACTTTTTTCACCACAGGGTCGCTTTTTCAGCTGAAAGGGGCGGCCAAGGCTTGTTCTGCCTCTCAGCATATGATGATTCTTCGGACGGAAGGTGATGCCCAGTCAGTGGGGTGTCACCACAAAAAGCTGAAGCATGGAACATATATGGGGGGTTCCTAAAATGGGGGTACCTCCAAATCATCCATTTGAATAGGATTTCCCAATAGAAACCATCCAGCAATTGGGGTACCCCTTCATGGGAAACTAATTGGCCTGTGAGGTGGTTCAACCAGTGGTGAGTCGTTGGATGGTTTGGCGATGTAAACATCAAGCCTAAAGCAACAAAAGTGTCATGTAACCATCAACACTTTGAGTATTCATTGGTTTGGTTGATTTTGCTTAAAGGGATTTGCAGGAAACCATGGTGCTTACCACAAGGCATACGGAGTTCTGGTTTCGGTTTTCCGGGGCCGGTGATTACAGCAAAAAGGCAATGGCAATGGTGGTTTAAAGAAAAACACAAGGATAGTGAGCACCAACAAAAGGGCGAAAGCCAATGAACATTTGGTTTCAATCAGTTTATCAACAAACATATTTTTTCAGCAACACGACAAAATTCTAGCCAACCCAAGAACAAGTATAGGGAAGGAACAACAACCTCGTCATATCTGGCATGGTTAAAGCCGCATGGTACATGGATTATTGTCATCCCACCATTAATGGGAACTCTTATGTTGGCGTAGTAATGAAATATACAAGGTGGTGCCCCCCAAGATAGCTAAGTTGGTTTATAACTGAAATAACTAGGAGTTAGGGTAGATATATATGTAGTCAATTAGCTTATACAACAATTTGTAACTTGGAGGGCACCACATTGTATATGGCTTATATGTGGGGTGATATGGGGTTGTATGGGGTTGTATGGGGTTGTATGGGGTTGTATGGGGTTGTATGTATGTATGTATGTATGTATGTATGTATTGCGAATCGGGGATTGCCTACCCGATTATGTTCCAATGGTTGATGTTGAGGATAAATATTCCAGTTCGACGACGTCACACGGGCAGCTGCTTCCGCATTGCTGATCTTTTCTCCAGTGCTGCAGTGGGTCTTGAGCCAAAGAGGCCAGTTCGGATTGCCCCTTTGGTGCTGGATCACAGAGTGTTTAGTTGTGATATTATACTTGATCCGTAGCCTACACTCTATTCGCACCCCCCACGCATAGCCAACTTTGTTGGCTACGCGCAAAGGAGTGTTCTTTGAATTGATCCACTACACTCGCAGCTGTTCATTTATTGAATTATGGAGAGCTAAAGTCCGTTCAGAACTTCATATCTACATGGCGGCTTGCTACGATCTCTACCAAAAAATGAAGGTTCTGTTCACGTGCATGTAGACACGACGTAGTCGGTGTCTAGCATTGAGGTTCATCCAATGTGGCGTAGCCAGCATGGAGTCTCACTCAAGCATGTGAATTAAAGAAATCAAAACACAAAGTTGACTATGGAACTAGAAGTTTACCTTCCCGTCCCTTCGTCGGTTGAGACGTAGACCGCTGTAGAAACTCAGCGTTTCATGCAATGATGTTCAAAAAAAATGTGTGGTTCTAAATTAGCCGGCTCAGAGTCCTCTCAGAAATCATTCAAAATGAAGTAGAGGTAAATCTCGAGCAATGATTGCATCCTCGCATCGCCAGGTTCAATCAGGACCTATGCAGAGGTCAGATCGCTTAATCATCTATATCCCCATCCATAGTATCCCTGTTGGTTCCAGTCTCCGCCACGGTGTGAATAAGATTTTCCACCTTTTCCTTGGTCTTTTCCACCCTTCTTTGGCGGGGTCACTGGAGCTTGTTTTGGCGGAGGAGCGGTTTCAACTGTTCTCCATGTCGCTGACGATGATGCTTTCGCTTTCGACACTCTTCCCAGTGCTGGTGCAGCTTTCAGGGCTGCTTTCGATTTGCCAGCGGCTGGATTGGCACGTTCACGATCAGCAGGAGTCGGGGTATCAGCAATCGCAAGTATGTGAGCTTCAGACAAGTGGATGCCCCACCTTGGTCGTTGATCTTCCCGTTGCTTGATGTGATTGTAGTCATCGATCGCATCATATAGCTTTTGGAGTAGAGGTCGCGGCAATTGTCGGCCATTCTGAAGGATCAGGTGTAAAAGTGATATTCTTCGAAGTGGTGGACGAAGAGCACACACAATGTCAACTGGATTCAGTGTGATTGTGTCTTGAAAGTCAACGTTCCTGAAGAAATAAACAGCATTTACCCTATATGCACCTGCAATGATTCTTCTGACCATGACGTCTTGTCGGTCAAGGGCGTCGCGGGCCGCTGTGGTCTTTCTCATCTCATCCATTGTGGTGTCACGTTTCGACAGCTTCTCCATCTCCTCATCAAAGAATATGTTTTGCAAGTCATCATACGTGTAGCCACATTCAAGGGTATATATGAGAAGTCTTTTGAGTAACACTGCCCCATAGTATGCATTGACGAATCCCTCTTCTCCGATGTCGTCCTTTTGATTTGGTCGGCCGATCTCTTTGTAGAGCTCTTTCATCTGTTGTGCAGTTGGTTCAATGAGTTCACCATTTTCATCCTCGCTCAGGTAAGGTGTTCTTGAGTCCAGGTCCATCCTGAATTTCTGGTTCTGTTGAAAATGTTTCCATGCCGTCTCGATGTCTCCACAGAAGTTCCGTTGGAAGAGTCTGTAGATCCTGACGATATGTAATCCAATCTGCAACAGGAGGATCTTGATGAATTCTGGCTGAGCATCTCCAATTGTGCAAGGTTCGATCGGCAGGACCTTTGATCCAAACTCAATCCGCTGCATCCACTTGGGGTATTCAATCACTGCATCACGAGCTTCTCCAGCCTCGTACTCTTCAATGTTGATTTCATCGACCGCTATCTCTTCATCATCGTTCTCATCGGTCGGTTTTCCTTCTTGATTGAGAAATTTGTCGACCTCATCTTGTTCTCTGAAGTCTCTTTTCTCATCATTGATGTCGCCCTTCTTCGAGGCTTGATCATCATCTCCTTCTTCTGGTTGAGTTTCTTGTTCTGGACTCTTCATGGTGACATCATCATCATCTGGCATCACCTCGTCGTCATCATCATCACCTGTCAAATCGATCTTCACCTCCTCCCATGCTTTCTTGACATGGTCTTTGAGATCTTCTTCTCGATGATGTGATTCGGCCTTTGGTACTGTAGCCACGGTGATCTTGATTCGTTTCCTCCATCCATGACTCACCAAAAATCCTTTGCACATCACACAAATCGATAATGGCGCAGGGGTCTCCATCAGACATGCGGGGCATAGTCGATGGTCCTCTTTGCTAGGGTGATGAGTGACTGCCAATAATGAAATTGCATCATTCCAATCCGGATGTCCAGGGAACAATCTGTGAGTATGACTGAAGTGACCGGTCCTGATATCGACAAGTTTTCGAAGTTCGTCTAGATCGGGTGATGATTCTTCAGGCACAATGTTTCCAATGAGCTTGTCAAATCGTTCAATGGTGGCCACCCTCTTTGCACCTTGCACAGAAAGAACAAGTTGATCTCTTCCCTTCGTGATCATGAGACGGTAGTAGTCCTTTTCTCTCCAGTCGTAATACCAAACTGCATCGAATGATTCGAATGGAATTGTTTCTTGGACCAAAATGTGTCCGTCTGCCGATAATCGAGGGGAGAACTTGGCGATGGAATCGTACGTGATGTAGATGTAGACAAGATCAGTCTGTTCAATCTTCCTGAATCTCAGCACCATCTGACTTCTCACGTCCCATGGTGCGAATGGCACGAAGAACGTATTGATGCGGTCGCCTCCTCCTCCTGGACGTAGTCCTTCTCTGAAGATTTGAGCGATGTTGTCAAAAGTGGTGCAGTGAAATCCTCCTCCAAGAGTGTATCCGACTCCCGGGTTCATCTGATATGAAGTCTTCTTGTCTTCAATGTGCACACCGCCTTGAACACTTGAATGTGCCATAGGGGCACGGATTGCCACCGGCCAAAGCCAAATCTCTCGATCTGCTGTGCCGATCTCCAACCTCAGTGTGTGTCGTTCAAGTCTCCAGGTCAATCCATCATTGAAGTTGTTCATGACGTATTCCAACTCACCTTTTGTGACCTTGAGTCCTAGCACTTGAGCTCGGATTCTTTTCGTTTGCTTGTACTCAGTGAAAATCACTCTCTGGAAATTGTTCCACCTCTCAACAAGTATCGGATAATTGACGTAGGTCGTTCCAGCCAATGTATGTTGGTCTCTCCAAATGGCATCGTACTTCAAGATCGACTCAACATTGACCCAACCTGCCTCGTCGCATGGTAGTCCACGGTGATTTCGATTGTCTTTGACGCAACCCACGGAGTGGCGTAGCGCTGCATTGAATCTTTTCGACAATTCGACTATCCATTGCGGATTTTCCCACTTGTCGCCCATCCACTCATTCTCGCCATATCGATGCACTTTACACCAGCCCATTCCAAGATATTCTTCTCCATTAATGCGAGCAAGTTGAAGTGTACCAATGTTGTGGCCATGTGTAAATGGTTGGATGTACTTGAAGTTCCAGTTGTCTCCACGTTGTTTTCTTTCTTCAATAAGCCATTTTACATAAGCATCATGATCAAGGGGGTTCCAAGCGTTCAGCTCTTCAATGGTCGGCAAAACAGGCGGGGATTCCTCAGCCGCACGCTCAATCAGCAAGTCAAGCTCATGACGATTCTTCACCCCTCGGCTAATTGGGTTGACTTCGACACCATTCACTAAGTATTGTCCTCCTTCTTCACGATCACCAATGTCGTACATAAAGGCTGACTGACTATAGAAGCACTTGGTCACTTCCTCTTTCTCAGTGAATCTGGTTCTTCCCCAACGCTTTCCTCGTGGCATGACGTTCTTTGGGAGCTTGTCTTTTCTGCCTCTGGTTGCAGCTTTGGATCTTTCGGATGATGATGGGGATTTGGACTTCTGATCCATGATCAACCTCATGCGCCATATGGTGTCCTTCATGTTCTCATCATCTGGTGTAGTACATTCGTCAATGCCATGCCTTCCACCACAAATGAAACAATATTGAACATCCAATGCATCTGAAATCAGCTTCTCAAAACGATCACGGATGTCACGCACCTCGGTTCGGCGCTTCTTCGCTTCTGAAGGTTGTCCCCCCATGCCATCTTCCTCCTCCTCAATCTCGATGTCACCAGCTCCGGCATCGGTTTCTCCTGAAGTTTGTTCTGCTCGAGGGCCCCGCGGCGTAGGCGTCGTGGTCTCCTCATCAGGTTCATCAACTTCATCCACCTCTTCATCGCTTGATGAGACCTCAATCATTTCAGGGTGGTCATCGTAGTTGGCTTCTGGGAGCACCGGCATTCTGGTGATCTTCTTCTGCATGAGTAGGTCAAAAATTCCTGCTTCTTTCAAGATTGTAATCACCATGTCATTCTCGACCGGCGGGATGTATGCTTTCCTGGATCGGTTTCGCTTTGTGTTGATGGTGTCGGTAGGTCGACATGAACTGCTGAATAGCCAAAACGACTCTTCCAGTCCTGCGAGGCAACTGTCAAGGTTTGCCCCCCATCCAGCGAACATAGTAGGGAATTGAATACCCAGATCAAGCATTCCAAGCCAGAATTCGAAAATGTCGCCGACATACTCAGCTGTTGCAGTTGGATTGATCATTGATTCGATCTCCTCCTTGGTCAGCACGGTCTTCATGTAGTCATGATAAGCGACGTTTCCACCATCCCAAAGCAGTCTGTAAAACCATCGCATTCGGTGCATTCCGCCTCCGCAATCCTCTGTTCGAGTTTCACGTTGTACAGTGAACTGGGGTAACAGGTCTCGTCTGCATTTCCCTTTCACCATGTATGCAGGCATTCGGATGGCACCTCGATGTGATACCTGCTTGAGCACATCGCTTGTAGTCCTGTATCCTGAAAGCATTGCAAGTGTCGCAGTGACCAGGAATCCACGGAGGTCCTTCTCGGCTTCCATCTCTCTCCAGTCAACGCACTCATTGTAGATGTTGAGCAATCTTGCAGCTACTCTTGCATCCTGTGAAAATTCATCCATCCCAATGTCATCAGTACCGTAGATCGCCGCTCTTGTCCAGTTGCTTGCGCAATTCAGGCATCTTGTGCGGTTCTCAGTGCAGGTATTCAATCTCGAATCATTCTTGTGAAATCCTTTGCACACATCGCACATCAATTCGGAATCTTCGGTTACTTCGACCCAATGCTCATCCACATCTGTCAGGGGCTCCGGGGTGAATACTCCTCGTCGGATGTCTGACCATGCTCTCCTCTGGACCGCATCCTTCATGTGTTTCATTCCTCCAATGATGTTTGCTGATCCAGCTTGAGCATCTGTGACTTCTCCAGCACGAATGCTGGGAATAACTCGTGGATGTTCTGTGCATCGTTTGATGGTTTCAATGTCAAATCCGGTGTTCTTCACATGGACACATTCTTCATTCAGGTCATGGACTGTATCATGATCCATTGCACAATGTAAGAAGACTTTCTGTCGCATCAATGACTTTTCAAGCATAGCCCAAATGACTTCCTTGCCTTCACCTTCTTTCCAATAAAAAGGTTCACGTCCACAAGCATATATCTGTTTCCAGAATCTTTCATTGGTGGAGTGAATAATGCCCTTTTCCTTCAAGATTCTTGCAAGCTCCTCGGCCATGGATACAATTGAAGATTGTGACCCAAGAAACCGGGCATCTCTCAGAATGTTGACGAAAATTGGAAGATGAGCTGCTTGGCTGATCTCAGTGATGATCTCCGCCAATTTGGTGACGAAGTCTGCATTTGGCATCAGTATGCGAGTTTGTCCTCTGAAAAGTGCTGCAAAAGAGATCCAAATGTGAACAGTGGCACTTGAAAATGCATTTGCGTTGGATCGTAGGAATGTCAATGCATTCGTTGCCAGTTTCAAGAAGTCCTCGGGTTTCTCCAGAGACTCATATGGAAGTTGGTACACCTTGATGGATGAAAGACCCATGTTGTCAAGTCCAGCCTCGATGTCATTGACGATTCTCGAACTAGATCTCGTTTGGTAAGTCAAATCCGTCAAGATGAGAGCTTTGTTGTTTCTCACTTGTCCTCCCAATTCATCCCATTTGTCTAACCAAGGCTCCCCGATGATGAACTGTCCAATCTTGTTTCCCAATTTCTTGAGCTTGGCTCGAATCTCGCCCTCCACGGTCTCTTCAATGCCCAATGTCAACATGGCTAGGACCTCCGTCACTGGATATCCCTTGCACCTGACAAACTCTGTGGTCGTGATGATGTAGTGGTAGAGCTTAAGCCATTCGTAGTCATTCTCATTAATCATGTGGGAATCAAGTTGACCTTCTGTCAGCATGTTGAATGACAAGGCAGCATGAAATGTCAATCTTCTCAAATACTGTTTCCAGATCAAGTTGGATCCATACTTGTGAGTGGTGTGAGGGCCCTCTACGATTGAAAGTACAAAATCCTTGCCAGAGCGTAGGAATGCAATTCGCTGTTCCTCACGAGCATAGTCCTCGGCAGCATGGAGTCGCACTTCCACGGTTGAAGGTTTCCTTCTCTTCATCCAGTCTTCAGTTGGAATCCAATCCTTATCTCTTTCTGGTTCAGCATGACCTTGAGATGTTGCTCCGGGTCCAGATCGGAAAGCTGCATGGGTCGACGAAGACGAGGCTCCGCCAGTCGATGATCTTGGCATCTTCTTCGGTTGTACGCTTGAACTTGATGATTGTTGTGATGCCTTTGGCTGTGATCCCTCCGTAGGAGCGGATGTACTCTGGGCACTGGGTCCAGTTGATGTGTCATCATTCACCCATGAAGGCTCCTCATTGTTCCAGAAGTCAACTTCGTCGGGTCTTCGTCCATCTTTGAAGTTCAGGGGGATGTCCCAGTCATCGAAATTGTGCATGTTGCCACCTGTTCCAGCTTGAGTATCGGTCAATGATGTTGTAAAATCTTTGAGGGAACTATGGCAAGCATGACGTTTCTCTTTCTCGGTATATCTGGCCCCTTCATCGGCAATTGAGACGTTGTATCCATGCCCAATCAGGATTCCCAAAGGAATGTCAAAGGCCTTGAGGATCGAGAACTGTAGTTCGGACAATTCTGCTACTCTTGGCAAGTTTCCATCTCCTCGGGCGCTGGTCTTGTGTCTCTCAAGTGTCGTGCCGAGGGCTAACAAACACAAGAAATGGTTCCGGGCTGCACTCCTCCCTTTCGGCTGATTGGTTTCAAAAGCAATTACATCCTTCATCACATCCTGCAAGATGATCTGATCTGATGGGTTCTGCTCATTGTGATACCTCAGTGCATGTCCTAGGTGCCTCATCTGGACTTCAATCATGTGCTTCATTGCTTTTCGATAGCTGTCATTGTCAGATGGAGACTTCGGATTTACCTTGGTCAACTCGTCCATGACTTTGAAGTACTCGGCTGTCCTTGTCACAGCTAACCATGATGTGGCACTCGGATCTGTGTTGAATGATGGTGTTCCTCGATAGATTTGCTTCATGCTTCGGATCTTCGCCTCAGTTTCGGCTGCAGTGGCTTGATCATCAAAAGGTTCGGGAAAATGTCCTTTGGACAATACGATCCAGAGCTCATCGAGTCTGTCATAGATCTCCTTGTCCATGAAGCGTCCCACAGTCGCATCTTCGAATGGGCATCTGCTTGCAAAGACTTTCACGAATCTCGATCCCTTTGACAAAAACTCCCATCCTGAACACCCCTTCTCGATGTCCTGCGCTCTCTGCAACAACTTGTAGGCTACCTCCAGGGCTTGTGCAGTGGCTTCACTGGTGTGTCTGGAGTTTGCAAAGTATGCTGAGTAGACAACTGCAGGCGGCATACCAAACCTAATCCACTGGTTGGCTGTGTCCTCATCTGAGATCAGTCGAAAATTCGAACCTCGGGTGTCTCGGAATGGTGATGGAGTCTTGGCTGCAATGGACCCTTCGGACAATCCCTTCAGCACCCGTAATGCAACGGTGATTCGGCTTCCGGCAAATTGCCCTACTGAGTTCAGATCCTGTGTATCGGCCATCCCGCTTTGTACAGAATAAAGTCGCACGGACCGTAGGTCTCGTGACAACTGTTCGAACAGCGAAAATAGTTGTACGAACCGTAGGTCTCGTAACAACCAGTCGGAGTCGAATTCAGAAAGCAGTAGACACGAAAATGAAAAGTGCCACGATGAAAGAACCGAAGTTGATGTCAATCTCGAAAAGCACCAGTGCAGTAGCGATCGCTCGAACGAATGGTCAATGGCGTCGAGTTCTCGAGTAGCACAAACGGATGTTGCCACCGACTTGATTGGGTGACTGCGGACATTCTCGGAATCACGAGACATTTCAGCTTTCAGTTGTTCATCACATGCAAGCGGCTTCCAACGTTTCATCACTCTGACGTTCACAAATGGACTATTCCTGATTACATGATCATTGATTCCATTCATGATTATCTTGGCTATCCATTTAGTGTAAACTTGAGTAATGCGAGTTTCCCTACCGGCACACTCTGCATGGTCATGACGGCGATCGCATCTTCTATGAAGCTTCGGAAAAGACACCCCCCATGAGACAATCTTCCATGGTTTCTTGATTGGTTTGGGAGTCTCTTGGAATTGTGATTTCAAGCCATACATGCATCCATCAAATTTGTGCTCATGAGATACGGTTCCTTCCACAAGTTCTGTCATTCTACGGTCCTTCCAGTAGTCACAACCTCTAGGCAACTCAAGCAAGGCTGGTGATCCCATGTTGATAAGTTCACTTAGCACTGATGCAAACACTTCCCACATCGCCCAGAAGATCTGCTTCTTTGCTTCGATGAGTTGTGTTGTTGCTTCGCTCACCCATCGGTTGATTCGGTTCCATGGTGAACCGCCTGTACATGGACCTGCAAAGAACACTGAATCAAGTTTGGTCCGAAGGCATCGCCTTGCTTTACTGATTCCGTACGGAGAGAGCATGTCGTCATCTTCAGTGATTGGCACGACATGAAACTTCATTTCGTCTTTCATTTTGTTCTGCAAGAACGTAAACCAGTTTCTCTCTTCCGAACATAACAAGACGAAGCATGGGACTGCTTGAGGAACTTCGATCAAATTGATTGCAAGGGAAAACTTCGCATACTTTGACGTCATCATGTCACAAGGTGATTTGGAAAATTGAAATTCCAAAGTTCTGTTTTTCTTTTCTCTCCAAAGGATTACCGACACTGTAGGATGGTCAACCTCATGTTTGCCTACTTCAACGTGATATTGGTAGGGGACAAAAACATCAGTGATGGGAATAGTTTTCACGTCATTGCAATTGGTGCATAGCGTGATTACTCCCTGACTCACTTTACAGTTCTTACCTCCATCGATCACTTCAGCATTGGCGAGCACCTTGAATGTCGATTTTCCAGTCCAAAATTCATTCAACTTGTTCGTTGATTCATGATTGTCGCCCTTGAATCTCCATATGTCTTTGATCACTCGAGTATTGGTTTTGAACTTTTGTTCAGTTTCCCTCTCATCACATATGATCCTAGGGTCACAAGGACAGTCTTCGCAATCCTGTGGTACAAAGTTTTGCCTTCTTGGCGTTTTGTGAATTCGGATCAATGTCTCTTTCCCATCCCACTGCCAATGGTCTTCATTTTTCTTACCTAACACTTGGGATTTTCGGGTGGATTTTACAAACGGAATGTTATCATTGATGTCCAATTCCGGATGCGTATGACATAGGCCAGGTGTTGAAGTGGACTGTAGGTGTCCCTTTCCTTCACCCTCACTACATCCTTCACCCTCACTCCCCCCATGAACAAGGCGCATAAGCGTATTGATCACACGTGTGGCTGGCTGAAGGCACTGGTGAATGGATTTCGGGTGTTGAGACGGTGATGTCTGTGCATCTAAAAACAAGGCATCAACCGAGAACATCAGCATTGGTGAATCGGTCAGATGCTGTACACGGTCATGTTGTGTTGACGCACACGAGTCACGTAGTGATCTCGAGTGGGCAGGCGGGGCATGCACGTGCTTTGACGACATCACCCGGTGGGTTGAGGTCGTTGAAACGGATTGTGAAACAGTGTCCGGGATCAACGGCTGCTTGTTAGGCGAATGATACTGAAAACACGCTCGTTCAACCCACTTATCAAATCTGATGGCCTGCTCGGGTGGAGATGCACGGTGTTCGACCTTTGTCCAGGTACCATTGAGAAGAACCCATGTGGATCTCAATACATCTGGCGGCACAATCAGGCCGGGCGGCCTAGGACGATAAAACACCGGTTGCTTGACGACAAAAATGGGATCCATACCTGGCAAGTATTGTAGCTTCTCTTTACTAGTCAAACCCTTCCTATACACTTCTTTTGGCAAAATAGGGGTTTCCGTGTATGGGAAGTTTGGGATATCCTCGGTTTTGGATTGGAAAACTTGTCGAGTAGTCATATCGACATCGGTGCTTGGCTGCAACATGTCTAAGACTTCTTTACTCTGCAAGTCCTGAGGTTCCAACAAGTTGATTAGCATACAAGCTTTCTTCCATGCCATGGGATTCTTGAATCCTTTAGTATGGATATCGGCTGCCATTTTGGCTGTAATTTCATAGATCAATACAAAATGATCCTTTTGGAAATGTTCATGCATGGAGGCAATGGAAATACCATGTGTGCGCTCCAAATGACGCATGGTTGGATTCCGTCCTGATCTGACAACACCAATCATACCTTGATTATCGTCATGAAACAGGAGTTGAGGAAAAACTTTGGCTAAGACTTTCCACAGACTTAATGCGGGGATTCCTAGAGTCCTAAGTGCAGTATCTGCAGCCACAATTTCAGCTTCGGGGGTAGAATGACTAACACACCCTTGTCGCTTACTTCCACCAGCAAGTGGGAATCTTGTGAACTTACCTTGGACTTGTAAGTGCGATCCTGAAGTTGATCTCAAGGATTGGGCACATCCAGCGAAATCCGCATCTGCAAATAGTCCTAATGATAAATCTTCAATTTTGTCTCCGACCCATCCTATCATTTTGAGGGACAATGTGGAATTAACATAACACATTAGGTGATGAAGACGGGCGTCATCATCCTTCGTCCATTTAGTCACATTACGTGCTAATGCATTGATGGATCTCAACAGGTCAAACCGCGCAATGCGGGCTGCATAAAGCAGCTTCATAAGCACACTAGCTGCATGCGGAGCTAGATTCCCACGGCTCAGCGTCTCACTGTCTTGGCCAGGACGTGAGTTGCCAGTCTCGGAGAGAGCAGGCATATCTGGATCGAAGGAATGTGCACACCAAGGACACTCAACTTTGCGTTTTCCATCGGAAGGAGCTCGATACGGGCTGCTTTTCGTTTCCTCTGGAAGGCTCGGCGTTGATACCTTTTTCAATTTTGTGTCCTTGCCAATGATGTCAAGATACTTTTCCACCGATAACTTTAACAATCCTTCCATGTTATAAGTTATGGTCTTGACTTTCTTACCGTTATGCAATTGGGTCTCACCTTGGGATAAAACACATCCTAAGTAAAGTCCCAGATCGGTTTCGGGTTCAATGCGCAGAACAGTGCGCAGCATATCCCAACCTTTGGCCAGATTTTCGGAGGGCCCAGCAAGCTTAAGGTCATCCACATAGATTACCAACAGCAATTTGAGCTCATCATGAAAATACATAGAAGGCCATTCCTCACCAATGGGCTTAAAACCAATTTCTTGAACTTTCTTGTCACAATGTTGTTCCCACATCGTGCCTGAATCAGGGTGTCCGTACAGGGCTTTGTCGAGTCTTACGACAGGGCGACGGAACTTCCAATACTGTATCTCCGGCGGCCATGCATCAGTGGGTAACTCCACCCAACACAAAGGTCCCTTCAACTTAGCCTGGATGTAAGCCTGAATCGCATCTGCCAACTTGACGGAGTGCCCAGGAAGACAACCGTAAAAATCTGCCCATCGTGAGGCTTCAAAGGAAGCAGGGGAATTTCCCAAGTCTTGGAAGAATGCTGCCTCCCAATGCTGATTCTTCACCTGATTTCCTAGCAGAACGCCTCTTCCCTTGAATTTTCGTCCAGGATTGTCTTCTGACAGCTGGTAGTTCTTCTCCACGCATATGCCATGGACCCTGGCCATGTGTACTTCCTTATTGTTCTTCTTGGCCTCTGCAACAACATCGTCGTATTCACGAACCATTGTAAAGTCAAATACCTCTTGATCACGAAGGCCTTTCCACTCCTTGAGCATTGCCTCTTTGGCCTTTGGGTTAGACTCAATCTCGGCTCTGCCCACAGGTCGTGAAACCATTGCATTGAAAAGTTTGCTTCCAAGACCTTCTGATGATATCTTGGTTCGGTGACTTTGATTTGATGCAGAAGTACACGGCATAGTTGGGAATGGAATGTATTCATCATCATCAGTGGCTATGTTCTTCACGTTCTTGACGTTCACACATTTGCCATTTTTGATCATTGTCGACTCTCCTGGCGTAGCCATGGAAAACCTCGAAATCTCACCTGACAATGTGCTCCAAACTTCACCACTCCACGATGCTTTTGGGCCACGTCCTTTCTCGACCTCCGACCATTCATCCCATTCAGTGAGATATTCCTCGTCGTCCGGGACGTCAGTAGAAGCATCGGAACATGGACTAGCATCAGCATTCCTCTTCACTTTTCGACAATCAATATATCGTCTTCCATGTACATCGTCATCATCGACTATGTCGTATAAATCAAGATAAGTACTTGTACATGTGATAGGTAAGGTAATTTTGTTCTTCACAACTTCACCAACACCTGCATCGGATTTCTTTGACTTTGAATGAGAGTCATCCTTCTTACTTTCATCACCACCTTCATCGTCCTTGGACTTTGGCTCGTCCTTGTCTTTCTTTGAATCTTTCTTCTCCTTCTTCGTTGCCTTCTTCTTCTTTTCTTCGACCAATCTTTTGGCTTTGTCATCGGCCTCTTTCTTCTCCAACTTCTTCTTCTCGGCTTTGAGGATGGTATTCCGGTCGGATTGAGAGAGTTTGCGCCATTCTTCAGGAGAATAGGTTCCTTTGGGACGCAATGACGTCCTGAACATTCGTCTACCATCATCTCCAATCTTGTATGGGTAACCCTTGACGTTCAACTTGACCTTCTCACCATCGTCATTGAGGTATACCTTCCCATCTCCAGCTTTGCCCTTCTTCCAATGGTCTGGTTGGGCGTCGATCAATTCCTGGAGGGTCATCTCTTCTGGATCTTTGTCTTTGTCGAAGATATCCTCAGGGTCATCAAGAGGCTTCTTTGAGACTTTTCCACCACTTGGTCCAGGTCCACCGTCGTCTCCGTCATCAAGCTCATCATCATCTTCATCATGGTCATGTTCTTCGTCATCTCCATGAGGCACTTTGGAGGGATCGCCATCGAGGATTTCTCTTTCTTTCATCCCTTCCAATGTGGTGTT
This sequence comes from Cladocopium goreaui, assembly GCA_947184155.2. Taxonomy (NCBI): domain Eukaryota; class Dinophyceae; order Suessiales; family Symbiodiniaceae; genus Cladocopium; species Cladocopium goreaui. Next base: position 66,533 of record CAMXCT020000957.1, read on the forward strand.
CACCCTCTCATATTCCTGCTTGCATGGAAATGTCAATGGAGTGACCATCTCGACCTTTTCAGTCAAATGAGGTTTGAGAAGACGGTGTTCAGGTTTGCTAGCATCATCACCAAGATTTTGATGTACGAATTCACTCAGAGGCCATACTTTGTATTGTCTTGACCAATGCATCCCTGGACCAATGTGATACCCTGCAAACACTCCTGGAATAGAATCAGGCCCAGACTTGTGAAGTTGTCCCGCTTCTCTGGTCTTCGGAGGCTTGTAGTTCACACGAGCACCATAGGGAATGAGTTTGCCAGCAAATTCAGATCCATGGAGTTTGCACCAAGCGCTCAATTCATCATCGTTGGGTTCCACATTGAGTAGATGACATACACAAAGGATTGCTGTTCTCCAGAAACAAGGTGGTAATCCAGCTTCCAAAAGACATGTAGAAGTAGCTGTGAGAATAAATTGGTTCGTTCTTTCGGCAATTGAATTGGTTTGAGGTCTTCCAGGTAACGAATGATCAATTGGTATCTTCATCTCATTCATAGCTTCAATGAACTGAGGAGCATGATCAGAGTAGGCCTGTCTAACCTTCTTGGCACCGATGAACTGTTTCACTGCTCTAACTACATCGTCTTTGGTCATTCGATCAGATGGATAAGCACCAATGATTCCTGTATAACAGTCTCTGACAACCAACACTTCCTTCTCGAGGACCAACACGTCATCATGGACTTTGGATGTGTCCACCGCATCAAAGGTAATGAGGTCGCCAAACTTCTTGAGTTCCCTCTTGTATGCACCACGACGAGTCTTGAAATGCTTCATCTTTGCTCGAATGCATGAGTCGCAATATGGATTCTTGTATATGTGGGTCAACTTGTGATTCAGGCTATTAGCTTCTCTCTTGAGTGTTCCTCTTTTGGCAACCCTAGATTCACCTTCAACAACATCGATCTCGATGTCATCTTCATCACCTTCAGCGGCATCTTCAGGAGCACCATGACCATCATCTTCAAAGTCAGTCTCGTCTCCAGGAGGCTCGTCAATCGGAGTTCCTGGTTCGTACTCGCCGCCCTCAGGTGGTTCTTCTTCTTCTTCTTCTTCTCCTGGGGTTGCTGAATGTTTCTGCCGGTTCATTGCTCTTTTCTTCTTCTTCACCTTGAGCTTCTTGACATATCGGGAACAGTTGTGATCCTCAGTTGATGTCTCAAGACCACTTTCTCCATCGAGATGTACTCTTCGTGAGGGTTGACCAACATCATCAATGTCGTTGAAATCATTGACTCCGATTTGAGGATGTATCAATAGGTCATGGATCTTTGATGCATGATGACATTCATGAGGAGTGCATTCGTAAGTTCCAAGATCAACGTAGGGGATGTTGTCATGGATTGTCAAATCGATGCGTTCTCCATTCTTCGTAATCATGAAAGGCATTTGACCAGATGGCCATACAAAGGAATATCCTTCTTCCATGCATCGTTTCCCAAGAGACATCACGGACGGAGTGTCGTCCAGTACATAGGCATGAGAGGTCACATCAAAGGTTCCCAGGTCAATCTCTGCTTCTGTCTGAGTAGCAGTTGAACCGTTGGCTGTGTGGAACATGATAGGATCACAAGTTCGCTGCTTCAAGTTCATCCTTTCGGCTTTCCTTGCAGAAATCAGATCATGCCCGCTGCCAGAATCCAGGATGAATCTACGATCTTTGGCTTGCACTGGTAGTGAAATGCACATTATGTTCTTGGACTTCATGAGGGAGTTTCCAACTTCGTGTTCAACAAGCTCTTCAATAAAAGTCAAGTCATCACGATCATTGTCCAGTTTGATCAACATGTCGAACTTGGGGCCAATAATGATTCTAACTTCATCAACAAAACGATGGAGTCCACATCTGTCCATGATGATAGCCTTGGCCCGTGCTCGGACTGAACCGAGGGTGTTGTCGGACTTGGACTGATCGTCGGTCAAATCATCGACTTTCCAGAAAACATATTGCTTGTTGGGGTCACGATACATACGTTTGGGTAGTCCCTCCTGGTAGTCCTCAATGGCGATCTCGTGCATCTCAGGTTCCAGATCAAATGAGATCCTGCGATCATCAGAAGACTTCTTTGCACTGGCTATCCTCGGTGAGGTATAATCCATGGAATCTTCATTGTCGCTATCAAAGAAGGAATCAATGGTAATGGGAGTCGCCTTCTTCTTTGGTGTCTTCTTGCTGGTTCTCTCTGAGGATGCTGAAGGCGATTTATCTGCATGTAGGAATTTACATTTGTTTCCGAACTTGCAGGTACCTTCTTGCCAATTCCAACATACCTTCTTTTTGGGTCCAGCTGAAGATGAACTTCCTCTACCTTTCCCTCTTGATGAATCTCGACTTCCGCTTCTGCCTTTCTTACCTTTCATCTTGGCATCATAGACCTTCTGAGAATGACTGTAAAGACATTTGTCACCTTTGTTGCATCCTCCTTTATTGAAGAAGTAGTTACAGAAAATCTTCTTCTTGTCAACGGGTGAAGATGATCTTCCCTTCCCACCTTTGCCTTTCTTGTTGTTCTTGTCGGCATGGGATTTCGGAGAAGGTGTAGGAAGTACCGATGCAGCTTCACTCTTCGCTTTCGCCTTAGGACGTTTGGGAGGATCACCTGTAGACGATGCAGCCGCTTCATTCTCCTTCTTGGTCTTGACGGGAGCGGCAGGCTTGTCTGCATCTTCTAAGGCAGGTGTCGTCTTGTTAGAGGACAATGACAGTTTCACTGCACGTTCTCTATCTTTCAACAGTCGTTCTTGCTTCCCTCGTGCTATGTATCCCTTGATCATACCAGTTAGGTAAGCATAGGTCTTCTCAGGATGCCCTTCATCAAAGGTTTTGTATCGGTTGATATCGAAGGCCATAAGCTTTGAATGTTCAATCTTCCGGAACAATGTGTCACGCAGGGAATTGTTGGAAGGCAGATCATCATGTTTCATATTGTATACGATGTCAAGCCACTTGTTGTAGAAGGCCTCAAGTTGGTCATCTCCATAGTAGTTGAACATATACAAATGATGGGCATTGTAGAGAACTTCAGTGTGGTCAGGTGACTTGAAGCTAATCAATATCATTGCAAATAGTTCTCGTCCCTTGATGAAGTCCCCACTTCTCCCATACAATTGGTTCTTCATGGACATGTCATACTTCACTTGCATGGACTTGTCCCCAGCATTGTCAATGACTTTCCTCAAGGCATTGGAGAGCTTGGCATCAATGGATTGGAATCTCACATCAGGAGCTTTGGCCAGCGCCTCCAAGTCAGGTTGATCTGCAAGACACGGAGCTAACCACGCCTTCCAATCTTCATAGTTTCGATCTCCACTTGCAACGCAAACTTCATGAACGACACTTCCCTTCCAGGATGAAAGTTCAGTGGTCTTAGGCCAGGGTTGGAGGCTGATCTTTTCGGCTTCTCTTAGAGATACAGATGACTTGGATCTATCCCTTTCAAGGTTCTCCAACTCCTTGACATTTGTGTTGTACTCGTTCCTGAGCTTCTCGAAGGCTTCAGCTTCTGCTCGGTATTCCTGCTCTTCATCATTGGCACGATCTTCAGCTTGAGAGAAATTGTTCTTATAGTAATCTTTACGATCTTCCATCTTCTTCAACTCATCTTGAAGATTTCGAACTTCAGCGTTCCTCTCTTGCTTCATCTCGTCCAACTCTGCTTTCAGTTTGGCACACTTCTCTTCACATTCATTCCGAGGCATGGCATTACTGGGGTACCCATGTAATGTAGTCGGTCTATTCATTGATGAAGAAGAATGAGCTTGGTTTTCCAACTTCAGGGCAGCAATGGTGCTCGACATTTCTTCTACCTCAGCGTAACGCTCATTGGCCAATTGATGCATCTCGGTCAAATGGCTTTCAGGAATGGAATAGTCAGTCGCACCTTTGATCACGAGTCTTCTGTCGTTCAACATCTTGATGGACTTACCTGCATCCCTGTGAGCACGCTCAAGAGAGTCCTTTTGGGCTTCAAGTTCAGTATGAAGGCGAGCAATAGCTGTATCCCTGTCATTGAGTTCATTGTGCAAACTGTCAAACAAGGTACTCGTCACATTCGGATTGTTGCTCATGTGATCGATCTTGTTCAGAGCATCTTGATATTTCTTACCAGTTTCATCAAAGTTTCGCTGGAAGACTTTGAGCAGGTCCTCAGTGTCAATGAGTTCAGATCTATTCTGCAAGTACAACTTGTCAACTTCGGCCTTGGATTCTTTCAAGCTGTCACGTTCACGCACGGCTTGCATGTACATCTCGTATAGAGGTCCTCCATGCGGTGATCTGCTTGGTGAAGATCTTCTGGCTTGTTGACAGGAAAGTTCATGATACTGATTCTTCGATTCAGTCAGTTGCTGTTGCATTCGATCTAAAAGACTTTGTTTCATGTGTAGTTCAGAACGTAGTCCCATTATCCTCATGTCCCGCATGCCACCTGATTCAGCTAGAGATTCTTCAGAAACCCTGTTCTCAGAAATCGCTAGTCGAGATTGTAAGTTCTCACTGTGGATCACCTGTAATCGAAGCTGTGATTCTTCCAAAGCTAAGTGATGTTCACATTCTGCATAACGGTCATGTTCAGATCTTATGTTACTACGGAACTCCTTCATGATCTCGTCCCTCTTCATGTCAGCAGCATCTAACTCAGTTTCCAGTCGCCTGACATTCATGGCCATGGTGTGCTTCATCGTCTGGTTCTGATTGGCAACCTCGAGCATCTCGATCTGCAATCTGCAAAGCACATGTTTGGTCATTAGCATAGCCGACTGCTAGAGCTTCTTGCTTGGCATTCATCTCTGCGTTTTCCAGTTCCAGTCTGAGTTGATTGATGTGAGCATTCGCGTCAGTTCCCACATGTACCATAATTGCGTTTGCTTGTCCCATTTGTTCATCGAATTCCGAACGTAGTCGTGAATATTTGAATTCCAAATGAGATGCAGCTTCATTCGACATAGTCTGATACCTTTCCAACTCTTCGATCCTGTAGGTCGCACCTTCATCTTCCTGTTGTGCAGCCTGTAACTCGAAGTTCAGCATCTGGAGTTGTTCGGTCATCGACATCATCTCTTGATGAGTGGTGCTTTCCAGGAAATTAAATTGTTGATAGGCATATGCTGTCGTCTCGCTCAATCTTGCCTGAAGTACGGATTCTTCTTCAGTGGCCCTTTCCAGTGATGTCTTGTATTCAGTAACTCACTCTGAT